>CM053570.1:22063978-22087433 GCA_028646485.1 Cryptoprocta ferox
GTTCATTTTAGCCACTCTGACTGGCGTGAGGTGGTATCTCAGTGTGGTTTTGATTTGTATTTCCCTGATGATGAGTGATGCTGAGCATCATTTCATGTGTTTGTTGGCCATCTGGATGTCCTCTTCGGAGAAGTGTCTCTTCATGTAAATGACATATTTTAAAGAGTTCTAAATATTCTATTAAAGTCCTAGTTCTGGCACTTTTTAGCTTTGTGAACTTAAGCTGATTTCCCAATATATGAAGTAGAGATCATGATTCTTTTCCTATATACCTCATGGCGTTTTGTTTGGAACAAATGAATTAAGAATAAATGCAAATGTAAGCTGGTATTATAAAGTTGCTTAACTTACAGACATATATGGTCCTTTTTTGAAAGGAAAATGTGTTTATTATCAAATATGGCAAAGAACTACATAGATAATTTTTAAAATCCACAAAAAATTAAATATATTTTTTCCAAAGCTTAAGTTACCATTTAATTTTATAAGGAATTATTAAGTACTTGCTATATCCTAGGCACTACATTAAGTACATGTGTGGACTGACTAGAAAGATAAATGTGTCTCTCCTGGATGAGCTTATGATATCAGAATGGAAGATGAGGCAAATTCACAAGTAACTATAAATCAAGATTAAAAGTAAAGAGTGCTTTGGGGTGATGGTTCAGAATTCTGGTGTTAGAATTAGGTCTACATGTTATAAATTCACATTCATGAAACAATGATTTACAGTGTTATTTTGATATTATTTAATAAATAATAATAAAGAAATTCATGTAACTTTTGTTGCAGTCTCCTCCCACCTTCACCTTGATCTCTAGTAATTCAGGTACCAAAAATGAGTTAGGTATCCATCTTTAGAGACAGGAGGAGGAGGGCTGCTCTGGCTGAAATGGGTCAGGTGTAAGACAGGTGTAAGTATAGGGGCTGGTAGAGTTAGATTAAAGAGGGGTGAATGTGGGTCTCTGCACTCACAACATTTTTTTCATCTGTTGCTTTACTTATGAGCATGTTTCCAGCCTTAAAAAATGCCAGTTTCAGAAATGGTGAAACTAAGGGCATAGAAATGTTAAACAGTTTGATTAAAGTCAGTAGTGAATTGGAAACTGAAAACTATGAATATGAACCCAATTTTACATTGCTGTTTATTCAGACATTAAAATACATGACAAGAAAATGAGAAATCAAAGAAGTATGAGAATGGGAAGTCCTTCAAATGTTACCTCATTTTTTCCCACTGTATGCATTCACAAAATTTCTCAGTAAGATATTTTATAATGGATTCTTCAAGGAGTCCTTCACATGTGTAAATGAAGCAAGGTATGAATGGCTTCTAATCCACAAACCAGATGGTTTCAGTGGAGGGAGCTGATGAGATATCATCAATCACTTCTCAATATGATGTCAACTGACCAGTTTTGCCCTTTTCCAGGCTACTTTGACCTCTACCAGGACATATTATTTGTTGGAGAAATTAGGAAAAAGAAATAGGCACAATGGACTAAAAGGCTAGAGTTGGTTTGGTGATTGTAAATATATATATATGTTTCCTTCTATAGTTTCTGTACATTTAGGCATGTGTTATAAACCCGATTCACTGAGGACATTTTGCATTCTACTTTTTAACAATAATATCACTGTCAAGACAACCAGTTCATATTCGAGGATTAAAAATGTAATTAAAGGGTGTATCTATGTCTAATTCATATTAACTTAAATTAAACCTTGCCCCTTTTGCATTTTTAGTACTGTACACTTTTGAATTAATTATGGACATGGCAAATACTTAGAGATACACATTATGTAATCATAATTTGCAGCACGATGTTCAACACAAAGCAGTTTGTCTAGTTCACACATAATCTGAAAATGAAATAAATCAAGAATCTATGTAGTTATGTAGTTTATCAGTTTTAAAATAGTATACCTGCATAAAAACCTATGGCTTAACAATAAAGGTAATGTTTGGTAGTTTGGTAACATTTTTTCAGTCAATTTTTCTGGGGGAAATTAAATTACATTGACTAGTTATGAAAGTTCATATGTTCTTACTGAAGCTCACCTGTGTCTTTTAATACCTATGGAAACTACTTTAGATTGATAAGGAGTTTTGAATTCCTTCCATTATTACTAAGGTGTTATCACTGAAACATTATGATGACATTACCTTCCCAGTGAATCTTGTGGACAATCGCTGAATTATCCCATTGTTTTAACAATGGCATCTTTAAATGTTGTTTAATTTTTATCAGTATAATGAATACACAAAATAAAAATAAAAAAAAAAATTAAGGGCTTTTAAGGAAAAACAATGGTACCTTTTACTATCCTTACCAGTGACACACTGGTAAACAACTGATTAGGAGTGAAGAGTAGAAAAGCCCTGATTTGTAGTGTTTGCTGATTACCATGGGGTAAATACCTCCTCTGTGGCAGTTTTTAAGTCCTGAAAATGTGGAGTTTGGAAGAGATATTAACTCTCAGCTCTCCAAAGCCCACTGGGGCTGCGTCCAGCCCACCACTGACTTCTCTGTACCCCTCCCCATCTTCTCCCAGCGCTTTTTTTTAGAGGCAACACTTGTAGCTATTTCTGTTTTTAATTCCTCTATTAGTGCAATTCCAGTTTGTATTTATCAGATTTTTGGATATTTTCCTTTTTGTGTTTCGCAATTTGCCTAGCAGTTTTGGAAAAGTACACTTATTTTAAAAGGACACTTGAAGTTTAAATTGTAAAACCCTAGATAGATTTCTGGTTTTCTCTACTGTAGTTTAATTTAAATGACCAAATAATATGCTTGAAAGTGAAAAACAATGAATTATAAGTTACTACTAAGAAAAGTTTTCTAAGGAATATTTTTTTAAAAAGATATATTTGATCCTAAACATATTGCTATGTTAATGATGGAATTAATGTAATAAACACAAGACATTTCCACAGCCTTGCCTATGTTCGATATTATTTTGCTAGACTTATATATTTTGCCTATTATAAGATTCTGGTTATAATAGAAGCTTTACTTTGGAATTGACTCACAAACTCTAAGAAACATCATTAAGCTATTTTTTTAAGTTATGACATGATTAATCCCAGTTCCATAATCTGTATTTTTAGGATGGTTAAAATACACTTTAAGTAAAACTTTTTTTATTCTTTCCAATAAAAATATGTGATGTTTACTGCAACAAATTTTAAGGTAAAAGAAATCTGAGGTACTGCATTCTTTGTCATATTGTTAAACAAATTGTATCTAGTCCTTTGAGTTTTTATTTCACTTCATAGTGAATACTACAAGAGATCTTTAATCATCTAGACTTTGCTTCCTTAAATCTTAGTAAGTGTGTAAGTAGCACAAATGTTGCTCAGAAATCAATTTTGTTATGTAATTATATAGCAGACTTGTTAATTTCCATCACAGAAAGTCTTCCATTAAGTCAAATTATCTTCTATGCCAGCACAATAACCTTACTTACAACCTAATGTCTGTCATCCTGGAGAAAAATGTTTATACCTTTGAACAAGTTTAAGTGCCAGCAAAGTTTATAGGAAGTATGGATCTATACAGTGATAGGAAGTGCCTTTTATCAAACACCTGGAAGTTATTACAGTTATTTAGATATTTAGATTGAAATAAGGAATAATAGCTGATTGTTTCCTAGTGGTGTGCCCTATTTAAGGAAAGTATTAAAAGGTAAATGGTTCTGCTTAGTGTGCTTCTTTTACAAAATATTCTGTGAATCAAATAATAAAGAAATATCACTAGAAGCTGAATGCTACTAATTTGATGAAATTATTACTCATTGCACAGCAGTGTAATTCTGGTTAAAATTTATTTTCAGTATGAATCTGTAAAATGACAGCTGAAGTGTAAGAAGCTTTGTATTGAAAGTGATGGTGATAATTTACTCATCTTGAGATGAAGAGTATTTTAATGCAATGGAAAACTTTTAATGCTTAAAGAATTATTTTAAATATGGGTATTATGTAATCTTTGCTGTGGAAATAAAAGAAATCTAGCTTTATCCAATAAATCTGAAACACTGACCTTCTAAACTATTATGCCTCTCTCTTTTAGATATGGTTTCTAATCAGAAGTAGGGTCAGAGGTGATGTGAACTTGTACATAATTAAAAATATTTGAGAGCACCTTTGTAGTAATATTTTGTATGAGTGTGGTGATGTAATGCAGTAAGGAGTCTTTGTCCTGATTTTTGTTGATCTTTACTTGGGTTGTACTAGATCCTTCCATGAAAGGAGGTCCCTTAGGGTTCTAACACTCGAAGGAGGTGCAATTCAGTTCATTGTGAGCATTCTTTATGTTATGCCTCATACAAGGTGCTGAAGATACTGAGATGAGTCATTGCCAGTCACTATAAGTTCAAAGTCTAGTGGGACAGATAGGCACATATACAGAAAATTTTAGATGGTGTGGATTTCATTTGGAATACATGATCTAATAATGTATGTGAAAACATTTTTGCACATTGAAAGTGTCAAGCATATAATTTCTATTATAATGGCAGTAGTGTTACTTGGCATTTCTGAGATGTAAACTGTATTTTTGGGACTAGAGCATCTGTGATTTCTTCACAATTAAGGAAGCTTTTCGGATAAGATGTCTGGACTTAATTCAAATCCAACAATTGAAAGGCACTGAAACCTGCTATATTTCACTGTCAACTTTTTTTAGCTTATATAGCATTTGTAAATGACATCAATATTTAAGTGATGTGCCAGAAAGAATTGAACATTTTTTCAATTCTGGTTCAAGAGAACTAAGCTAGTCCTCTATCCCAACTTTTATTTTCTATGATTACCGTTTATAGTCATCAGTGTTTCTTGTAATCACCAAATTGTTGACCTGGAGGCATTTATTTTTCTGTCTCTTCACAACTTGTACTTATTTTCATCAAGTCCTGCTAGAGCTTCCTTAACAATATTTCTAAGATTTGCTTGTTTTTTTCTCCATTTAAATCAACAACACATAACCGTTGTGTATCAGGAAGTTTGTTAGATGCTGTGGCTAATGGGTAGATGATAGACTTATGTTTAAGATGTATTGTATCTGTCCAATGAAAAACTTATTTCTGTGTTTACAATGAATATACAGAAGTCCTTAAGTTCTATACATTAAAATAGATATGAAGCTACTATTATTGTTGCCCATTGAGGAAGTACAGAGTAGTGATTAACAGTCTAGAATCTGAAGCCAGCATAGTTGGGTTAGGATCTATGTCACTTCTTTAACCTTCTCATGAATTTATTTCATCTGTAAACTGCCAATAATAATACTAATGACATCATAGGATTCTTGTGATGATTGACTTGAAAAACACTGGAATACTGGAAGCCCTTGGCATACTGGAAGCCCTTATTCAACATCAGCTATTATAATCAGTCATCCAGTGCAAGAACATTAGAAAACTGCATCTAAATATTTGTTGTTTTTTTTCAAATAGAGACAGTATACAATTTTGAGAAAAAGGAGTTAAACTGTATTCCTATTTGAAATATGGATAAGGCTGAGAACAAATCCTGAAATTAAGTCAGGAATATTGATAGAGATGGGTATATCTTGAGAGCACAGAAGTGTGTTATCTCCTACAGCCCGGTAGAAGGGGTTTAATACAGCCTCTTTGGGAGTGTGGATTGAAAGGAGGGAGTTGTGTACAGGGGATAGTTATGGAAAGTTTCCAGAAAACTGTTTAAAAAGGAATATCAGGTAAATTTTTATTCACATCATTGTGCCACATTGTAAAAAATTCATGTCAGTTAAAGTGGAGAAAGCTATTAGCAGTCAATCAATGGAGATTAAAATGAATCATTTTTTTTCTATGCTGGCACAACAAAATTTCCATTGATCATTTTTTGAAATGAGTAATTTTTGGTTTAGGATTTTTGACATTTTGATGGACTTCAAGAAAAATACTAACTTATGCTGATGTGATTTCCCATTTGTCTTTTAAGTACATAAGCCAAATGCTTTCATTTTGACATTTACATACACTCTGGCTCTGCATATTTTTCCTTGTTGATTGGACTATCAGGGCTTCCCACACCTAGTTGGCCACTAGAGTCACCTTGGACACTGTAAGAACCAGATTATGAGGTATATTATAGGGAGAAAAATAACAGAAGTAGCTTAAACAAGGCAGTAATTTATTTTTTCCTTATGTAAAGAAGTCTAGAGAGATGTAGTATAGGGCATGTGGCACCTTTTTCTTGTCAACAGGTTTCTTTTAATGTTTATATGTATATATATATATATATATATATATATAGAGAGAGAGAGAGAGAGAGAGAGAGAGAAAGAGAGAGAAGGAGAGAGAGAGAGCGTGCACACAAGTAGGAGAGGGATAGAGAGAGGGAGAGAGGTAGAGAATCCCAAGCAGGCTCCATGCTGCCTGCCATGGGGCTTGATCCCACAAACCACAAGATCATGATCTGAGCTGGTCAGGAGTTAGTCACTTAACTGATTGAGCCCCAGGCACCCCTTTCCAACAGGTTTCTATCTTACTGTGCTGATATCCTATAGTCTACCCCATTGTTCAAATTGGAAGTCAGAGTTCCAAAAGAAGGAAGGGAAAAAGAAGGGTACATTCTTCCTTTTAATGAGACTTTCCAAAAGACCCAGATTTCCAAATATATCTTACTGGCTGGCACTTAGTTGCATATAAAAGTGAGTGGAGATATAATTTTGTTGCCATTGTGAGAACCTTTCTGTATTTTTTGTCAAGGTGCTTTACAAAGTTAAGCTGTGTGGTAGAGAATGGCCATTAAAATATGGTACTCATGTCTCTACTTCCACTTCTGCTCAAGGTGGATTAATAGGGAATTGATTTACATTTTGTTTCTGGGGTTCCCAGGGCCAGTCTCAGGCTCATTGACTCACTAAGAGTACTCAAAGAACTCATAAGCTTTTATATTCATGGTTCCAGTTTATTACAATGAAAGAAGATTAAAGTCAACAAAGAGAAAAGGCACAGGTCAAAGTTTAGAGAGAATCAGAGACAAACTTCCAGGTATTCTTTCTCGATGAAGTTTTATGGGACATGCTTAATTCTCCCAGGAATAATGTATGGCAGCATAGATGGAGTATTCCAGCCAGGAAGACTGACCCAAGCCTTAGTTTCCAGGGTTTTAATTTGGTGTTAGTTATGTAGTCATAGTGCTTCAAGCTTTAGCTGACCAGAGAAAAATCACATATTCACCATTAATCACATGGTTAGCTTAAACTTTCTAGTTAGCTGGCATAGCATGGTTTAAGGCTTCAGGGATACCAATACACTTTTGTCAGACAGAGTGTTCCTAAGAGTGGGTTAAGAGCCACTTCTGAAATAGGGCTTTTTGGGAATGTGGAGAATTTGAGCAACTCAGGCCTACTGCCTTAACCCTTTCCTGCACACATTTCTACTTGAAACAATAATAAAAGAAATGAAATATATAATTTTTTTTTTAATTTTAGAGAGAATGTCCAAGCAGTGTAGGGAGGGAGATGGAGAGAATATTAACCAGGCTCCATACTCACTGTGGAGCCTAGTGCGGGGTCATGGATCCCATGACCCTAGGATCATGACCTGAGCCAAATCTGGTTGGACACTCAACCAACTGAGCCACACAGGCACCCCAACAGTAGTTTTCAAGACACTAGCTGTAAGGCAACAAAAGATAATGATCCCTGAGAGATGAAAAACAAGTGAGGAGAGGTTCAGTATTTCCTCAGCATACTGCCTTGAGTTACAGGCTTCAACTCAGGAAATGGAGCTCACACCGAGCCTGATGGACTTCTTCCGTTGAGGAGACAGAGCTGAGAGTCTGGGGAGACCAAGGCGACTAGAGTTTGTAAAACACAAAAACAGGAGAGAGTGGCTCAAAGAGAAACCTGGAGATTTTTAAAAGCCTCCCCATGAATCTTCCAGAGTAATGATCAGCCCATGAATGTGAGAAAAATGACCGAAGGCTTAGGTAAAGAAAAGTCAGAATAACTAGAAGGAACAGTACCTGATATTCACACTGTCCTGGGAATAGTGCCTGTTCCTACCAGCCAAACTGGAAAACATCATGATTCTCAGGACAGTGGGAAGTTTCTTGCCTCAGTAGTGGGAAATAATTGGCCCTAGACCAAATGCTGCTGAGGGACCACTTCACAAGTCTTAAAAGCAAAACCTGAAAAAATCAAATTGTTTCCACATAACTCAACCACGTGTTAGACAAAACTAAGAATATTTATAGGAATACAAAAACATCCCCCACCCACAAAGGTGAAATCCACAATACTTGGCATCCAATTAAAGATTACCAGGGATCTTTGAAGAGAAGTACAAATATAAAACCCATAATCAGGATGAAAATCAGCCAACTGAAACAAATTAAAAACTACAAAATTTACACAGATACTAGAATTATCAGAAGACATTAAAATAGTTATTATGATTATATTCTGTATGTTTAAAAAGCTAAGTGGAGACATAGAAGGTGGATGAGTCAAACTGATCTTTTACAAATGGCAACTCCAATGTCTAAGATTAAAAATATACTGGAGGGGTGCCTGGGTGGCTCAATCGGTTGGGCGTCCGACTTCAACTCAGATCATGATCTCATGGTCCATGGGTTCAAACCCCGCATCGGACTCTGTGCTGACAGCTTGGAGCCTGGAGCCTGCTTCAGATTCTGTGTCCTTCTCTCTCCTTGCCACTCTGCTCTGCCTCTCTCTGTCTCTCAAAAATAAATATTAAAAAAATTTTAAAAAGTACACTGGATAACATTATAAACAGATTAGATATTATAGAAGAAAAGATACTGAAGTTGAAGACCTAAGAAGGGTAGCTATCCAAAATGAAACAGAGAAAAAAAGAAGAGAGTTTCAGTAAGTTGGGGGACAACTTCAGGTGGTCTAATATACATATAAATGGAATCACCTACGGAGTGGAGAGGTAGAGGGATAGGAAGACAGAAGACACATTTGAAAAATAAATCCATAGGTCCAAGAAGACCAATGAAACCGAAACAGAAGAAACATGAAGAAGACTACATCAAAGCACATCACAATCAAATTGCTCAAAGCCAACGGTAAAGTAAAAAAATCTTCAAAACAACTGGGGTGGGGGTGGGGTAAGGCACACTAGGTACAGAAGCACAAAAATAAGCAAAAATGAATTTCTTGTTGGAAACAATGCAAGTGAGAAGATAACAGAGCAACATATTTGAAGTACTAGGAAAAACAAAAACTCTTAACCTAGAATTCTATACCAGTGAAATTAGTGTTCAGAAACAGAGGTGAAGGGCACCTGGGTGGCTCAGTTGGTTGAGCATTTAGCATCAGCTCAGGTTATGATCTCATTTGTGGGTTCGAGCCCCACGTTGGGCTCTGTGCTGACAGCTCAGAACCTGGAGCCTGCTTTGGATTCTGTCTTTCCGTCTGTCTGTCTGTCTGTCTCTCTCTCTGGTCCTCCCCTGCTCATGATCTGTCTCTCTCTGTCTCTCAAAAATAAAATAGTTAAAAAATTTAAAATAAGAGGTGAAAAAAGACTTTCAGAATTTGAAAGAAGTTACCAATATCAGACCTACACTATAAGAACTGTTGAAGGAAACCATGTCCTTCAGACAGAAGGAAAATGATACCAGGTAGAAATATGAATTTACACCAAGGAATATGAAATGGGAAAAACTGTAACTACATGGATAAATGTATGATTTTTACTTATTTAAATCTCATTAGAAGGCAATTGACTATTTAAATAAAAACACATATAGTGTGGAATTTTAAAACATGTAAAAGTGAAATGAAACATGGATAAAACTTGAAAACACTGCTAAGTGAAGAAATAAGAAAGGTTGCATAGTGTAATTCTATTTATATGTCATGTCTGGAATAGGCAAATCCATAACAAGAAAGCACCTCATTGAATAGTGGGAGAAGTACCCAAATAGGCACTTCTTCAAAGAAGTCATACAGATAGCCAACAGGTAAGAAAAAATGTGCTCAACATATCTAATCATTAGCAAAATGCAAATCAAAACCACATTGAGATATCACCTCACACCTATTAGGATGGCTATTATCAAAAAGACAAGATAACAAATGATGGCAAACATGTGGAGAAAAGGGAGACTTTGCACACTGTTGGTGGGAATATAAATTGGTACAGCCATTATGAAAGATTATAGATGTTCCTCAGAAGTTAAAAATGGAAATAGTATATGACTGAGAAACCCCAGTTCTGGGTATTTTCTAAAGATAGAAATCAGTATCTGAAGAGATACCTGCACATCCACATTCATTGCAGCACTATTTATAATAGCCAAGATATAGAAACAACCTAAGTGTCCATCAATGGATGAATGGATAAAGAAAGACACACACACACACACACACACACACACACACACACACAGAGGAATATTATTTAGCTATAAAAAGAAGTAAATGCTATCATCTGAAATAACATGGATGAATCTGGAGGACATTATACTAAGTGAAATAATCCAGGCATAGAAAGACAAATAATGCATGATGTCACTTATACCTTGGATTCAGAAAAGTCAAACTCATGGAAGTGGAGAGTAGAATGGTGATTTACAGGGATTGTGAATGGAGGAAATGGAGAGATGATGGTCAGAGGGTACAAACCTTCATTTATACAGGATGAGCAAGTTCTAGAGATCTTTTATGTACAGCATGGTGACTTTAGTTGGTTAATACTCTATTGTATACTTGACATTTATTCTGAATAGATTATAAATGTTCTCCCAACAAAAATGAAACAAAACAACAATAAACAAACATGGGAGCTGTGAGATGTTGGTTATGTTAATTAGCTTGATTGTGGTACTCATTTAATGATATACATGTATACAAAAACATCACATTGTACATCTTAAATATATACAATTTTTATTTATCAATTATACCTCAGTAAACCTGGGAAAAGGGAATAAACAAATCTGTGGAGTCAAAAGTAGATTAACGATTGCCTGAAACTGGGAGTTTGAGGGAAATGGAAAGTGACTGCTAATGGGTATGAATTTGGTGGGGTCATTGATGAAATGCTCTAAAATTTATTATGATGATTGTGGCACAACTCTGAATATACTAAAAGCCATTGAATCGAACACTTTAAATGGGTAAATTATGTGGCAAATTATATCTCAATAAAGATATTATAAAAATTACTTGGAAAGAAAAAAGGCAGTAAATATGAAAAAAAGTAAAATGTATAATGACATAAGTACAAAGAGAAGTATTGGGCAGTCTCATCAGAGACTTGGCAAGAGCATTTCCAGTAGTGATAGAAGCAGAGACTAATTTGCAATGAAGACACAATGGGTAGCTGAACATTTCTTTTTGTCCCTCTTAGATTAGAAATATGCATGCTTTCCTCTGTGAAGTGTTTATGCCCTTTTCCTATTTATTGGCATTTTTGTTTCCTTATTAGTTTATGTAAGCCTTATCTACATTAAAGAGACCAAAATTTTGACATTTTTTTGAATAAATTTGATTGATACAGTTCGATGAGTGTTTGAAATAGGATTTCTGAATGGATGGGCAGTCAAATGTTAATATTTAAAGTCCATTCCAATTCAAATATACTATATCCAGAAGCCCCAAAGTCGATGTAAAGAGTTGATTTTATTTATCCTTGGAAGGAAACCAGTTTAGATTAAGTAGTATTTAATTATATATGAAGATTAGTAAAAGAGGCATTATTTCTTTATATCTTGCTTTAGGTTTAAATTTAAATTATTTAAAGTGAGATATTGAGGCCCATAAGTTGGAATGCCCCTAGGTCATGTTTGTTAAAGAATTGAAATACAGTATCTGGATCTGACTTCATACTGAATATTTTCTAGTACCTAATACTGCTTTTTAAATGGAGACCATTCTCTGTAGGCACTCAAAGGGCATTAATTAAGAATACAAGATATCACTTATTAATTTAGAGAGCAAAAGTGGCTTAAATAGTAATTATGTACATGAATTTTATATTATTTTAAAATATTTAATATGCAAAGTTGTGTTTAATAAAGCTGATTTTATTTCAGATAAAGATTTGATTTCTCCTCCTTTTAAAAACTTTGCATTATACCAACAGTATTTTTACATATCATTAAAAATCCTATTAAACATGATTTTTGGTAGTATATTAAGCTACATACAGACACTGTAGGTACAGGTATACTCAACTGTAGACAGACTATAATTTAACTTTTTTTTTTTTGCTAGTTATTTTCTGGCTTTTTACTGTTGCAAAAAGCAGATCATACTTTCTCTTAATGGAGATTGCTTCAAGGATCTCCTTTTTATTTTAAAGATTATTAGATATACTTTGGGGGGTGTGCAGAGGAAGAGAGAGAGAGAAAGAGAGAGAGAGAGAGAGAGAGAGAGAGAGAGTCCCAAGCAAGCTCCATGCTTAGCATGGAGCCCGATACAGGGCTCTATCTCATGACCTGGGCTGAAATCAAGAGTCAAAACGCTTAAATGACTGAGCCACCCAGGGTGCCCCACTCCCCACTACATATAAATTTTTAAAAAACATAAATCCTTAAAATTTACCCTTTCCTAGACTCACCTTCTGGGTTGACAGCACCTTGCGGTACTCTACGAACGCACTCAAAACCACTTTATTTTTATTTTGGTCTGTCTGCTGCCTCCAGTGGTCTGCAGCTTCTTTGTTGTAGGGAACATGTCTTTCACATGTTGGAAGTGTCTGTGTTGTATAATAAAATCCAAAATTTTGTCCTGAGAACATTTGAAGAGCAGAAAACAACAAGTAATTCATTTGTTTTCTTGTCAGAACTTGTTGCTGACTTGATATTACCACAGATTTCAAGGTTCAGTTCAAAGTGTTTCACTGCTGCTTCAGCAAGTGAGTTGCATGATTAAACCCTTCAGTGAAAGTGAGGAAAACACTGACTTCCCATTTTGGAGAAGTTAATGATTATATGGCTTAAAAATTGTATAACTGCTGACAAGTACTGAATGGTGTTCTCTTTGTCCTCTGCAATAGAATGAACACTAAGAAGAAAACAGAATTCTATTTGATTTGGCAGCATTAAAGTCCTTTTATTCTCCAGTGGAAGTTTCTTGCCACTTTTTGGTGTGATTGTTTTGGGAAAAAAACTTTCCATTAACAATGTTTTTTTTTTTGGCAAATTTTCACTAATGAAGTATGCTTGGTGTTAGGATAGGAGGATATATAAAATATATCCTTGCTTTTGAGGGTTTTAGTGACCACTTTGATGGGAGAGGGCATATATATTAATGATTACTTAATACCATATCATGTGTAGCAAATGAATGACAGTGACATTAGATTCTCTAGAAGTTTATGAATACAATCTAAATGGAGGGAGGGACTGTGCTTCTTTAATTTTGGAGGAAATAGTTCATAGTTATATCTTAAAAGTTAGCATTTAAACTAACATAAAGTGGGTGTATCCTAGATCTAGAGAGTGATGCCAGCAGAGGTACGGATGTACATACGCTCAATAAACAACACATAGGTGAGGTGGAGGTACGTGGAGTAGTAGGTGGGTATGAGGCTGTATAGTAAGGTGATAGCTTTTATTGGTATTATGTATGTAATGGGGAGCCATTTAAGCTTTGTGTGTGTGTATGTGTGTGCGCCAACACATGCACACATACATTTATATGTGTAGATGGGGACTGTCATATAGGAAAGAGAAGAAAGCACAGACATGAGGTGAATTGTTCAATTAGGAGAGTACTGTTATATTACAATCCAAGCATTCTGCAGTAAGGATCTGCAGTAGGTGGAGAAATAGGAAATACAAAGACAGCCAAGATGTGACTAACACTGACTGGCATTATGTGGGTTTAAGGAACAAAAGAAGTAGTTGTTATTGACTGACATGGTATAAAGGTGATTTTACTAGAGAATGGGTGTTATTAGCAGGAGTCAAGTGGAGTTAAAAAGTTGAGGGGGTAGACAATGCATTATTTTTGGTATTAAGGAATTGAGATAATGATAGAACATACAAGTGGGCTATTTGACATCCAGTGAAATGGATGACTGTAGATCAAGGCAGAGATCCCAGGGTTTGGGATATAGATATAAAACTCAGCTGTAGAAAAGTAATCATTAGTGGAAGGCATATAGTAGAGGTTCAAGAACCCTTCACTGTAGTCAGGAGGGGAAATGGAAGTTACAAAAGTAAAAATAGTAAATAGAAAGAGTGGTCTTAATGCCATGATGTCAGGCCCAAAGCAGATGAGTTTCTGGATAGAAAAATGAATTAAGAGTATTTAATACTGTGTAAAAATCATGGAGAATTAAGAATTAAACCAAGACTTTTAACATAATAATAAGTGTTTTCACATGTTTCATTTTCTTGATTATAGTTCAACTCCCTAACTCACCATGCACTCCTTGCCCCACTCTTACCCTTCTCAAAAAAACATGTATCTTATGATAATCCTTCATACTAAGAAACTCAAAAAATTCATAGATCATTTAAAAATCATTTTAGTTATTTTTGATATGTCACTTGGTAGTCCATGTATGTTTCCTTTTTGCTCTTACCCATATAGATGAAGGGCAACTAGTCAGTCTTTGATTTATTACATTTCCGTGAACATTAAAATCATGGTATTTACTCAATTTAGTTAAGTTTTAAAAAAATCAGAATGCAGTTAGCCAAGATTCTACTTCCTTCTTTCTTCTTAAATTTTTGTTTTCCAGCTTTTCTGTTTGCTGGTCAGTATTGCTTATCTTTGGCATGCAGATATGCACTTCACATCTCTTGAACTAAAATGACTCTTGGTCTTGTAAACACAGATCTTTTGAAAACAAGTGTATCTTAACTGCAAAAGTTAATAGATTTAAGGTAAGTCATAGTTTTCGTATTAAGGTAAAAAGACTCTCTAAATATCATTTTACTTTGAGGCTAATTTTTGTAAAGCAAGTTTGGGGATAAAATAATTATTCTTATATGAAAAAGCATAAATTCTAGAATATGAATTTTCATAATTACCCAGTGAACTGGTGAATTTTTTTCTTTAATATTAATGTAATAATCCTTATCAATTTTGTCCCTTCTTAATATTTCATTGGATTTCTATTGTAGACTCATATATATATTCAGCTCTTGCCAGCACAAAATGCTATTTTAGCATGATTTTCATAGCTATGCCTTTTCCAAATACTGCATTGGCTTTTATGTAAATACGTAATGGATGGATATTTTGTAACGTTATATTAAGTAAACAGTTTATGAATAAAGTAGTGAAAGGTTTCAAGAAAATAGCTGTAGTATAGGTTCTGATATAAAAAAAATTTTAATGTTTAATTTTGAAAGAGAGAGAGAGTGTGTGAGTAAGGGAGGGGCAGAGAGGGAGACACAGAATCTGAAGCAGGCTCCAGGCTCTGAGCACAGAGCCTGACATGGGGCTTGAACTTACGAAGTGCGAAATCCTGTAGGTTGTGATCTTTTAAAATATTTTTGATATCACTTGGTGTTTGCACATGGTACTTTATTTTCAATAATTGTAATGTAAATATATGAAGAGTATATAAATTAGTATATATGTTATTAATGCTTTGATATTCATATGGCTATTGTTAATTTTTTATTACTGTTTTTATTTTATTTTTAAAATTTAAGCAATGCCATATAATCCTGCTTTTGTTTATTCTGAAATTTCTTCCACTTTTTAATTGAAGTATAGTTGACATATAATGTTAGTTTCAAGTGTGATTCCACAAGTCTATATGTTATGCTATGCTCACCATAAGTGAGCACACCAACTGTCACCATACAACACTATTACAGTACCATTGACTATATTCCCTATGCCGTACCTTTCGTCCCAGTGACTTAATTATTTCATAACTGGGAGCCTGTGTCTCCCACTCTTCTTCACCAATTTTCCCTATCAGCAACACCTCCTAGAGTTTCTTCTTGATAAAATAAAATTGTAAACTCAATGTGGTACCATTTGCAATCTTAACATAAAACTGCTTTTTAAATTAATGGCCAGTATTTATAGCATTTGCACAGTTCCACAGACAGTAGAATTTTTTCCATGACAATTATGGAATAAATGTTTGTGTCCACCTTAAATTTTGTGTGTTGAAGCCCTAACTTTCAGTTGATATTATTTGGAGATAGGGCCTTTGGGGTGTAATTAAGTTAGATGGGGTTATGAGGGTAGGGCCCTCATAATGGGATTAGTACATTTATAAGCAGAGACCCAAGAGAGTTCTCTGTCTCTCTGTGCCCTGTGAGACCAAAAGAGTAGGTGGCTCTCTGCAAGCTGGGAAGTGGCCTTTCACTAGTAACGGAATAGGTCAGCATTTTCATGGAACTCCAGCCTCTAGAACTGTGAAAAAGACATATCTGTTGTTCAAGCTACTCAGTCTATGAGATTCTTTTATAGCAGCCCAAGCTGACTAATATAGGGTCTAAATCAGAATTAGTCACCACCTTTGGTATTTCTGTTTTGTATTAGGAATTGTGAGATTAATATCAGATGTGTAAGTAATGGTTCCTGTGTTTGAGTTCTCAGTCTTTTCTGAAAGGCAGTAAAAAGACATTTATTCCATTTAGAGAACACTGAGGTGCCTCGTGTGTGGTGTGTATAAGTAAAGGAGAGTCACATACTGGGCCTTGCAAAGCCAGACAAGAACTTCATGTGACTGACCTTCCCTTGTTGAGTAAGAGTGGCATGATGAATGGGATGTTTTCAGATGCATAAACTATTTTATTTGTGTTAACTATTTGTTCAATAGAAATGAATCAAATTTCTCAGGCAATATGACTAGCATTCTGAAGAGGTTCATTCATTTACAGTTGATGAGTTTTTTGATGTTTCAGAGATTTATCACTTTTGGTTCAACCTTTCTCTGGAAGGAAATTAATGGGAATTCACCTATAAACATATTGGGACAAAGGTCCATGAGTTATATACTGTTGTATGTAATATAAAATGATATCTGCATATCTGTTTATATGTAGTGGATTTAAAACATCTGTATTTGAATTTCACTACCCTTCCACACTGCCATTTTAATTTGTGAAGAGCATATTGCATTTTCAGGCAGTCTGCCTTTGAAAATGTGAGCTTAGGGCATAGATAGATAAGTTCAGGACCAATAATTTGGTTTCACCTGGATACACCTCTTATTTTTTTCTTACTCTCTCATTTATAATTACCTTTTAACCTGTTGTCTTCATCTTTTTCTATATTCCTATACTTAAAAAAAGTGATTCCCTTGTATATATTCAAAATTGGTAGTAAAGAACATGCATATACCTTGGTTGAATGGAGCCTAAAATCTAGTTTTGTCACATACTGACAACAGGTAGTAAGCACTCACGGCATGCACCTTATAGACTGTTTTATGTAGCATCTTATTTAACCCTCAGAACAACCCTATGAGGAAGGTACATTGTTAATCACCATTTTATTGTTGAAGAAGTAGAGAGATTGAGAGTTAAATAAACAACAAAAATAGTAGAGCTAAGGCCTAAGCCCAAATTTAACTTCAAACATTATGCATATAGCTTAGTGAATACTTAATGAAATGAAAGTTGTTAATTTTTAGGACTGTCATAGACTCCTTTCTTCATTGATTATTAACTGCAGTGACTTAGACATTGTGTATAAAAGGAAAATTGGCCTTTGTGTAGAGCTAGTAAAATGAAAAAAAAAATAAAGTACTTGGAAAGATAGTCCAACCTACAAGAAATGGCAAGGTTGGCCAAAGGACAGAAGTGCATTAAAAAATAATAATAATAATAATTAAGAAAATCTGAGCATCCTTGACCAGGGCTGCTTAGCATGAATTTCCAAGGTTTTCAGACTTCAGAGTAATCTTGAGTGTGGGAATAGGATGCAAAATCAAGCTGCATTCTCTCCTCTTCTCCCAATCCAGGATGAGACTGATCATAGCAGTTCTGAGCTTATCTAAGAACCAAAGGCACCTTTGTAAATTCCTAAAGATACTTACTTAAACTCACCCTAAACCATGACTAATGATGGACATTGGAAAGGGTGGGATAATTGGTTGAGATTGGGGCTTATAAGCAAAAAACTGGTAAGCAAGTAAGTAATGAAAAGTTCAGATCTTCAGTGATCACCATTTGTTAGATTGTTGCCTGGATGAAGCAACAAATACTGAACAAAAGCCTTAATCAGTAGATAATTCTGTTTTCCTGTTAGTTGAGAATATTTATTGAGGAAAAAAATGGTAGCACAATAAAATGTTTTATTGAAATGAAGATATTTATGCCAATTATGAAAAAGAGAAAAGCATGATTTTTACTTTATTTTTATTTTTATCTGATGCAGTGGGTAGTAGGAGACAACTTATGGAAGACTCAGGAAAAGCCATCAAAGACAAACTTTAAGCCTGGTTTAAATAATGTAAAATCTAATTTACCAAGTTCAGCCTGTAAATCTGAAATGTCAGTATGTGTGTAACATGTTAATGGCTCAGAATTATAGTAATGACCAGGATTGAAGAGGAAACATTTGTTTATAATTTAAAATGCAAAGTGTGAGGGAAGCTTAATGATGCATTATGTTTAGATAACTGATACTGTGATATAAAACAAAGCCATAATTTTAGAAAGAGGACGTGTTGGCCAAGTGGCTTCCTGCAGTTGTAATTCAAGCTCAAATAATACTGCTGTTCTAGTATTTTTAAGCTAAGACTTAATACTTTTATTTGTGAAGTAAGGGCCTGTGATTGCAGTCAATATGGGCTGCTCTCTGTGCCCTCTTTAGGAGTAAAGAAAACTCTTCAGATGAGTAATTCTAATTTGTATGCAACACTTCCCAGATAGTGTTGATAAACAACACAGTGACAACACATAACCCTGATTTGATCTCACATGTAAATCTGTCTTTGGATCATATTCTATCATTTCTTAAACTAAAAGAAATAGTACAGTGAAATTTTCTTGAATTCTGTTTTTTTTTAATTAGTTTATTTTTTGTTTTTTTGTGTGTGTGTTTTTTTGTTTTGCCTCTAGAATCATTAGTATTTTATTGTGTCACTGAAGATGATTGGAACAACCAAAGGTCAAATCCTTTATATGGGAGAAAATCCCCCCCAAAGTAATATATCTTATATCTGAAAGACTTAATAGGCCTCTTAAAATTCTGAATTTATGGGGAGATGGGCCCTGTGAACTTGTTAGGATTGGTCTTTGGTCATTTCTTAGGAAGAATGCAATTTAGAACTCTCCTGGTTGATTCTGCCAGCTATTCAGTTGTTGATGATATTGACTTTTAGTTTTAAAATGTCTTGCTTTGGAAAATTGTTTTTAACAGCCCTCAACCACTTATATTTTGAATTTTTATATTATATCACTTTTCATTTGGGACATTAATTCAAATTCTTGGTAACCATTCTCCACAATCCAATTTATTTTTATCCAAGATCCACTGAATTCAGCTTACTGTGTTTTCGTAAAAGGTTAACCTAATATTTCATGTTATGTTATACTTTCTACTTATGCTATATAAAAGAAAAGTTATTGTGGTAAGCAGCCAATAAATTACATTCAGAATGTTTATTCTTAAAAATTACATTACTATGCTGACATATATAAACATAATCATTTATCACAATATGGATTGTGAAGTACAAACTAAAATAAATGGAACCGTCTTGCCTGTTACCCAGTTTTTTTTTCCCTTTAAATGTTGGTCACAATAACTACCTTTAAAATGTCATCTCTTATTTATCAGTTTGAATTAATGTATGAGATTAGTAATGGTTCAAGCTTGAATAACTACACAAAAAACCACATTTATTTTATAATTAGAAAGTATTTTCAACTTTTTTGTTTAAAAATGAGATTATATATTTTTTAATGTTGGCTCTTATTAATATGTTTTTTGGCATTATTTCATCATAAGGAATAAACCATTTAAAGCTCATAGCTCTATTTGATGTTTGTTGTCCAGAAGACATAGACATCTAAATTGGTAAATTTTGAAGAAATCTCATGTTCATCATGTATAGGAATTACTAAAAATAATTTTCATTTATATTGGGCTAATAAAATAAATCCCAGTGATGTTTAATAGAGTGAATATAGTACACAGTGAAACCTGCCAAATGTAGAATTTAGTGATTATTTGCTTATTTACTTCTTTATTTGATAACAGCTTTATTGAGATATAATTTACATACCACACAATTCACTCATACAAATATAGAATTTAAAAGCTGTTAGTGTATTGATAGAATTGGGTTGCTATCACCCCCACCAATTTCATCAGCCTGGAAAGAAACCATGTACCCTTTGGCAGTCACTCCATTTCCCCTTAATCCTCCAACCCCTAGTAAGCACAGCCTACTTTCTGTCTCTATATATTTGCCTATTCTGGATATTTTTTTATAAATGAAATCATAGGATATGTGATATTTTGTAACTGACTTCTCTCAGCATAATATTTATTTATGTTCATCTATGTTATTTGTGAATTTCCCCAATTTTTTCTCTTATTGATAAAAACTCCATTATGGTTGGAGAACTACTTCATAAAGTATTTTAAACTGCCCACCTCTGTTGGTATTACACCCAGCTTTTGGTTTTCACTGACTACTGGATGATTGCTCTATTATTTTTGACAATGTCCTGGAATATAAATTACTCCACAGTGTGAGTCAATTAAATTTGGGCCCCTTGCAGGAATAGTTTTTGAAGTGAGTCTTTGAGGTTTCTTGTGACCCTAGGGGAGCTGATCTTAGCAATTTCTTTCCCTGATTCTCTCTGGTAAACTATCTGCCTTATGATTAAGTTTATTGCTCTCCTGAAGCAATCGCTCTCCTCTTAATTGTTTGCCATCAAACTATTTATTGTTTTTGAGAATAACAATAGGCTTGAACTTCCCCACATACTAATTCTAATAAAGTCAGTTGGTTTAGGGGGAGCTGCCTGTTCTTAAGACTTGCCTCTTTCCCTGCGAAAAATCTCTGAGCCACAGCTACAGAGCTAGGGGTGGTTTAGTGGCTTGCTTCTCCCAGATTGACACTCTTGTTTTATGAGCAAAGCACTGGTGTTGTAGGCAGTAGCTTCTGATCTCTGTTTGCTTCTCCTGGTATATTAACTCCAAACCTTGAGTAAATTGAGATGAGGGTGATTAGACCTCCATGTAATTGGCATGTTTGCTGCATGTAATGTAGAGCCTCTGCTCTGTAAGTGGGGGTGGAATGAAGCAAGGGAGCTCCTGACTTCTCAGTTGCACTTTGTGGAGTTTAGTTGCTGCATAGTGGGTAGGGGTGGGGTAGGGGAGTGAGAAATGCTAATAGTCTGCCCTTCTCTGGGAAATACTCACAGTATTTCCACTCAACTGGAATCTGGGGGCAGATGGACCTTTGTGTTCTTGGATGCACTCACCTGAGGTAGAATTTCTGTTAGACTGAGCTGGGGCATGGTGGAGAGGTGGGCAGGCTATCCTTCAAATGCCATAGACTTCCCTGTTCTTACCAAGTCTTAGTAGATTTTTCTTGAATAAATGTTTCTTCATTTGCTATTTGACTTTAGGACAATTTTTGGAGACTCTAAAGGATTCTCATTTTTACTAATTTTTATCAGTTATGCTTGTTTTGTTGGGAAATTGATCTGCAGAGGTTTTCATGCTACCATTCTGGAAGACCTCTCTAGTGGTTTTCTTTTAAATACTTTCTTAAGACAGGACTTTAAAATTAATTCTTTATTGAGTTTTTCAGGTGCCATTGAATTTATTTGCACACATGGTTAAAAAGGTTTTCTCTTATACTTTTGTATGTCACAAAGTCACAATAAAATATAGACTTTATTTTTGGATGACTTTGAATATAAGCTTAATACAGAGAAGAACTGAATTCTAATTCAGTCCCTTCACCATATTAATTGTGAGATCTCAGGTGGGTTACTTAAGCACTTTGAATGTATTTGCTTATCCAAGATTTTGAGATAAAAGTAGCTATTATTAAATTAAATTAGGTAATGCATGTGAAAGCAATTTGTAAATTCTAAAAACTTAAAATGGAGAGTACTATTATTACAAGCTTAAATAAAATCTGCATCTTTTCTGATTTCATTCTCATCTTAAAATTCTATGTATAAACTTTATCTTAAAGGGTCTTCAGTGGAGTTTATGTGATTTTTAAATCCTTCATATGGTGATCAATAAGTATTCTTATAAAATCATTGAGTATAACACCTAGTAAATGATTACTTTAGATAAGCTTATTGTGGAATTATAGTGGTACAAGGAGAAAACAACATGTTTAGTATAAGTCTTTGGAGTGCAGGGTGAGTAATCTTAAAATAAAATTTTGATTTTTTTTATATGCCAACATATATGTTTATATGTTGTTTATACTATCTTCAGAGTATCCTGGCTCTAAATCCTCGAACACAGACTCACGCAGCGCTGCGTTCCACTTTGGCCAAGAAAGTAGACAAGAAACATTGGAAAAGAAATACTGATAAAAACTGCTCTGTAAGTACCACTGAATGATTATTTCACACGGGAAATGATCTCATCCTACATATTGATTGTAAAACAAGATTTTACATATACTTAGGAGTACAATTAAATATGTGTAAGGTACAGCTATAATTTTTTAATCTTTTAGATATTTTATATTTGAATAATCTCAAAAATGTTTTTAATTTTACTACTTAAAAATCTATTGAGACAGTTAAAAAATTGTATGTTTAGTGTGGTGCCAAAATTTGTTTTCTTAAAAATCCATAAAATTTCTCTTAAATTGTTTTGTAAAATCAAAAACAGAAGAAATAAGTGTTGGCAAGGATGTGGAGACAGGAACTCTCTTGCACTGTTGGTGGGAATGCAAACTGGTTCAGCCACTGTGGAAAACAGTATGGAGGTTCCTCACAGAATTAAAAATAGAATTGCCATATGATCCAATAATTCCATTACTGGTATTTACCCAAAGAATATGAAAACACTAACTTAAAAAGATATATGCACTTCTGTGTTTATTGCAGCATTATTTATAATAGTCAAACTATGGAAGCCGCCCAAGTGTCCACTGAAAGAGGAGTGGATAAAGTGGATAAAGATGTATATATACACACATATATACACAATGGAATATAGAGTATAATGCTAAACAGATAAGTCAGTCAGAGAAAGACGGATGCCATGTGATCTCACTCATATGTGGAATTTAAGAAAACAAATAATCAAAGGAAAAAAAAGAGAGATGCAAATTAAGAAACAGACTCTGAACTATAGAGAACAATCTGATGGTTACCACAGGGGAAGTAGGTGGGGGGATGGGTGAAATAGGAGTTGGGGATTAAAGAGTACACTTATCATGATGAAAAAAATTAAATTAAAACCCTTAGAACATATGGTATCTGTCCTTCTCCGCCTGACTTATTTCGCTGAGCATGACACCCTCGAGGTCCATCCACTTTGCTACAAATGGCCAGATTTCATTCTTTCTCATTGCCATGTAT
>CM053570.1:22087533-22132955 GCA_028646485.1 Cryptoprocta ferox
AAAAAAAAAAAAAAACCCTTAGAAATTGTTTTGTATAACAACACAATGATACAGAAGAGTTTCCATATTACAGATATAATTTAGCTGAAGAAGAGTGCAGTGGCATATATAAATGGTTGTACGATGTGCTTTTGGGGAACATATGAACAATATTTGGGGAATAGTATGGACATTTAATATTTCCAAGTGAGGTACAGGAGAAAAATGTCTGAGATTACTGATTACTGAAATGTTACTTAACTGATTCTATGAGGTTATTGTAGAGCTGGCACCTTGAGGCCATAAATGGTGATTAAGTACAACCTCGAAGGCAATATTTAATATACCATTTTAGGGGACATACGTTTTTAAAATTGGAAAGCAATTTCCTTTTTTACCCAATTTCCCCAAATTAGTTTCCCCCAAATTAATTTCCTCAAATCAGTTATTGAAACAATTATTTGTATTAGCTTGTTTAACATTGGCTTCTTTGGTGCTTTGCTTATACTGTCTATTACAATGATTTTAGCTTATTTTTATGTACTTCTTTCTTTCTTACATATGAGCTCTTTGATGATGAAAATTGAGGGTATGTACACATTGTGTATGTATTCATCTGATTTAAATTTTTTTGTCATTGGACACCCAGTAAAGTTTTTTGAATGAAAATAAGAAATAGAAATACAAAGAAAATGTGACTTGAGATGGTTACACAGCCACTTAATAGCAAAGGTGGATTGGAGTTCAGTTTTCCTTGTACTAGTTTGGTGAGTTTTGCTTTCTAATAGCATAATGTCTTTGGAAGAAGACTAGTGTGGTCTAAATTAGATCAAAGAATAGACTGACTGTAAGATCTTGTATTACTGTGTGAATAATTGCAGGGCACTGGAAAAAGAGTCATGTAAATTTCAAATATAGAAAGCCCTTAAAGATGATCAAATCTAATCATTTTAAAGGTATGAGAACTTTGATCCTGATAAATTAAATGACTTCCTTAAGGTCTCATTTATATATTATTAAACTATTTATGATCAGGGTTTTATTTAGAAAGAGAGGCTTTCTTATCATTGTATTATTATTTTATGAAATTAGCATTTTATTACAAAATGTTATCCTGTGAATTGAGGATCTCATTTCATCAGATTTTTTTTTTATAATTGCTAAAGATGCAGTGAGGTGGACTTTCTCCATTAAATATATTGGTACAAATTCTGAGAAAAGCAATTAGTATCTTTGGCAATATTCATCAACACCTGTGTTAGTTTGCTAGGGCTGCCATGACAAAGTACCATTGACTGGGTGGCCTAAAGAACAGAAATTCTCAATGTTCTGGAGGCTAGGAATCTGAGATCAAAGTATCAGCAGGGTTGTTTTCTGAGTCCTCTCTCTTGGTTTTCCCTTGTGTCTTTGTATAGTCTTCCCTCCATGTGTGCCTGTATCCAATTTTCCTCTTACAGTGACGTTAATCATACTAGATTAGGGCCCCCTCTTAATGACCTCATTTTAAGTCAATTACCTCTGTAAAGACTGTCTCCAAATACAGTTACATTCTGAGATACTAGGGGTTTGGACTCTAGCATATGAATTTGTGGAGGACATTCAGTCCGTAACAATATTTTTAAATTATCAAAAATTTACACTCAGTAATGTGTGTTCTAGTAAACTATCCTAAACAAAGATTTAGGAATGTAGGTAAAGAATTAAGTAGAAAGAAGCTTATCCCAACATTACTTATTTTGTAGAAAAATGTGTTGGAAAACCCACCGAATTCCAACCATTGAGTTGTGGTTAAGTAAATCAGGGCAGATCCATTCAGTGGTAAGTCGTGCAACCATGGAAATTATTTTTAAAATAATTATCTGGAAAAAGGCTTACAATATATATTACAAGGAAAATACATGAAACATTATATTTAAGAGTGGTTGTGTGCACTTATACACACATATACATCTAGAAATATATTCACAAAGGAAAAAAAAAGAAAATATAATGGAATGTTAATAGTGATTATCTTTGTTTTCTTGGCGCTTTTGTATATTTCAAGTTTTATATAATAAGCAAGCATTAGTAGAAAAATGAAAGCTTTAAATGCATGTTAGAGTAATCTTAATTTATAAGATCAGATTTATTACTCTGGATGTATACCATTTTGAAAATTCTATTTGACATATTTGTATTAACAAAGAACAGTGAAATTCATTCCCAAAGAGGAAATATGAAATGAAGGTTTAAACTTATTCTCCGTGCAGTTAAAGAATGTGGATCCTTTCCTTTTCATTATTGTTCTCATGTGTTTGCATGAAGAATTGATTAAAAGTATAACCAAAAGATTATTTTATTTTATTTTATTTTATTATTTTAGAGAGAGATAGCTAGTGAGGGGGGAGAGGGAAAGAGGGAGGGAGAGAATATCTTAAGCAGACTTCATGGAGTCCAACACGGGGCTTTATCCCACAACCCTGAGATCATGACCTGAAACGAAATCAAAAGTCAGATGCTCAACTGACTGAGCCACCAGGTGCCCCTAATTTATTTTTAAATTTTAAATTTTTGTACATGTTATAATTACTCATCTAAATTCAAAAGCCTTATATGTATAAAGGAAACATAAGACCTTGAAAGGTAGAGAGAAGACCAACTAGCTAGAGAAATGGAATCTAAAGAATGAAAGGGTGGTGAGTTCTCAGGGTTTTCTTTTTTCTGCATTTTTCCCAGTCTTGGGGGAGAACCTGGCTGGCATGAGACTCTTGATCTTGAGGTCATGAGTTCAAGCCCCATGTTGGGTATAGAACTTACTTAAATTAATTAAATAATTAAACTAAAAATACAACTAAATAAAAAACATGTGTCTTAGAAAAAAATAGAAATCATAAAATAAATGAAGAAAATGAAGAAATATCCCAGTTTTGGGACTAAAGAATTTAGAGAACTGGAAACACTAACCACACACACACACACATACACACACACAAGTCCTAAGAAAAGTCTCCTCTCTCTAGGCAAAATACCAGGGAAAGAACAGCCTAGCAAGACAGAAAACCTTCAGACTGTAACTTGTCTTCTCTAGCCAAACACAGCAAGAAAAACTGTGGCCCTATCCCTATGTATTCCATAAAGGCTGAGAAGGGAGCCTAGACTTCCATTCTGTAATGAGATAATAAGATGCTTACACACCTCTGCTGGGTGAAAGAATAGAGAGCCAGTACTTTCTTCCCCATTAGCTAGCCAGTAACTGAGAGGGCCCACATCCCCACTTACCCTCTGTGAAGTCAGTGGAGAAACACATGAACTTCTCTCACTATCCAGAGGAAGAGAATAAAGAGGGCAGGGCTGAAAAATACTCAAAAATGAAATAATGACAAAAAATTTTCCAATTTGGACAAGAGACATAAACCTACAGATTCAAAAACCTGAGTGAAACCCAAAGAAAACCATAGTAAGATATGCCATAATTGAATTTCTGAAAACTTAAGATGAAGACAGTATCCTTAAGGAAGCTAGCCCACTTGCCTCAAGGCAGGGACAACTCTGGTGGGCTATTATGCTACTGAGCCTTGCCCTATTGCTTTGGCTATGACTAGGCAGTACCACTGACTGTGCCCTTTCTCTGCAAATTTCCCTTCTTCCTACCTTCCTTTACTCCTCTTGTACTTTTCCTTAATAGCTAGCACTCACTCCATAAATCACCTGCACCCAAATCCCTGTTTCAAATTTTGCTTTTAGGGAAAGTGAATTGAAATTTCTAAAGAAAGGGTCAAATCTTGGCTCCTATCAGCAAGTCACTCTCTTGTTCCTAAAATAATTTTTTTCACTTGGCTTATAGGACATCAAACTTCTATAAGGAGAAACTCCCTGGTTTTCTTCTTTCATTATTAGCATCCCCTTGGCCTCACTGTTGGTCATTCCTCATCTTCTCATCCCTAAATTGGAGTGCCCAGAGCTTAGATTATTCCCTCTCTCTGTAAGGCTCATTATGTTGGTGGTTTCATTTTTTTCTCCTCACTTTAATTTCTGTCTATATTCAGAATCTTATTACCTCTTACCACCTTCACCACTATCAACCTTTCTAAGCCAGCACCATTATCTCTCATCTCTCATCTGGTTTGTTTCAATAGCCTTGAAATAGTTTCCATGCTCATGCTTATGCCTTTCCTGGTAGAATCTTTAATTAATATACATGAGAAATCTTTTTAAAATTCCTATGCTCAGAGTCTTTCAGTGGTTTTCGAGCTCACTTGGAGTTTTCACAGTTTCCTTTGTACAATGGTCACCTCAGCAAGGCCTTCTCTGCCCACTATTTAAAACTCTAATCTGCCCCCCTTCTGAGCTCTCCTTAGACTTCTCAGCTTAATTTTTCTTCTATCACTCATCACTGATATACTGTTTTTCACTTGCTAATTTTGTTTATTTTCTGCCTTTTCTACTGGAATATTAAATCTAGGAGAGCAGGGGTTTTTGTGTTTTGTTTATCATGTGTTTTTTTTTTTTTTTTCATAAGCTGTGTTCCCAGCTTCTAGAATAGTTGGTGCTCGGTAAATATCTGTCGAATGAATGCATGAATGAATATGACCCTTCTTTCACATGTTATTTATATACTAGACAAGGATTATGTATTTTCTTACATAGTGCAATACAGTTTCCAGAGTACCTTTGCATGTTACATATGGATTTTACCATGATATAAATAGATAATTCAGATTTGTTTCCTTGTTTTACCAATGAGAACTATGCTGAAAATGTTAAATGATTTACTTAAGCCTATTAAAATTACTCAGTGTTGCAGCCATATCTAGAATTCAGGTCATCTGGATCTAGTACATCCTTTTCAGTATATCATCTGGCTTCTTTAGAAAAGACAAATAAGATTATTAGGAAATGGAATCATCAGAGTTAAGGAAAATATGGATTGTAGTGGTTGTCACATTTTTTTTTACCAGTAATCTTATATCGTTTCTGAAGATAGCAAAAGAGATCATTTTTAGCTAACGTCCTGACCACAAATACAAAGGTTTTATTTATTTATGCTTATTTTTTTCATTTACTAACTATTTTGCTTTGGCTGTATAATTTTCT
Source organism: Cryptoprocta ferox (assembly GCA_028646485.1). Classification (NCBI taxonomy): domain Eukaryota; kingdom Metazoa; phylum Chordata; class Mammalia; order Carnivora; family Eupleridae; genus Cryptoprocta; species Cryptoprocta ferox. Next base: position 22,092,586 of record CM053570.1, read on the forward strand.
GCTTTGATTTAGTTCAGATAATCACCGACTTACCACTCTTTGCATATGTGCCTCAGGGTTGTGAGTTGGATCTCTTTGAATTCCCAGGGAAGACGTTTTTCTTGAGCCATTGTATTGTCTTCTGTCCATATCTTCCTTTCTTCCCTTGGTCCATTTTGGTCCTAGAAACAACCCTATTTCAGACACTGTACTGAATGCCATTCAAAGATGAATAAATTGCAAATTCTAGTCTAAAATTGTGTATTAAAATGGACACGAATTTAGTTTTAATAAACAAATTTATAGGCTTCTTAGAAGATAGGCATTTGTTTGACCTGTAAAAGTGCTCTGAGAATGGCAGTTCTGAAATTTTTTACCCAGGAATTTCTTCCCTTGGCAGTTTGATACCATTCTAGTACTAATTGGAAATTCTGAATTCAGTAGGGGATTTAAACTGGCAAATGTGTTTATACTGGTTAATGAAGCACGAAGCAGTTATATCCAGTATCTTTTAAGCAGGTGTTCCATAACTGCTGTTTATTTTTGCCATTTTTGAAAATGTTGAACTGTCCTAATTGCATAAATATTTTGCGCTCATTTTCCATTAATTAGCAATATTTGAAGACCAGAAAATGTTACAAATCAGAAAACTGGGTGAAAATAAAAAGAGAAGGCAGTCGAAGACAGCCAATTATTAGACCTGTTTTTAAGAATTTTAGCTACTTTGTTTTAAACACATGACATATAGTAAGTGCTCACAGTAAAAAAAAAAAAAGTAAGCCATAGTATATAGTAAGAATTTGCTAATTGCAGTTAATATCTAAACTGCTTTAAGTGAAGTAACTCATTTAATCCTCAGAACCATCCTATGAGGAAGGTCCTATATTTTATTTCCCTTCATAGATCAGGGAACGGAGGCACAGGGAAACTTAAGAAACCTGTCCAGGATTCCACTATTGCATGGTGGAACCAGAGGTTGCACCCATGGAATCTGGCATCAAAACTTTTAGAGTAAAACTGTTTGAACAAGTAAATAAAAATAAAGCATCAGCTTTTTTTTTCATTCTAGACAATGACTACAGTAATATATAGGTTTTGGTAAATCATTATTTTCTTCCCTGTGTGAGGTTCACAGTCTTAGTCACTATTTTTTCTTCGTTTGTTTTTGCATCCATTGCCTGTTTATAAAACGGGCCAGCCATCGTGCCACTTATCACAGTAGAATAACGGTGAATTTGATTGGCATAGGCCTTGCCAAGAAGTTCTCACATTCTTTTGAAGAAGACAGAAATATCAATAAATATCAATAGTACTGTTTCAAAGGAAGAACCATGAAGGAGTTTTAATTATCTATCTAATTCAGTCAAATTTGCCTTTGGCTGAATTAGTCTAACTTTCATAGTGGAAGATGGATTTAATAAGGAAAATGGGAGGTAAGATTCAGACTTGTATAAAAGGCTAGAAGACAACAGAAGATGGGGCAGTGGGCATGTAGGAGAGAAGATAAATTTGAATATATTTAGAAGTATCTCGGTCCACTTGGGTACTATAGCAAAAAATGTCATAGACTGGATGGCTTAAACAACAAACATTTGTTTCTCATGCCTCTGTGGGCTGGGAGGTCCAAGATCAGGGTACTGGCAGATTTGGTATCTGGTGAGGGCCTGCTTCCAAGTTCATAAATGACTGTTTTCTTGCTGTGTCTTCAAATGGCAGAAGGGATGAGAGCTTTCCTGGGTCCCTTTTATAAGAGCACTAATCCCATTCATGAGGACTCAACTTTCATGACCGAATCACCTCCCATCTCATAATATCATCACATTGGGTGTTAGGATTCCAACATATGAATTTTGAGGGGCACAAATATTCAGTCCATAACAGGAGGTAAAATAAATATGACTTGGGAGATTATGTGTACATTTAATTGTTTATAAGATAAACTGAGAGAATAGTGAATTCAGTTTGTGATCTTTTGTTTCCTGTACCTGGGGGATATCCTATTTAGTTCAAAAGTTGTACCTCAGTAAAAGGAGTCAGGAATGGAGATGAAGAGTTTTGAGTCATCAGAGTATATGTGTGTATAAAGCCTGTAGATAGAATTTCCCAGGAAGAATATGGAGAGTGGGAAGAGTTTGGAACTTAGATCTTTGAGAACTTTGGGTGGGATTAGAGAGAGACAAGTGAGGTACTGGCTTGAGGTAAAAAATATAAGGGGCACTGAAAGACTTAGTAAGCAAGATAAATAATCCAAGAATATATAAAACATGTATATAGAAACATATATCTTTCCTTTTGCCTCAGGCTGCAGTCTGCCTTAGCATGTCACTGAATACCAGCATCACAAGGGCAGGCAGGCATGAGAATTTATCTAAGAAGTACCATGTGGGGTAAGATGATAGGCATGAAAGAAGTGAGAGAGTTCCGACAAGGAAGGACTGGTCACTGTGTTTTTCCTCTAATACATGATTTCCAAATGTGGTTATTTTTTGTACTTTGGGAATTATCCTTATGATTTGCTTTGCGTGCTGCGGTCCATTTTTCCTTCTCAAGCTTACATGACTATTAAGGAACAAAATCCACATAGTTAATAAAGTCATTACTCAACCTCATTCACAAAAGGAAGGTGGAATCATTCTTGCTTTGATAATCCAGCTACCTGGCTCTGTTAAACTTGACATAGAATGCAGGTCCCAATGTTGATATATAGCAAATTCACAACATGAATTCCTTTTTTTAAGCTCCAAAGTTAAATGAATTTTTGACCAGATTCACAGTAAGAAAGTAATTTCTGTTCTACTCTCGCCTCTTCTTACACCATATTTTAAAACAACTTCTCAAGCTTGAGCTTGCTCTCCTGATTGCTGACAATAGCATTCTTACGAAAATAGGCTCAATGCCTGAAGGAGTTTCTGAAATAAAAAAAAATAAAATAAAATAAAATAACCCAAACCAAGATTCTTTGCAACTTAATGCCTTTTTCAATAGGTGAAAAATGCATTGTATTGAGAATACAAGTATCAGACTAGAAACTCAGGCATACAGGAAATATAGCCTCCTTTATTTTTCCGTAACGAAAGCTAAATTCAATTTTGAACTTTTCTAAGAGTAGAAACTTTGTCACTGTCACTTTCAGAATTTTTCCCCCTCTGCATCACCCCCCCCTCCGCCTCTCCTTAATGTTCTGGGCTAACATCTGACTTCCTAGAATTTGGTGACAAGTGTGGTAGATGTGGTGAGCCCAGCTGGTTCTTCATTATATCTTTCCTTTAATAACCATCATGGGGGATGTGGAATTATCCTTCATTTCCTTTCATGAGATCCGTTTTTGTTCCCTGCCTCTGTAGTACTTTTAAGTCACTCTTGAATGCATGACAATCATTCAACACTGGGGCTCAGGGGCTCAGGAAACTTCATAGTTTGGTCACCTCCTCCTAGGGCTTCATATGTTAGGTTCTCCAGCTCATGATTTCCATGTGCATGACTAGCATTTGCCATCCCTCTATCTCCAGCCTAAATAGCTGGACAATGATCTTTTTTTCTGGGATCTACCAATATTTCTGGGCCCTCTCCTTTTTTACAGATCTTCATCTTGTCTTTCTATTCTTAAAATATTTATATAGTTTAGATGGGAAGGTAGGAGTGGAGAAGAAAATTTACTTTTAACTTATCACACATTTCCTCCTAAATCCATTGTCAGTCACTCAAGTTCTTTCACATTCCTTGAAAATCTTACTTCTTTGAGACAGAAAAGTCTCACAGAAGCTCTCTTTGCCTCATTGCTTTCTGTTGTTACACTTTTTTCTTCAAGAAATGAAAACTGGTGGCCTCTCTGCTTAACATGTGCATATTTCAGGAGGAATGAGAAGGAATTATAGTAAAACTTCCCCATCCCATAAAGACTGATTTTGAATTTGGATCTAACAGAATTTATGATCATTTCCTATTCTCCACCCAGCAGGTTCTCAAATGAGGTCTGTTGGGGGTGGGAAGAGAGGGTGGAGTAATTTCTATTTTGGGTCAGAGAAAGTAAGAAAGAGGGATTTAGACAGGCAAAGCCAATTAGAACCCCATGTTGGGAAACTGAGGTAGTACTTGCAGGATTGTGAAAGTGAGTACCTCTTTAAATTTTGTGCCATGGATGCCTCAGTTACCCACTGTAGTACTGGCCGTGATAACAGCTGCAAATCAAAGGGCTTATACTGTCCTGGAGATACCAGCAGCCTCAGGACCTAGGGATGTTCTCATGAATGTTTAAACTTGCGTAGCAACTGGCAACCCACCATAGGGACTCAGATGGATTTGAATGGCACAGGTGGTCCCAGAACTCCAGGCTGGCTGACTGAGAGGATTTCTCTGGTCATTACATTAACCTCCTAGTAATACTACCACACATTATGTATTAATGGAGTTTTGGAATCACTAATCTGGTACTGTTTTATTATTTATATTTTAAGGACAATTATCCTGCTAAATGTATTAAGAACATTGTTATGAATTAGAAAAAATAAGTTAGTTTTAAAATAAGAATACTTTAAGTGGTATTTATTGGACAATCTCTTCCATACCTCTAACAAAGGTTAGAAGTTATCACTATATAAGTTTAGTAATTAATTTTTGTGTTTGTGTTTGTGTTAGAACAGACATTAATTTGAAGAAACTATTTGATCCTTTAAAGAAAATGTAAGTTTAAAGTTCAGCATAGGGGAAAAAAATTACAGAGGGAAAAATATATTGTGACATGTGATTGAAAATCCTTTGTCAAAGTATAAAAATTTAAGTAGAATACGGATTCTGAGCCTAAAATCTTGCTTTGTGGTCATTTAGACATATGTAGGCCTTGTAATTTTGGAATTGGGGTGAGTTCTTCTGACACATAACCAGTAATTATTTTAAAATAGTAACCTGTTGCTTATAGGAAGGCATTTTTGGCATAAGTCTTAAAATCTAGTTATGGATTTCAAAAGGGTGATCTCAGTTTCTTTAAGAATACAAAGTATACCCTGAATCAGTAATTAAAATATGATCATTGATTAATTTTCATTGTTTATATATGAAATATGAACTATAAAAAGCATCTCCTGAACATTTTTGGACATTAATTAATCCAATGGTTAGAAAAAAAGTTACTTTTTTAGGTGAACCGCTTAAAGAATTAATGTGGCCTGGGTGGCTCAGTCACTTGAGCGTCCGTCCGACTCTTGAGTTTGACTCAAGTCATGATCTCAAGGTTTGTAGGTTCGAGCCCCGCGTCAGAGTCTGAGCTGAAATAAACATTAAAAAAAAAGAATGTGTTGCATTTTCTATATTTGTACCACAGTACAAGAGATCAATTATTCTACCTAATTTTAAGAGTTACATAGTATAAATATTTTTTTGGAATCTGCCTTGTATGGTTTTCATTAATTATGAAGTATTGATGTCAGACCTACTATGTGTCTGCCACTGTGAAAAGTGGTGTGGAAAGGGACACTTTTCTTGTCCTGACAACTTAGTCTTTCTCACAGGCAATAAAGTCATTCACAATCAAGTGTTACCAGTGCAGCCAACCATGGGAGTTATAGCTGAAGTATAGAATTCAGTGTCATGAATCAAGCTTGGCCTTCTTGAGGAAGCAGAATTTAAGTTGAAAATACAAATAGAGGAGGGAAAGACAAAGAAGAAGGTTCCCACCAAAATGGAAAACACATATTGGAAAGGTTCTGAACCTCAGGTACTGAAACAGTTTGAGTCCTGCAGGGCTGAAGCATAAAGTGTGAGGCTAAATGTAAAGTGATGAGACAGAGAGGTCTAGTACAAGGTCTACTAACAAGGACTAGTACAAGTAATAATAACACTGATAATGATGAATATGATATTAATAATTGATTTATTGAAAAGTTCTATAATCTGGTTATTTCATTAAGAGAAGTGCATGTCATCTCATTAAGAAAACACAGTCCTTACCACATACTATAATTTAGAGTTTTATCACATATTAAGTTCTCTCTTTGCATGTATGTGTTTTCTTGGTGTTTCATACCACACATAGACCAGTGTTGCCAGAGATTTATTCTCCAGGCAGAAATATGTAATAAAATGTTAATTGACTAAAAGAAGGAAAAGTGTTAACTCTTGATTTCCTGAGGCTGAGCTTTGCTTTAATTATTTATTTCAGACTGATCACAACTTTCTCTATGTCCATGTGACACGCAAATTAAACTCATTTGTAATTGTCAGCCATCAGCCCTCTTTTATTTTGCTCTTTAGTTCGAAATTTTATAATGGTTAAGTGGCTCTTTTTTTTAATACCAACTTTATTGTTAATTAGAATGGAATGTAGTTATCTAGTCAGAGTTTAAGTTGAACTGGAAAAAACTTTCCACTAAGTGTAAGGTGTGTTTCTTTAGCTTTGTTAGCAAAAAGAAAACTTTCTCTTGAAAGCTAGCTTCCTTATCTTTGAGGTGTTTTTTTTTTTTTTTTTTTTAATGAAAGAAGACTGTGGAACCTAAGGGATGACCTATCAGTAGAAAGTTTTGTTGAGTGAGCTACAGAGACAAACTAATTGGCTTCAGTTATTAGTTCTGGCGTTTACTAGCTTTGTGACCTTGAGTAAATTCCTTGATTTCTTCCTGCCTCCATTTCCTCTTCTGTAAAATAAGGATAATAATAGAAAATATCCCATACACTTGCTGTTGGGATTAAATGCGTCAATTTGTATAGTGTATTTACAGCAGTACTGGCATATATATTCCGCAACAAGTGTTATTGATTATCATTATTAGCATTGAAGCATTGATGCTCCCCAGTCTGTTTCTGTTACTACACATGTAGGTCCATCATGACAGTGGATGCAGAATAGCATAACTAAATATGGAAAGAACATGGAAAGATAATGAACAGGAAGATATTAAGAACAGTAATGAAAAACAGAGCATTTCCTATATTGCCCAGAAATTTCCTGGCAGCATATTGTGTGTGTGTTCTGGGGGGAGTGGGTGTGTGAGAGAATGACAGAAAGAGATAGGGAGAAACAGAAAGAGACATCAGCTATTTTGGACACTGACTAATATGTGCATGAAGTAAGAATGAATTATCTTCCTGTGAATTTTTTTTGCCACATTTTCCCTTTTCCAAAAAGCCTTCAACATGATGCCTTTGCCCTGCCCACTTTCATCACAGTCTGCGGTAGACTGACATGGAGCCTTTACCCTGTCTGATTCTCCCTTATGTGAGCCCCTGTAGGGTACTAAGTGCTAACCTAAAAAACTGCCCCCTCTCTTAGAATGACTTGAGAATGAAATATTTTCTCTGAATGTTTAAAAAGGAAGTTTCTTTTTGGAGAAGTTGTTCATATGGATTGTGTATTAATCTCAGAATATTGAGAAGGGATCCAAAAGATCTGGAACCAAATTGATTTGTTTATACAGAAATTCTTTGGATAGTCATAATATTAAGCTGGAATTGTATGATGTATTGTAGGTCAATAAGTACTATATAATAAAACAGATGTGTGTTAAGATTATGTCTATAAAAACAGAATATGTATATTTTAAAAGATATTAATGAAGCATATTACTGTATTTGCAAATAAGAAATATCTTTGCATATGGGAAAATAGAGTGCTCTGAACAAAAGAAATCAGCTAAATTGTCTTTAGAGCCTAATAGTATACTTTACCTTTGCAAAACATTTATTTGGTGCTCATAGCAAATAAATATGCAAGTTTTGCTGTTTTCCAATGGGCATACAATGGCAGCTGTCTTTCTAATCGTTCCCCTATTCAAACACTAATCGGTGGAACCTACGTAGAATGCTAGACGACTGAATAGGTAGACAATGGCAGCAGAGTTTTTAATCACAGTTCTATTCAGGCACTAATCGGAGTGATGATTAAGGGACATTAGAGGGAGCACTTTGACATCTGATCCTTTGAACTGATGTCTGTGCAGGCTGCACTCCATAGAGCTCACTTGGCCAGACTTGATTTCCTTAAATAAAGTGCTGTGATTTGCAATGTAGGAAATATTACATTAGAGCCTATTGAAATGATTAGGAATTGAGGAGCTTTTCTTCAGTGAGGATTTGGTGTATACTGTATACTCACAAAACTCAGAGCATTAATGTTTCATATATTACTCTGAGTATCAGGGACCGTAGAAAAATATGTATGAAAAAGACTCTCTTGTAGTCACACACTTAAAATTGAATATGAATGGAAATATGGAACTCTGCTGTCACATTCCTCAATTATGGAAGTTTATGGATTTAAACATATTTGTATTCTCATATAACCCAATCAAGATCAGCACATCCTAACAGCATTGCATGTTTTACTTCCTTTAAAACCTGGAGTATTTTTAGTGTTATGTCTTTTGAGTTGCATTAACAATAGAAAAAAATGTTCCATGCAGAGGGTATAAACATGCTTTTGATTCAATAGTTTATAATAAGACAGGATGGAATTTTTCTTTTTTTCCTTTCAGAATTTTTAATATCAATTTAGATATTATTAACCTGCTCTCCAGAACATTTCATGAAAATGAACCTGAAAACATTAATTAATCTATTTAACATTTACAGATTGGCTCAGAGCTTAAAATTTCAACATCAGCATTTGAATGTATAGCTCCAAATATCTATTTGTCTTTATTTATCTTTATAATATATTTAAATATTTAAAAAATGTATAATGCATAGAAAAAAACACCTTTTCCTCTACCCCTTAGTTAATGAGGGCTCTGAATTAAACTGGCAAAAGATACTAATAGAAGAAAAGGCATATACATTTTGGTTGACATTGATATTTTATTTTTATGTGCATGGAGACGTTCATAAAAAAGAAGTGAAGACCCAAAGAAGTAGTTAGACTTATTGGCCCTATATACCATTTTAACAAAGGATGATAAATTGTGGAGAAGTAACAAGACAAAGAAAAAGGGAGTTGGGTATCTCAGGTGGTTAATTGTGGGAAGGTGAATATATGGGGGGAAACTAATGGAATATAAGAGTTATTTTATTCAGGTATTTTGTGCATCTCAGTGCTGACTTTCTGTCTCCAGTGATCATGGTTTTTCTGGTACAGGAGAAGGGAGGAGTAACACTTTCACAATAGGATATTTATGTCTTGCTTTTAGGCAGATAGGAGGAGAGAGGGCAAAGAACTCTTTCTGTGTTTTCTTTTTCCTAATTGCCTTCAGCTCAAAATAATTTTTATGCTAAAGTGGCGTATTTTGGGGTAAGCATATTCTCATCCCCTTCATGTACAACCTCTTAGGATTGAGTTCGCTGTATTTTTTATGTTTCTTAGATTTAGGATTCTTTACTACAAGAAACAAAGATTTTATCCTGAATTCTGGGATAAATATGACAGTGGTATATACTTTTGAGGGTATCTACTCCTTCAAATTCACAGGTGTGTAGGTATGGGCTTGTGAAGTTCTGTTTGTACCACATGACTCAGACCTCAAATCTGGTGGCCTGAATCTAATTGAGAAACCTGGCCATAGCCAGGAGAAGCAGATTCTGCCCCAAAAATCTGGAATGAAAGATTTTCTTTCTTTCTGAGCTGTTTTAGCAGGAAACAAAAAAATTGAAACCTGGGTATTGCAGAGTGACCATCTTCTACCCACCGTGTATATTAAAAAGAAAAAAAAAAAGCCAGTTTGAAGAAAGAGAAGATAGAGGCAGATGTAGACAAAAAAATTGCCTGGGTTACACATGGCAACTCTTATGTAAGGAGAGTTCTGCAACTTTTCTGAGATACTCTTATATCAAGATAAAGTCTCTCTTTTTTTTTTTTGGCTTAAACTATCTAAAGCAGGTTTTAGATATAGATAACCAAAAAATCCTAAGAAGCACAGTGACATATTTCAAATTCTAATGACTTAGAAAAAAATATGTTTATTTTTAGGGAATACAGTGAAAGTATAATTATTTTTAGGGAATATGGTAAAATTATTATTAAGTAGGAAAAGGAGTATGGACCAAAGAATAAGAGTAGTTAAATTTTATATGGTGAGAGATAGTAGAGTGTAATGTAATCATCCTGTTTAGAGACAGGCTGCCTGGTTCTTTACCTCTATCAGGTAGCTCCGATTTCCTTCAGTGAAAAATGGAAATAGTAGTAGTCATGGCAATCTAATTAAATTATTTTGAGGATTAAATGAACTAATGCATTTAGAGAGGGCACAGTACAAGGCATGGCACATGGTAAATGCTCATGAAATGGTATTATTTTATTAACTTTTTTCCTTGAATGTGGGGAATGTCTCATGGTTCACATGATAAAGCATTTGTCTAGGATTTCTTTGAAGAATTTTACATCATTTAGTAATAATTTACAAATTTTAAAAGTTAAATAAAATTCTCAGTGTGATTTTTTTTCAAATGCTGTATACTTTTATTTTTAGTATTTGGTAAACAAATCCAGGTGCATATATTTATCTGACTTTCATGATTAAATAGACTCTTTATCATAGGGCCTCTTAGTTTCTTTTAGTCTGTAAAAGATGGAACTTGTACAGATACAGTAATTTTAGTTTGTTTGCATGTTACATGTAGTAAGTCTAGTTTGTTACTTTGGAGTCCTTCCATTTTCTTTTCTCCCTGACTCCAATAAGAATACAGGTAGTATTTATGGTATGACTTTGGCCTTATGGTCTATTCGTTTACCTGTTTTTATCAGTTTGTTTTTAGGGTTATTATATTTTCTTTTAAATTACCTCTTACATTGGGAGGCATCGTTGAGCTCACGGAGTAGACACCATAAGCGAAGCTCATCCCCCTGAGTTGAAACAAGAAATTATCATTGGAATTAAAGGGTGGCAGACACGTCCAAGGAATATTGTGGGGGTTCGATCCCTTTATGAATCTTGTGATAGATGAACGTGGGGATATGGCAACTAGTGGGTGACAGAACAATAATGGAATGGTGGTAACTTGAGGAAGTATAAACAATGGGTGTCTTCACTGGAAGAAACCATCTGCTTCCACATGTCCCCTCTCCATATCACCTGTTTTACTACAATATACAACTCTGGTCATGCATCATATTGAACTTTTTTGTTAAATAAACTTTTGTAATAGTCAAAAAAATATCTCTCACATTTTTAAGAATTGAAATTTAACTATACTACTATCTTTACCTATCTTTTTATCCTTATCTCTAGATCTTAATCTACATGCCGCCTTTTCTCTGTGATCCTTTCTGGCTTTACAGCTAGCAGTTTTGTAAACTACAAATCAACAAGTAATCTGCCCAAATTATTTCCTCCATGAGGAAAGAAAATTTGACAGTGTTGCTGTTTTCTTGCATATATTTAGAATAAATTTTCTAAACTCTTGTTACATTTTGATTTAATATGGGAAGGATTTATAAAAAGGGAGTAAAAGGAAGAGGGCTGACAGCTCCAGCAAGAACAGAGGTTTGAAGTAGAATATGCATGGTATTTTGGGGAGGCAAAGAACAAATAGATAATTCAGGTTTAAGGAGGGATTCCTGTCTGAGAGCAGTAGAAAGAGTTTTAGAAGGAAGGGTGGAGATGGAATTGTCTAGAAAATAAGATAGGATCCAGATTGCTAAAAAATTAAATGCACTTTAGAGATTTGGGATCTTAGGTAATAAATTCATGGTTTTGACTAGGATTTTACTATCATAAGAGTAACATTTTAAAATTAATGAGTAATCTTTAGAAGATTAATTTGGAATCTGCTTGTTTGTTTGGGACATCAATAAAATTAGAAGATATGGGAATAGAGAGAATGTTTAAGTTTAAGGATTCTTCAGACGCTGTGAAAATTATTTAGGAAAAGTATGGAAAACACCAGCTGTGGGTACTCCCTTGGCCCATTGTTTTTCCAGCTGGCATAGTTTCTGGCACATAGTAAGTACTCAAAGATTGGTAGATATTATTTTTGTTCTTCATAAATTTTATTATTATAGTTGCTATTTTTGCTGTTACTGTTCTTGTTTAGACATTTAGGGATAGAGCATTTTTTCTAATTATTGACAATCTAATACTTACTGTGGTTTTCACTGCACCAGAATTGCCTCTAGGCAAATATTAAAAAGGAAGCAAGTGGACGAGAAGGTAACTTCACCCCAGTTCAGAAATAGGCTGAAAGAACTTACCAGGCCTCAAACTTTTGGGTACACATTGATAAGTCATCTGCTTGCTACGTTTAGGCTTTATTAGCTTTCTTTATGTTAAATATCTTACCCTTTCTTACAATTTTTCACAGCTAGTATTCTTTTGAACACTCCTACTTATCTTCCATAAAACAACATTATTTCTTTTTCTTTTTGATGCATTCATCCTATACCTTCTTAGGAAATAGTTCGTAGTATACTTTCTCAGGCACTGAAACATTGTTTTCTTTGTAATGAATGCTATTATAGGTACCCTGGTTTTAATCATTTGAGTGGGAAATATTAGGAATCAATTGAACAAAAATGTAATCCCCCAAAGAGAGAAATGTGGAAATGGTGGCATCACAGTTGTCCTTTCATTCATTCAGCATACTGGGAATTGACATGATGATAAAAAGATGAAGAGTATAAGATTCTAATGATAAGTCTTAGATGAATTCTAACATGGGTAATGGCAGACATCCTATAAATTTGTTAAATAAATAACTGGATAATTACAGAATAGTCACCTTTGCCAAGAAAGAATGGAATGGATTCCCTGAGAAGATAAGGGGAAATTTGAATCTTGAAGATGCAGCAGGACTTAAAAGAGTAGGAAAGAGAAGGGGAAAAAGGAGGCATCACCAGGCAGAACAATGTGTATAGCCTCACAGATTTATAAAGCAATGTCATATGTTCAACAAACTATGTATATTATGGTATCAATAGAATAGACAGGATAATAAGGACCAGCTTATGAAAGAATATGTGGTACTGTCCACCCTCTTGAAAAAAGAAATGAAACAATACTTATTTAATTTTCACAATAATTCAATGATGTAAGTACCAAAGTAATCCCTATTTTAAAATGTGGGAACAGATGATTAGAGTTAATTCCTTGTCCAAGTCATGCAGCTAGTTAAAAAAAATATTAACATCTGTGGATGAAATTGGACATCTGCAAGTCCTAGCATATTTCAGAATATATAAAAATATATTTATATTTTTAAAGAAGAAATTAAACATTTGGAATATTTTTGTACTAAACTGCAAAAGGCAAGAACAGTTGCTGCATTTCAGCAACTGTTTACCTTTTGTTGTTGTTGTTGTTGTTTTGTTAGTTGATGTGTTCATTACCAAGGTATTACCTGGCAAGTTTTTCTGGGTTTACCTGAAATTCAAATCAAGTTTTTCGAAAGAAACTTATTTTCAACCGGTTGATCTAAATACATTAAATGCAGCTTGATGTGTCTGGCAAAAAATCATCTCAAAGCAATAACGTTATTGTATTGTCACAACGGCAATAACTTGAAAAATAAAAATATTTAATTATTGATTAAAATAGAAACAAAGATATTTTAATAATAGGAACATCTTTAATGTATAGGAACATCTAGAAAGCTACATGTAAAAATTCGGTAGTACTGAAGAGTGCTGAAATTCTTAAAATAGTAATGTTGATGAAGGAAAATGTTTTTCCTACTAAGACTGGCATTGCATTTATGTTTCACTGGCCCTTTAGCTCTACCATTCTGTCTGTTAACACAATGTTGGTATCAGGAAAGGACCTAGACCAAACATGTATGCTAAGAAATCATTTGAAAAGTTCATAAATATATGGATATAGCAATTCTAGTTTGTGTTTATAGAATGTCTTCTTCCAAGAAACTCAAAACACCTGACATTCATCTTATCACATTGGTGAAGTAAGTATTCCTGTGGTAGATACTATTCTGTCATTCCCCTTGGGAGAAAATACATTGAAAAGCATCAGCAGGGGTGACTGGGTGGCTCAGTTGGTTAAGTGTCCTACTCTTGATTTCTGCTCAGGTTATGATCTCAGGGTTGGTGGGATTGAGCCCTGCTTTGGGCTGACAGCATGGAGATCACTAGGGATCTCTCTCTCCCTCTGCCCCTCCCCCACGCATGCTTGCCCCCCAATAAATAAATAAACATTTTAAAAAAGGGGACCAGAAAAGCATCAGCAGTTATTTTCTAAGGTTACCTAAACTTTTACAAAAACTTTTTTAGCCAGATGAGTCTGAGTAAATGGCAGCATTATCCATTTAACTCTTCTGGCCAAAAGCACTGGATCCTTTATTTCTCACTTTCTCTTATACGACGTATCCAGTCAGTTAATAAATTATCTCTACCTTCAAAGTATATTCAGAATAAGATAACCTCACACCTTCTCCACCTCAAGGGACTTCATTTTATTTTAATCTCTGTGAGAGGTTTTATATTATGATCTGTGTAAGTGGTTTCTCTTAGAGTTATGTACACAACCTATACAACCATATCTCATCATACTGGCTACTACCCTAGCATAGACATTTGTCTGGCTCAGGCAAGAGTACAAATAGGGGCCCAGATATCATATGTCTAAATATTTATAATCAATAAAGAAAAATAAAAAATTAAATTATAGTCTACCACTCACCTTTAACAAATATATATTCATAATGACAAAGTTGAGAACACAAAGTTGTTCTGTTGGTGGGCTGGTGGCCAACAGCATTAACAGCGCAGAACCCAATGTGGAGCTCAGATTCTCTTCATTCCAAAGTAGCTTTCATCTCCATATGTCTGTAGTGGCATAGCCCACACTTATTCATGTTTTTCTCTTTTTTTTCAAGGACATAGGATGGAAGATAAAGATAAATATTCTTGGTAACCTGAATGGTTGGTTATGAGAATGGATGTCTTGAGTTATTATAGAGTTTAGAACTGTGTCAGCTCTTACTACCAATTTCAGAATGACAGAAGTAGGTATTTGTTCTTTAACAAATGTATTATGTGTGTATATATGTTTGAGATGTGAGGATTCTTCAAATTAACCCTCTCTTGCACAGATCTAAGGGCAATATTGAACTTAAGTATTCTCATATCTGGCCTTTTTGCTTCTCCCCTTGTCCTCAGATGTTAAAAAAAATTATTATTTTGAAGCATAGAAAAAAGAGGATGTTTTCCCATCTTACTCT
Source organism: Cryptoprocta ferox (assembly GCA_028646485.1). Lineage (NCBI taxonomy): Eukaryota > Metazoa > Chordata > Mammalia > Carnivora > Eupleridae > Cryptoprocta > Cryptoprocta ferox. The sequence continues at coordinate 22,107,652 of CM053570.1, forward strand.
GAATACAATTCATTCCTTATAAAGCCTGCCATGTCTTACATAACCTCCTGCTATCCTTTTTACTCTAACTTCTGTTGTTCTCCCAATTATTTACTCTTTCTGACCCCTTTGATTTTTTTTTAATTAAGACATTATTTTTTGACAAAGCAGTTTTAGGTTCACAGCAAAATTGAGAGGAAGGCACAGAGATTTCTCATATACATCCTGTTCCCCAAACATGCATAGCCTCTCCCATCATCAACATCTCCCATCAGAGTGGTACATTTGTTAAAAATGGATGAACTATGATAATGATAATGATTTATCATTATCTCCCAAACTCTATAGTTTACATTATGGTTTACTCTTGGTATTGCATATTCTGTTGGTTTGGACAAATATATGACGATATCCACCATTATGATGTAATTCAGAGTAGTTTCATTGCCTTTGAAATCTTCTGTGCTCTGCCTGTTCATCCTTCCTCTTCCCTTAACCACTGACAACCACTGATTTTTTTTATTGTCCATATAGTTTTGTGTTTTCTAGAAGTAGCCTATGGTTTTTTAAATTTTGACTTCTTTCACTTAGTAATATATATTCAAGTTTCCTCCATGTGTTTTCTTGGCTCTATAGCTCATTTCTTTTTAATGATCAATCATATTTCATTGTCTGGATATATCATAGTTTCCTTGTCCATTTATTTACTAAAGGACATCTTGATTCTTTCTAAGTTTTGGCAACTATGAGTAAACATCTATGTGTAGTTTTGTGTGGGCATAAGTTTTCAACTCCTTTGGGTAATATCAAGGGTACTAAAGTGATTGCTCAATCATATAGTAAGAGCATGTTTAGTTTTTGTAAGAAATTGCCAAACTGTTTCCTAAAGTGATTGCACCATTTTGCCTTCCCACCAGCAATAATGAAAGTTCCTAGTGCTCTACATCCTTACCAGTATTTGATGTTTTAGTATTCTATTTGTTAGTATTCTATTAGATTTTGGGCATTCTAATATAGGTGTGTTGTGGTATTTTGTTTTATTTCCATTTTTCCAATGACATATAGTGTGGAGTATCTTTTCATATGCTTATTTTCCATTTATATATTTGTTTGGTGAAGTGTCTGTCAAAGTTTTTGGTCCATTTTTTAATCAGGTGATTATTTACTTATTGAATTTTAAGAATTCCTTGCATATTTTGGATAATAGCTCTTAACAGATAAATCTTTTACAAATATTTTCTCCCTTTGTGTGTCTTGCCTTCTCATTTTCTTAACATTATCTTTCACAGACCAAAAGCCTTTAATTTTAATGAAGTCTAGCTTATCAGTTATTTTTTTCATGTATCTATAATGGAAAGTATTGATTATGATGAGGACTGGTTCGTATCCTCCTTATTTTTAAGTTAGTGTAATTTACCACTTCACTCATTGTTCCCTTCACCTAAACTATGATGTATTAAATCACATAAGTGTAGCTATTACATATAAGATATATTACATATTCATATAAGATCAAGGTCACATAAAGGTAAAACACTTGAAAGATACACACCGTCATGGAGTAATTATAATTTAAATATGCAGGGCCATTTGGACCTCTCTTATGTAGTCTTTTTCAGATATCCATATATTTACACTATTTTACAGAAAGTTTCTGACCCTATATCAAAATTAGATATTCAGCCCTAATCGCAAGAACTCTGCAAATACCAAACCAGACCATGCCTATTTCTGTAATTTCTGCACTCTTAAAAAATAAATATGAAAACTTTAATTATAAAGCACAATAAATAAGAATGTTATGTCTGTGTGTGTGTGTGTATGTGTATGTTTATGCTTAATTTAGGTGAACTGGGACTATAATCTAGAAATTGGGTTGTTAAAGTTTGTATCTTTGAACGAGTGAAGAAATGTAGTTATATGATGACCGAAGAAAACAAAATAAAGTAATGGGAAGATTAAATCAAAATTAGTCCACTTTTGACAAATACTCAAGGGCCACTTTTAGGGACTATACTTTTATTACATAGATTCATAAAATTTTAAAATTCCCACAGTAAAAACTAATTCTTGGGGTGCCTCGGTAGCTCAGTTAGTTAAGTGGCTGACTTAATTGCAGCTCAGGTCATGATCTCAGGGTCATGAGATTGAGCCCTGCGTGAGGCTCCATGCCTGGGTGTGGAGACTACTTAAGATTTCCTCTCTCTCTTTCTCTCTCTCGCTCTCTGCCCCTCCCCCACTTGTGCACATACTTTCTCAAAAAAAAAAAAAACCCAAAATAAAAAACAAAAACCCCCTCACTAATTCTTCAAATCTCTGTTTCAATTTTCTTTCTGTTTTCCCTTATAATAATAGGGTGTCATATGTGTTAGCAATATCATTATATACTAGTATTATTAATATTAATAAATATTAGTATCATTTGGATTTTATAGATTTGGAAACTGGACATCAGAGAATTGAAATAATCTTCCTAATATCACAGAGCTAGTAATTTTTTGAACCTCACCTTCTCCATCTTTAAAATGGAACACACAGTATAATACATGTAATTTATTATAAAAATAAGTATTATTTTATTAATAATAATATCCAAAGTATAAAAGTGGAGTTGTAGCCAGTGAGCACTGAACATATGAATTTTTAAAAAGGTTATCTTTATTGTGAAATTGCTTTGTATGTATATATATATAATGCTATATAATTTCTATTCATTCCACCCATATTCAACTGATCTAATGCTTACCTAGTAACCATCTGATTATGGTTTGGATCTCAGTTGATTTCCTTTCTTAGTGTTGGTGATTTCTCAGGTTAAATCAAGAACATATTTCTGATAATGATTTGATATCTCATGTAGCTAGAACATAGGCAGAAAATGATGTTCATAGGAATTAAAATATTCTGGTACATAGAAGAGTTATTTTCCTCATTATAAATTAGTAAAGTAGCATATTGAAGCCTATTCTAGAAATAACCAGTCAGATGTATTTCCCTCAGAAATACTTCACCAATTTATTAGTGATAACCAATTGACTATCAGTATCCAAACTCCACAGTGGAATCTTTGTATATCACTCTTAGGTGCAAGTCTCCCTTAAATTCATTAATCTCATTCTGAGTTAATGATTCCCTAGATGTGTTCCCTTAGCATTTGGACGTCTGTCAGGTTATTTCTCTTGTATTACAGTCCTCCATTGACAGATCTCCCTCACTAGCTTAAATGTTTCTCTGTGAATAAATTCTCGGTGCATAACCCAGAGCTTGATCTATAGTAGGTGGTCACTCTCCATTTACTGATTTAATTAATGATTGAGTTATACTTAAATCAACCCTTCAGGAACTTGCCTGCTGTTATGTATAGTATTAAAAAATCTTGAGTCAGTGAACATCTTGGGCATTATCATACTTAAGTTCCTGAACTGGGAGAATCAGTCTGAAAGTAATAAATATTCTGCTGCCAAATGTGGGCATATATGATGAGTAGCAACCTTTATGAAGTTGCTGAGTATTACCTCAAGGCTGATTCTTATTGTATACTATTTTGATATGTATTACAACACCTGGCCTAAAGTCTTTAATTTTTTTAAGGTTAAAAAAATAAAAACATAAAAAAAAGAGCTAAAGAACTCTAACTTTTTCATTGGGGTTGTAATAGAGCCTATTAGAGAAGGACCAAAAGAAGAAAAATCTAAATGTATAAAGCAAGTTAAAACCAGTGGCTGAGGTTTCAAAAAAGTTTCAGTGTTTAGAAAATACATCAAAACGCAAGGAATTTCATGGAGCTTAAAGTAAAACGGCCTTCAGAATACATCAGAAGAATGGAGAACAACTTCAGATGGCACTCAACGATGCACTGGATAAATTCTGATCTTTAAGGAAGGAAAAAGTTGTTTTCATAAGAAGCCAGAGAATGGAAAAGGGAAAGGGAGCAAACTTATTAAACATGATAAAAATGTTAGAAAACTCTAAAATGTGTATGAAACAAATTTTAAAAGTTAAGGAAAGATCAAGCTTCTAGCTGAACACAAACTAATGATGAGAGACCTAGCTGTTGCTCTTGGAGAAGATCACATGGAAAGTGGGAACTTGGAATTGTGCATAAAGAATGCTTTGGAAATGGAGACTTCTTAGAAGATGAATCAAAAGTCATTTTGAAGAAATTAATTGATGCAGCTGAGTTCCTCATTTAAAAACTCTTAATGAAAAATAACCCCTGAATGCTAACTAAATTAACTGATGGTGAAAGAGTTTATATACTTAAAGATCATATCAAAAGTTTCCAAACTGACAAATTTTCATTGCAGTTAGAAAACACACTCATACATGCAGAAAGGGAGGGGGAAAACTTCTAGTGGAAAATTCAAATCCTTTCAGAACTGAATCAAAAAATAAAATAACATTTCACAAAATATGCAGTTTAAAGTGAATTTACTTTAAATTCATTAAAAAAATAGAGGAGGATTTTTCCACTGTAGGTGGAAAGATCAGGCACATATGTGAATAAATGGGCACATAAAATTATATGCTCCATGCTGACATCTTAGATGTTCCAAGGAGGTCATTTAGCTGAGACACAGGAGACTACCTGAAATGCTCCAGATGAACAGATCTCTGGGGAAGGAGGAACATTAAGGTATGATGTGGTGCAGATGCAGTCTTATGTCCAGTATGGAGCAAATGCTACTCACCCTCAGGTTAGAGCTACATGAACAGGATTCTACCATCAGTCCAGCTCCTTCCTCACACAGCATGTTTTCCACGAGAGCAGAGCTGAGCTTGACCTGGTGTTCCTTATGCTGGCAGATACCTCAGCCTTTTTTTGGTTCGGCTCTCCCACCTAACATGCGGTTGCTGGTCCAGATTATGGTGCTCTGAGTCTATCCTAGCCTTTTGTCAGAAGTCAGATGTTACAGAGGAGTCCCCAGGTGTATGTACTGAGCAGAGGAACCTTTGACTTCCCCCAATTCTGTAAAATAAAGATGAACCTCCTGAAGAATCCACTCCCCTGAAGAACTTCCCTCACCTAGTACATCCTCCCCTGAAAGGTGCAATACCAATTACTGGGTTTTGTTCTGATCACACAGCCTAAAAAATAGAAGTAAGCCAATTTCCTAGTTGATCCCACTTACCAAGGAGTCTGCTTTTAAAGATCCAGAAAGATAGCAAGATGCTTTTCTTTGCTCTTTACTAAAGGAATTTTGATTTTTTCTTTTTTATTCCTTTTACTATTAAAATAATATACAATGGCTGAAATGAAAGTTTGGTAGGATTACAATCTATAGTTTTCGAAAATGTTTCATACCTGTATATGATCTGAGTGTGAATCTTATAAGTAACTTATTCTATATTATTCAACGTGTAGATAGTGTAATTACAGTATTTTTGTTGTTAAATCCACTAAAACAATCTAGAAATACTGCAAATACTTTGTCTTTTTTAGAGTAAAATTGTGAATTTTTCCCTTTGTTTTATGGCTATTAAGTGATTATAGAAACTTGATAGCATTGTAATTCTTAAGATGGTATTTTATAAATGGATCTTATTAAAAAGTGAATTTCATGAATAAATTGTTTATTTTCTTCTGTTTATAGCTAGCATAAAGACAGTACTTTTGTTTTGCTGTTTCATAAGCCCCTCCTCCCAAATTAGCTGTAGTAAGGGCTTAATAAGGGAAATCTTGCAGTTGAGACATTTGAAACTCAAACTGTATTTTTGTAACCAATGATTAGATTTAATCTATTGGTAAAATGAGTATGCTTACCAAAATAAATATTGGTTATAATTTTTTAAATGTTTTATTTATTTTTGATACAGAGAGAGATAGAGCATGAGAGGGGGTGGGGCAGAGAGAGACACACAGAATCAGAAGCAGGCTCCAGGTTCTGAGCTGTCAGCACGGAGCCCGACATGGGGCTCGAACCCACGAACACGAGACCATGACCTGAGCCGAAGTCAGAGGCTTAACCGATTGAGCCACCCAGGCACCCCTAAATGTTGGTTTTAAAAAATTTAAACTACCTAAACATGCAGGCCTTTGGGAAAGAAAAATAGACACCACTGTCTAGTTTCAATTATGAAATCTACACTACTGTCAAAACAATTTTAAAATTAGTCATAATATATGCTTAATGAATATATACATGAAATCTTTAATCCCAAATGCGGAATTTATTTGACAAATATTATGAAGCAATCATTCTTAATTTTGGTTCAATATAATGTGCCATATTATAGTTCTATGAATTTACAATAGTCTACATCTAATTTTGGTTTTATTTCTATTTTTCTAATTTTTACTTTGTTTCTATTATGTTCATTTTTTACTAGTAATTTTAATAATCCCCCCTTTTTAAAGTTTTACTTATTTAATTTTGAGAGTAGGAGAGAGAGAGAGAGAGAGCGAGAGAGCACCAGCACGAATTGGGGGGCAGGGCAGAGAGAGAGTGAGAGATAATCCCAAGCAGGCTGTGTGCTGTCAGCACACAGCCCGATGTGGGGCTTGAACTCACGAACTGTGAGATCAGGACCTGAGCCAAAATAAAGAGTCAGATGCTTAACTGACTGAGCCACCTGGGTACCCCTGATTCGCCCCTTTTGAATAATTTACTTCTTTGTCTTTGAAAATATTGAGGAAAATTTTTATCTTTGTTTTATTTTCCAGCTTTATATTTGCTTATTATTACCCACATGACTCTAAGCAGTACTTTCTAAACCAAAAAATAAATATTAAAAGAAAATACTGTTTATGACAGTATTGTGCTGTCTAGTAATACTGTTCATGACCTTTTTAACATAAGGGACTAATAAGAATTCCCTCTCTTCCTGTCTCTTTTGTACACTTTTCTTTCATATGTATCTACTCATGGGTAAACACTAACAAAGATATAAATGACAAAAATATGTTCCATAATTAAAAAATTTTTTTAATGTTTATTTATTTGGAGAGAGAGAGAGAATGTGAGCAGGAGAGAGGGGCAGAGGGAGAGGGAGTCACAGATTCTGAAGCAAGCTCCAGACTCTGAGCTGTCAGCACAGAGCCTGATGCAGGGCTTAAACTCATGAGCCATGTGATCATGACCTGAGCTGAAGTTGGATGCTCAACTGACTGAGCCATCCAGGTGTCCCTGTTACACTATTAATATTAGTGTTTTGTGATGATTTAACCTTTTTTTCTCCAGTTTTTATCTGGTAGATACATAGCCTTAGATTTTCTTAACTATGGGAGATAGTAGAAATTCTAAATATTTTATGAGATCACACTTTAAAATATCTTATTTCCTGCTAGAAAATACGTATAAGGAGATGTACAAGTAAGTCAAAAGTGTGAAAGAAAGCAACATAAACAGAAAAATAAACCTAATGTGGGACATAAGATGTTAAGAACTTTTCTCAAACATACAAAAAAGCATATGAGTAGATTATTTTCAGAAGTATATTTAATCTAACATATTAAAACCAAGAGACAGATAGCAATTTTATAGCCACCCCCAAAAAATCACACTACATGGATCATTGGAAAGAAAGCACTACTCTAAAAATATTTAATGATAGTCAAGAAAATGTTTGGTTTACAAACACAAAAAAACCCTACAATGTAAAGGAAAAGTACTTCAAAAATATATAAGAATAATATATACTTTCTTTAAAGCTGAGATGTTTTTTGAGATAAAATAGAGCTAAATAAAATGAGGATGGGGTGAGGGGAAGGGTAATGGAGAAGGTGCTTATAGACAAGTAAAATGCAAGAATAGAAATGAAAATCTCCTTTGAATGCATTAGACACAGGACTGGACACTACAGATAGAAAAACAAATTTACTAATATCAAAGATCAATTTGACATTATTTCTGAAAATATAATGCAAAGAAATACATGTAAACTAATAGAAATAATATATATTATGTTTTAGTAAGGGAGATCCAATCTATGCATGATGAAGATCTGGGAACAGTGAAACAGACAAATGATGAAGAAATAGGAAGGAAATACAGTAAAAGAAGATGCTCCTCAGTTGGGGAAAAAAAGACATTTCCTATAATTGAGTAGACATGATTTTTATGCAAAATTAGTGGGAAAATTTCATAGTTTGCCATAATCTCATAGAATTTTAAATAAATGAAATCAGTAACTGTAAAATAAAAGTACAAGTAAGTCAAAAGTGTGAAAGATAAATTCAACCTAATTAAAATTAAGAACATCTGTTCAACAAGACATAAAAAGAATGAAAAGATAAGCCACAAATTGAAAGAAGATATTTGCAACACATATAACCAACAAATCATTTCATTTGTGGTATACAAAAAACTTTAATATTAGTAAGAAAAAGGCAATCCAACAGAACAATAGGCAAAAGACAAAAAGGGGCATGGGCAGAAGAGGAAACATGCATGGGCTTATGCATAAAACGATGGTCAAACTCATTAGATTCTTCCTTCATAAATACCCAGGAAAAAGGGCAATTAAGAATGTATCAAGATAAGTGACTGGGTGGCTCAGTCTGTGAGCGTCTGGCTCTTGATTTTGGCTTAGGTCATGATCTCATGGTTTGTGGTCTTGAGACCCGTATGGGGCTCCATGCTGACAGTATGGAGCCTGCTTGGGATTCTCTCTCTCCCTTTCTCTCTGCCTCTTCCCCACTCATGCTGTCTCTCTTTCAAAGTAAACATTTTTTTTTGTAAAAAGAATATATCAAGATATAATTTTACACCATTATACGGACTAAAATTAAAGGATTGACAATCTAGTTGTTGGAAACCATATGGATTTATAGGACTTCTAAAATATAGCTCTGCAATGATAAATGGCATTTACAATTTGACATTAGTTTGCAATGGTGTACTGTTGCAGTGCCTATGACCCAGTATATACTCTGGAGGATCTTATGCGCATGTCTGTCAGGAGAAATGTATAATAATAAATGAAACAGTGATGCCATAATAATAAATAATTCAAAACAATGAAAATGTTCATGGATAGAGCAAAAATAGGTGCTAATATTCCTACTACTATTAAATTATTGACTTTTAAAATCTGTACAGTGTCATTTTAAGTATAGCTATTAAAGATACTTTTTTTTTTTACAATAAAGGAAATTTTCCTACCAAATCATTGCAGGTAACATGAAAATATAGCATAGTATGCAATAAAGAGTAGAAAATAGTGAAGATATTTTAAAGCCAACACATAGAAGGCACTTAACACTTGATGGAAAACAAATTTATCATTTATGATCACAAATTTAAATGGTTTACACTCATCAACAGTAACATTTTCACCTTTAATTATAATTAAACTGAATTATATACTATTTTGGAGAAACAAACTGAGAAGTGGATTTAAAGATAAATGCATGGGCAAATATATATAAATAAGCAAATAAAAATAACGTAGCCACAATAATTTGCTAATTGATAAAGTAAAATACAAAGCAAAAACTTAAGTTGAATTTCAACACATAAAAGATACAGCATCTTAACGTAAATGCTATCTCTTCAGAGACCATCTGACCTAAATTCCCTGTCCAGTCACCTCCTCTCACTTCCTTCTATTTTATATTCAACATATTATTTTTATAGTACCTAAAGTTGTCTTTATTGTTCATCTTTCCTAACTAGGTTGCATATACTATGTAACCAGTCCTGTTTAAACAGAGATTTGATGGTATTATTTAAACAATATAACTAACAGTTTCAATTTAATATATACCAGTATGATATCCCACAGTTAGGGGACATACTTTACTTTTGATTGTTCTTAGGACGTTAAAAAGTAACAACTCAGCATGTCACCAATTAAATATATTTTACAGTCAATTAAAAAATGAATTTATTCTATAGGGATTCTCACTACAATGCATCCTAAATGAGAAAACGATAACAAACATAACAACAGGAAACATACGATCATTTGGATAAAAGTACCAGCCATTTTCTTGAGCACTTATTAGGTAAAACTGTAATAAAAAAAACTATTAAAAGTACATAAAATGAGAAAACTTTGTACTTAAAGACCCATCCAGTTTATAATTAATATTTTTCCATCTTAATGTATTTAACTCAAGAGGTTATGATTTTAAAAAGCAAGAATGATAGTAAAAAATGAAATGTATAATAATGGTGTTAGTAATTAGGATAAAACATGATGTGGTATGTTGTGAGGGCATCTAGTAGACAGATATGAGCTAGGCTACAGATTCAGGGACAATTTTCCTTTCCTTTCACAGGGAATTGCCATATGATCATCAGTGTATGAGAAAATTAAATATACACATTCATATCTAAATAGGACCTGTAAAGAAGGAAGGCAAATCGCAGTTACACTGTTTTAGGGAGTATGAGTTGGCAAACCCCCCTTCAAGGATAATTTGTCAGCATTCATTGTTTAAACTAGCAATTCCACTTTGAGGAAGTTAACCTATAGAAACATTCAGATATGCACATCAGAAGGTAGATATAAGGAGCTTCACCAAAGAATGGTCTGTAATGACAGTGAGCTGGGAAGATTTTTAAGACTAAAAGTCCTTAAAATAGGATGATTAAATATATAATTGCATATGTATGTGATAGAATATTATATAGCTATTAAAATTAAGGAAATGCATCAATATGTGGTGTCAAAGAACCAGTTAATTTCTGTTTTATATGTAGCAACTGACAGTTCTAAAAGTCTATAACTTGATGAGCAATCCAATGTAACATTAAGTTAGTGTTACATATAATTATTTATAATACTAAATTTCTGGAGAGCAATCAATAAAGTAAGCTCCCAAATTGGAATAAAAGGAAAATAACTAATGCATGTAACACAGTAATCTAGATCTGTTCAGAAGGAACTTCTCTTTAGGGTCTTACCTAGAAAAGCATTAAGGTGGCATTAATCTAAACTTAATTTGTATAAAGCCTTGGATATGGGAATGGGCTAATCTGGGAAAAGCATTCAGCAATTAATGGGAAAGGCAGATTCCAGATTCATTAAAAAAATTTGAAGCACCTAATAAAATGTTAGGAACATACTAAGTGGAGGAATTTTTGGTATTGGTTGGAAAGAGAACCAAGTAAACAAGCAATGTAATATAATGTAACTATTTTAGTGTCATTTAATTTATTATTTGTTAGTTGTTTTGTCCTCCTTCTTTGACTACAGTGAAAGTTCCATGGAAAAATATTTTTATCCATTCAGTTTTCTTCCAAAAGCTTATAGTTGTGACAGGGAATTAACAAGTCCTTAATGCAGATTATTTGATTAGATGAAGAAATGGAGAGGGAAGAAGGGAAAGTAGAAAGGAGGGAGGGTGGGCTACATTAGACATAGGTTCAGGGTACTGGGGGTGGGAGAGTAATCAGATGTTTTCTAGAAGATATAAAACCTTGGCTGAGACCTGACACAAGATTGGATTTAGTGAATGTACTGGACTGTGTGAGATTGTTTTGTTCCTACGTCAGGTGGAAGACAGCTTAGAGGTAAATAGAAATGATTTCTGTGAAAATATTCTTTTAGTTTGCAATTAATGTTCCTGCGATCTACCCAAGGTGAAGATGTGCAGTACATAGATAGATAATGGATGGATAGATGGATGGGTGGATGGATGGATGGATAGACAAAATATATATACACGTTCTATATATATTTCCTAGTAAGAAAAATAACCTGAAATGTGTTCACTGGATTTAGCAATGCAGAGACCATTTGTGACCTTGATGAAAACAATTTTATTGAAGAAGAGGGAGTAGAAACTAGTTTGTGGTGGCTTTAGGAGTAAAAGAGAGATAAGCACTTGGCATTTCCAGAACATGGGCAGTGTTTGTGAGACCTGATTCTGGGTGAGCTCAGGAGATGTAGCTGGTTACATCTGTGCATGTCTCTAGTTGTCATTTGCACTTCAGTTGTTGTTGTTGTTGTTGTTGTTTTGAAGTAGCAAACCTAGTCTGTGTGTTTGCAGGTGGAAGAGGAAATTTGCTGCGGAGGTAGAGGGAAAAAGTGTGTACACTGCACTACACTGCACTGTACGTAAACTTCTTCCATAAGCTTTTGGATATTTTCACTAGGAGCTTTGAGAATCCAACAGTAGAAGTATAGCCTGACATTTATTGTCAGAGGGGAAAGATTTGTCTGCCTATTACTTGGATTTGAAAGGAAAAGAAAAATAAACAGCTTTAATTAACAGAGTAATCTTGTTCACCAAACCACATAAAATGTATTTAATTTTTCTCATGACACGTGTACAAGCTTGTACTTCTGATTGTTTTAGGACACTATTTGTGAAAGTAGGATAGTAATTCTGGGGATACTTGAAAATCATTTATTTCAAAGAAAATACTGAGATCTAAAACTCATGATTTTTTGATTACTGGGTATTCATTTATTTAAACAATGGAAAATTACCATAGAATTTCCATCACTACCATTTTCTTACACTTTTCTGTTTCTTTCTTACCATCTTCCTTCACTCTCTGTCCACATTCCTCCATTCTCTCCACAAATTATTATCAGTAAATATTTGTTGAGTTATAGCATTAAGAGATTTCAAATGAGCATAAGAGTCAGTAACATTATAAGTATTTTGTTATATTTAAACTTATTGTTAAAGTAACTCAGAAATATTCACCGATACCACATAAATATAAGTACTTTGCCTTTACTTTTAAAATTAATTTTAATTTTTAATTTTAATTAATTAATTTAATTAATTTAATTTAATTTTAATCCCTCTCTCTCTGACCCTCCCCTGCTCTTGCTGTCTCTCTCTGTCTCTCAAATAAAAAATATATAAAAACATTAAAATTAGTTTTAAAATTGTGAACTATCTCACAGTATTACAATGTGGTAATTGACACACTTGTTTTTAAGCTTATTTTAAAATTAAGTGCCAATATTTGGGGATATGTAACTGGAAGAATTGTATATGGGCAAACCAACAAGCTTTCTTTGGAGCAACAGCTGTTCTGGTTACACCATGCCCCAAATGTCTCTGCCTAATACCTGGGTTTTAAAAAAGAAGTCTAATGCAAACATGTATCTAAAATAATTTTAAATATCAATACCAACACACATTTTAAATTGGCATACATAAGACCACTTCCATTATTTTTGTTATTCATTAAATTACTGAGCTATACGTGGTTATATAGATGTACATAGGTGAAACAAGGATGACTAAGACACAATCCCTGTTATCAAGTAGCTCAATTCATTTCTAATCTTAGAATAGAAGAGATGGGAATTCATGCATTTTTATGGCCATGGATAGAAAACCTCCTTCCTTAAAACTGGAATGAATCCTCAAGAATTTCAAAAAGTACATATAAAATAAGTCTTTATATTCCATTCACTCTCCTTTCTTGTCATAATTTTTGAAGTAAAAGGCTTGGTTCAATTGAGAGATGCCTTATAAGGGCAAATGTAGAGTAATCACACATGTTGTGACTTCTCACTGTGACTTCCACAGTGGAGTTCTTTTTAACATTTATTTATTTATTTTTGAAAGAAAGAGATAGAGCACAGGCAGGGGAGGGGCAGAGAGACAGGGAGACAGAGAATCCCAAGCAGGTTCCGCACTGTCAGCACAGAGCCTAATGCTGGGCTCGAACCCACGAACCGTGAGATCATGACTTGAGCTGAAATCAAGAGTTGGACACAACCAACTGAGCCACCCAGGAGCCCAACACAGTGGAGTTCTTAATTGGGTGTCTGCAAGTGTCTTAGAATGTGACAGCATATGTTGGTGGATGTAAAGTGATAACATGTTTTGTAACGATAAAAGTTGAGGCATTTGTACACATTCAAAATTTACAGCACTTGTAAATATATTTGGACACTATTTGTAAAGGCCCTTCTGCTAACTTTCTGATCCTAATAATTTGAAAAATATCCCATTTAAAATGTGTTTTTTTAATTTATTTTGAGAGAGAGAGAGATGATGATGAGTGAGGGAGGGCAGAGGAAGTAAGTGAGAATCCCAAGTTCAAGCCCGAAGTAGGGCTTGAACACACCAACTGGGAGATCATGACCTGAGCCAAGAGCAAACTCGGACAGTTAACTAACTAAGCCACCCAGAAGCTCTGAAAAATATACCATTTTTAAGCTTTTAGTTATAAATTATAAATACTTAATATCTTCCTCTGTTTCATTTTTACTGTTATATTTTTATATATAATGATATATTTATGTTATATATTTACTTGTATATAAATATTTTTGTTTACAATATACATAAATATATGTATGTGTAAAATATACAATATTTTTGTTTATTTACTTCTATAATATAAGGAAATATAATTAACTCATTCACCAAGCCCCATATAGATATCTCCAGATCCTCGTTGGTACTTCAGTGTGGTATGCAAATACTATCAATATCTGTTCCATGGTGTTCTAAAACAAAAGAAAGAAAAGCAAAAGGGTAGGCAGTGCTTTGCTAAGTGATTTCTCAATTTACGATGATGGAAAAGCAGGTATATCTTTGCAGTAAGATCAGTGGTGCTCTCATCAGCTAGATTATTCCATTTATGAACTTTTACCCATAAATAATATTATAAAGTATGCCCCCATGAAAATTATAGTTTTATAAAATGTCCAGGTTTTAAGTGTCTCTGGGTAAGAAACATTATTAATGATTTCATTTGGGTGCCATAGAAAAACCATATATGCTCCTGTTCAAGTCCTTTACAGAATACACATAAGATTCAAACTTCTCATCATAGCAGTCCAGAGATAGCTGTCTGATTTTTTTCTTCCTATGACCTAAAACAGCCTTTTCAGTCAAAAGCCTTGATGGCAGCTGTATTTTCTTTACATTTTATGTGGCAACTGTATTTTAATATTTACTTATAGAATTTGAGATCATTTTTGTCACTAAAAGATACTGTTAGGTGGTATCCAGAAAGAGAAAATCAGGCATTCTACTACAGTCTTTTCTATTGAGATCACTGGGGGCTAAACATTTCTCATTTTAATCTGTCTCAGTATTGATACAACATGAAATTAATGGTGTTCAAAGAAGCAAGTGAACTAAAAAAAAAAAAACATTAAATGTGAGCTTCAATTTTGATACATGTATACATGTGTGATTGTATTTAATTTTTTTAAGTAGATGTAAGATAGTAGCATGGTACAGTCTCCAGAATCTTTATTCCATTAATTTATCTGTCATTGCCAAGCATTTGTCTCAGCACTGAGGATATAGTTGTGACCAAAACCAACTGAGTTACTGCCCTCAAGAAACTTCCAATCTAGAAGGGGAACAAAGGTAATAAAAAAATAAACTAGCAAACATAAACATGGTAAATGCTATAGAGAAAAAAAATAAGTATAGGTAAGGATAATAAGGAATGTTGGGATGGGAGATATTATATGACTTTGGATGTCAAGAAAGATCTTACCAGTTAGATAGCATCTGAGCAGAGATCTGAATGAAGTAAGAGAGTGTACTTTGTCAAAAATCTGGGAGAAGAGTATTTGATATAAAAAAAGGTACAAATGCCATGAGAAATATGGAATGTAATTATGAAAAACCAAGGAGCCTGGACTTCTCATTGGTTGCCACTCTTCTTAACAAGTAAAAGACTAAAGGAACAGGCTGAAAAATCAACAACTCTTTTTGGATTAGTAAGAGAGAAAAGGGACCCAGAGCAAATAGCTTTCCCCAGGAATGGAGATACAGACAGGTACATACAGGAAATCACAGCTTACTGGAGTAGAAACTCATGAGACGAAACTTCCATGGGAACTAGTGCCAAATAAGGAAACTTGACCTGTAATTGACAAATTGCTTTAAGCTCAGTGTGAACAAGTCTGAGAGTAAAAATCTCAAGGGAGACCTAGTCATAGAGAGGCTTCTGCACAGCAAAGGAAACCATCAACAAAATGAAAAGGCTCAACCTATGGAATGGTAGAAAATATTTGCAAACCAGTTATCCAGTAAGGGGTTAATATCCAAAATATACCGAGAAATCATACACCTCTGTGGCAAAAAAAACCTAAATAACCCAATTTAAAAATGGGCAATGAATTTAGAGATTTTTCCCAAAGGTATATAAATGGTCAACACGTACATGAAAAGTGTTCAACAACACTAATCATCAAGGAAATGCAAATCAGAACCACAATGAGATACCGCCTCACACCCGTAAGGATTTTTACCATCAAAAAGATAAGAGATAATAAATGTTGGAAAGGATGTGGAAAAAAGGCATAAGAGACCCAGCTTTCGGCCTATATTGGCTTTTGACATACTTTTCTCATTAAGCTTAATCATTTCTAGCTTTTCATTTAAAGTGAATGGCATGTGATACTTCCTTTCACTTGAACACTTGGAGGCCATTGTAGGGTTATCAGTTGACCTAGCCTGAGGAGAAGGTAAGAGACAGGAAGAATGGGTCACATGGAACAGTCAGAGCATATGCAGCATTTATGGATTAAGTGCTCTCTCTTATGTGGGTGTACTTCATGGTCCCCCAAAACAGTTATCAATAGTAACATCAAAGACCACTGATCACAGATTACCAAACAAGTATGGTAATAATGAAAAAGTCTGAAATATTGCAAGAATTTTAAAAATATGACCAGAGACACAAAGTGAGCAAATGCATTTGTAAAAATGGAGCCGAGAGACTTACTCAATGCAGGGTTGCCACAGACCTTCAATTTGTAATAATTTTTAGTGTAATATCTGCAAAGTGCAGTAAAGCAAAGAACAGTACAGTGAGGTATTCCTGTACTTTGTTTTGAATAAGAATAATAAAGGGCAGCAGAAATGACATATATATGGAAATTAGACAAATAATTTATACTCCAAAAGTATAATTTGTTAGATATATATTAATTTTAAATATAAATTAAAATGTTCTTCTATAAATATATCTTATATTACTATAGGTATGGCTACTTCCATTGTCAAATATATATATATTTTTTTACCATCGTTGCTTTGTCAACTGATAAAACAGTGATATAGACTTAGGAAAGATGTTAGATAAAGTTCTTTTCTACTCTGTGATTTCCATAAAATATATTCTTTTATTTTATTCCATGAACAACTTAAAAAAAAGAAGATAATAGATTTTACCTTTCATTAGCAAATTGGTAAAGAATCATGGGAGATATATTGTACAAAAGGACATGTATTGAAAAAATCATTTTCGATTTGATTTTTAATATATCATTTATAGAAGAACAGATGGTAGAGTTATAGTTATAAGCAATGAAATATAAAAATCACCTAGCTTGATGGTTTTAGTAGGCAATTTGCATGATCAAATTAAGTTAGAAAAAATAGGAGACTTAATTCTATAGATGACATTATTGGTAGTTTTATTTTCCCTCTGATCTTATGTATTTCTTATCTCTCATGATTGCATAGCACCCGTCACATTATTTCTCTTTTCATTTTTCCTCCTATTCAGTCAGTCTAGTATTCTGAAGCTAATTTTTTAGAGATTTAAAACCAGATTCTGGTGTGAAAAATCCATTTATGTTAAAGAATTCATATGAAATAAAAGGACTATTGAATCAAAGCACAAAATAGTTCATTAAGATGTATTGTAGAAGTGAATAATGTCCTAATAAATAGTTTTAGACTTCATTTTCATAACTAAGATTTAGTTAAGCATATCTTCATTTATTTCCTTAATTAATACCTACTTTGTAAGTTAAGTAAGAGAAAGCAGGAAATTTAACCTGCATTTTACTATTTGTAAAACGGTGCAGAAATATTCTATACAAGTTGTAATCGTGCATGACTTTAATCAGATATTTGGAGACCTGTTTCAATTGCCTGCAGTGTTAGCTATTCAAACTGAAAATATTCTGTAAGATTCCCTTATAACTTGAGAACCAGATGACTCATTTCCCTGAGACAGCTCAGCTTGTGCAATTTTAGCTGTGGAGAATGTGCTGTCCATTATTCCTTATCACCATTCTCTGCTGAATGCGTTTGCTCTTTCTTCCTTTCCATTGCTTGTGTTTGTTTATCTAATTTCGATTATTAGCATGCCATAATAGTCTATAATTTTTCCCCCTCAGTCATTTACTTCTCAGGCAGGAAATTTCTCAGTGCTCCTGAGGACAACAATAACACGTGATTTTTTTGTTTTTGTTAAAGGAAAGTCACATAATTAAAAAGTTTGGAAGAGACTAATGTCTTTAGGAAAAGCTTTATTCAAACATCGCTGCAGAATATTTGCCCATGTTTTTTCCTGTAAATGTGCATGAAAGGAGATACAATGATCTAGTTGATAAATGCTGGGCATAGCAGTCCTTAAATTCATCAAGTTTTTTGTTACATTTTAAAAAAGTTTTTTATTTTTTATTTTGAGAGAGAGAGAAAGAGAGGGAGAAGAGCAGAGCAGAGAGAGAGAGGTGGAGAGAGAGAATCCCAAATAAGCTCTACTCTGTTGGTGCAGAGCCCGATGTGGGGCTCAAACTCACAAACCTGTGAGATCATGACCTGAGCCAAAATCAAGAGTCAGAGGCTTAACCGACTGAGCCACCCAGGTACCACTGTTTCTTACATTTTTAATATAACTATTATAATGCTTTAGAAATTATGAAAGATAATTCAGTTATTTGTGGACTGCATAGATTATGGTGCAGGTCCTCGTACCAAATTTATAAGGTTCAAATCTGGACTGTCAGTTTCTACTGAGGAACCTGTAGGCAAATTATTTAACTTCTGTGCTTCAGTTTCCTTATCTGAAGAAAAAAATGAATATAGTAATAGTTCTCTTTTGGCCTGTTGTAGGGTTTAAAGGAGTTGAGACATATGAAGCACTTAGAACAATTCCTGGTCAAGAGCAAGAATTCAGTTAGTATTAGCTAATAAAAGATTTTTGATAGTGTAGGGAATTTTAGGAAGTATATACAGATAGAACAGTGAAAATGGGATCATTTGAAATCCTACCACAGAGAAATAAATCACTAACATTTTGAACTGTGTTGCTTCAGTCTTAGTCTGTGTCTCTATATTTCTATGAAAAATGGAGTTATAACGTGCATCTTAATTTGTAATCTCATGTAGTTCATTTAAAATAATATGTAAAATTTCTATGTAATCACATATTATACTACATATTATTTAAAAGCCTTCAGTATCACAGTAATTTGGTAATTATATATCCAATGTCCTGGAGTTAAACATGAAGTTTTCATACAGAATTGGTGATTGATTGATTTTGCTACTGTCAACAATGCCTCAGTTGTTGGTAATGTTATAATGACTATGATTTTACATATGTACATATTTAAGATTGTTTTCTTAAGATATGTAAAACATTTCATTTTTAACCTTCAGTTCTTAGTTATACCTCAGAGCAAACTAAAACTGATTCCATTTCAAGTGTTTGTAAACATATGACTCATAATTTCATAATACACAGAAAAAGTTCTTAATATTTCCTTATTGTTTTCCTCTAAAAACTTTTTGATGTACATGGGAGCTTCCTCCAAACAAAATTAGCACTCAAGATGCTGACCAGTGGTGACTTGCTGTTAATTATACAACACAGTTATTCTTTCAAAAAATAACACTGAATCATATTTAATTAAGCAGAATTGTACAAATTAGTCACTTTATATATTACAGATTTGCATTAGTATTCTTAAAATAGGTTATTTAAATCTATATTATGTCTATATTGTATACATGTATATTTTGAATGTTCATATAAAAATGGTGTCTGATATTTATATGGTATATACATGTAAAAGGAAACTTTTTTTAGTGTATCTGCTGCCAACATAACATAACATAACATAACATAACATATAATTGCATGTTACAGCTCAACCTCCCATTTCCTCTACAGTGACACTTTATACATCATCTTTTTTTTAAGTTTATTTATTTAATTTTGAGGCAGGGGAGGGGCAGAGAGAAAAGGAATCCCAAGCAGGCTCCACACCATCAGCACAGAGCCTGATGAGGGACTTGAACTCACAAACCATGAGTTCATGACCTGAACCGAAATCAAGAGTCGGGCGCTTAAGCAACTGAACCACCCAGGTGCCCCACTTTTTACATCATCTAAAAGAGCTATTTTAGGTTTATTTGATCTAGTCAATATGACACTTCAGGAGAATAGTCACTTATAATCTCTAAAAAGTTCTTAACAGAAATGATACTTTCTCATATTAAATAAACAGATGTTTTAAACTTTTCTATTTTAAAACCTACATTCATCTTTGTTTCCTATTATTGTGTCTTCTCTGTGGATTTTACCATTTATCTATATAAATAATCTTGTGCTATGCATTTGCCTGGCCCATCCATTTATTTTTTAAAAGTCATTTGGTATAGAAATATATCTTACCATTTTGTTTTTTTTTTATTATGAGAATCTTTGTGTGTTTAATTGGTCTATTAATACTTGCTTTTGAATGCTGTATCTTCATCCCTACCCTGCCTTCATCATGTCTGTGATATTCTTTTTTTTTTTTTTTGCTGGTTTTCTTTTTTTTTCTGTAGATTAACAAATCATAAACTCTGTTTTGATTTTATAAGTGTATAATATTAAATTTTTAAGATATTTGAATTGATTGAATTTTCTACCATAGTCAGTAAATACCAGGGTCAGTAAATGGAGTCAGGCTCATTTGAGTCCCTTCATTTAAACTGATAAATTTAGCATGCTTTTATTTCCTAACAGTCACTTCTGTTGTTTTGTTAGGATAAGCTTGTGTTTACAATATGTTTTATTTTTTAAGTGCTGTGAAACGTCTCTTTTAGTAATATTTTAAAATATTTTCACTAAGCTTCATGCATATGTTAAGGATAATTATATTGCTTCAAATTTCTAAATTTTGTAAAATTATGTTATTCCTCATTTATATTTTTTTATACTACATCTTTATTTAATGGAGTTCTTTTTGAGTAATTATTAGAGTTTTTATTTTGTAAAAGTGATATTCTTAGTTTTCAGCAATGACTGTATCCCAAAAGTATTTTGTTATTTTGAAGAAAAACATACAGTTCAGTGTCAAATACATTGTGTGACATAGCATCGTTCTAAATTCCTAGCAGTTAGTTGGAAACAGAAGAGTGATTTTTTAAGTGGAGGTCAGCAGAGCAAGTTAGATTTTAAGGTGAAAACTAAAAATGATACCTGGGGCAGTTATTTCCTCCACATTCCCTTTATTATTCTTATTTAGGTCCATAAACCAAAAAGCAGTTTATTTCTTGTACTATTTTTTGTTTTTTTTTTGGTGTGTGTTACTATTTTTTAAATCACTTCTTGACGAATATGTCTATTATAGAAATGCATGATGAAGTAACATTTTAAGAAATCAAAAAATTAGTAAACAAGCGAATAAAAAAGAAAATAGAAAGTCTGATGTGATTTTTTTCTATGCTTTTAACACAATGATGCTAAATATTTCCCCTGTAAAGGTTTCATGCTGTAATTTGAATAAATTACAGACTTTTTATCATGACTTAGTAATATTCTATGTGATTTGGATCCTGCCCACCTCTCCTATTTCACTTTCTACTATGATACACTCTGTTCATCATACTTCAGGCACAGCGACCTTACTTTCCTTAGAATTAGCTAAGTTCATAGCCATCTCAGTGTCTTTTTCAATTTATTTTCTTTGTACTATGACCTTAGAATGGCCTTCCCTGACTATTCTAGGCCCCATCTTCCTCACTATCACATCATCCTCCTTTCTTTCCCCCAAACATTTAACTATCTGAAGATATCAGTGTTAAATATTGACATTTTAAGTGTGTATGTTTACTATATTTCAAATAGATATTTTAAGTATATATTTGTATTATCTCTTTCCCTCCATAAGAAAGGACCCTTCTGTCATAAGAAGAAAGAACTATAATATTTAGAATTAGCTCTGTAAGTTATGTTAATTCATTTCTACTAAATCTATACAAATTAAATTCATAGAAATGATTTATTTATGCATATGTTACAGAATATTTCAATGTAGTGCTCTTCAATTAATAAAGAAATGTGTTTATTATTTAATCTTGTTTTTACTAGATTATTGTTAAATAATAATGTATGCTATATATATTAAGTGTTCAAAAAATCAAATTTATATTTTCAACTTGGCTGGGGGAAATGACATTTCTCGATGCAGCCAGTATCATATTGTTCACTGGGGATTGTGAGAAAGCCCCATGGACAGTGGATATGGGCCCGACGATGGAATTATTCTAAGCCATAATATAATGGCATAGGGGTATTTTTTACTCTCTTTTATTTTGTCTTAAAATTATAGTCAGGTTACATGTAATCAAATTATGATAAGGAAAATTATGACAAAATCCTGATGAATATACTAAAGGGAAACATAATTTGCTATGAGGAAAATAATTTCTACCACTAAATCTTTATGTTCTAGTGATTCAAAGTGTCGTTATAATTCCTAAGAACATCTAGATTGGGGGTTGAAGAGGGAGTTACTGCCATAGTGAGAAGCTGTAAAGCAGTATTTTGTTGATTATGTTCAAAACTGGTTAAATGCATAGGACAAGTTGTCCAGTTTTGAGCTCCATTAATAAAAAAGGAAGTGGAGAACCTGAAGTGGATTCCTGAGATAAGCACATGTATAAATTGAGAGTTAAAAACAAATCAGAATGATGAAGCAAGGCTAAAGGATTGGATTGTTCAGGCTTGAGAAGAGAAGAGTGGGAGTTAATAACAGTGTTTAAGGATGAAGGGTTCTTACAAAAGAAAGATGACTAGCTGTTTTTCATCTCCAGTGAGTACAGAACAAGAGGATGGGATTTAACAAATATTTATTGAACATCTCCATTGAGTGCAGAACAAGAGGATGGGAAGCATAAGGGCTTTAGATTAGAACTAAAGAATATCCTAAGAGTGAAGATTTTAATTCCTTGAGAGGTTGTGAATTTTGTTTTTTGGAAGTCTCTTAAACAGTATAGATTTTCACTTCATAACTCTACCAGTAGACAGTAGTGTCAATTCAACAAACATTTATTGAATTCTTAAAGCCCCCTCCAGTTCAGTGATCTTAGCAGTCTGTCAGTGAATAGAATGCTGAGCAGATCTCTGTAGAACTAGCCAACATTTAAGCTATTTAAAATATAAATAATAATGGGACGCTTGGGTGGCTCATTCAGTTAAGCATCTGATTCTTGGTTTTGGCTCAGGTCATGATCTCACAGCTTGTGAGTTCCAGCCCCACATCGGGCTCCATGCTGCAGGTGGGGAGCCTGCTTGGGATTCTCTCTCTCCCTCTTTTTCTCCTCCTCTCTGCCATGTATGCATGCACTCTCTCTCAAAATAAACTTGAAAACATAATAATGATAATTATATTAATTGTGATTATAATCATTTATGGTAATTAGTAGAAAAGTAGAATTAAAAGGTATTAATAGTAGCATTTAGTAGAGAATCATAACACAAAATAAGTACCTGTATGTGTTGGTAGGATATGTGTATATGTATGTATACATGTATGTTTAATATGTATATACTGCTTAATTAATGCAATAAAATATTCAAATTATTCAAATATATTATATTGATGTCTTCTGATAGACATAAATATTTAGAGAAGAAATCATCCTGAATTTCAGTTTAATATGATTTTCCTTAAAAATGTCCATTTGAAAATTAAGCTCTGTAAGAGTTTTTCCTTTTTGCAATTTTAATGTATTCATTGACAATTTAATTTTATATACCTGTTATTCTATTAATGATTGCAGCCAATATATAATTATTGGATATCAAGAAGCTACTCAATTTAACAAGTTGAAATATTTAATATGTTTAATGGAAGTATTTCTTTATCTATTACTAATGGCCATTAAAAGATAAAATTAAGATATACTTACCATCTTCCCCCATGAAGCAGGTCAGTTAAGAACAATCAATAAAGCCATGCCTATCAAAGGAGCTACTGCCTACTAGAGAAGTTCTGGGACTTTAGTCCACAAAGGAAAATGTCTATGAAGTCTTTCCTTTGTTTAATTTTCATATTCATGAAAATTTTGTATTTTACATTTTGTATGGTTTTTTATTCAGTCATTGAACACCTAGTATGGGTCAGGCACTATTTAATGCCCTGGGGACACAACCATGAACAAAATAGAGGAAAATTGCTTCTCTTACGGAGATTGCATTCTAGGTTGATAAAATTAATAACAAACAAAATAAACAAGTAAAATATATAGTGTACCAAATTAGTTTAAGATCTCATTTGATTAAAATATTTGAATTGCTTATGCTGAGGAACAAATAACAATTTTTCCCCCCAGCTGCTCCTTTTGAGTAGCTGGTAGCATGCTGTTGCGATGATCCTATCCATGTCCGGAAACTGGTTTAAATTAAGAAGTACTTATGTCACATATGCATTTCAGCAATGCAGTGATTATTTTTCTTTCTCTAGCCTTTAACACTGGAGATTGCACACAGCCATGTGGGAAGGGATACCATGTGTCCTTTTACACTGCTTGCTAAGTGCATCCAGGTAATCACTAATAAGAGATACCCAGAATCAAGTCAACGAGGCAGTGCGGTTCGATGTTTCCAGGCTGCGTTGATGGAAATTTTGATAAGTATATTTTTTGATGACAAGTTAAGCCACTTGTAGTTTATGATGAGATGAAAGGGTCACTAATCTTTTGGTCAATCTTCTCTTGTCTCTGTGATAATCTCATAAAGGGACCAGTTCAGAGAATAATGATGACTGATACTGCCATTAATTTAAAAACTGATACTGTAATTTCCATCACATGTAAATTATCTCAGCCTTACAATCTACATAATCAACTCTCTTCATTCAGTTTTCAAATTTCATTTTTGTTGCAACATTTTGGTCATGTACCATAAATACACGTTTTCCTTACAATTTTGTTTGAACCATGTCCAAATTTGTAATAATATTTAAGTAGGTTCGATTTACAAGTCTCTACTTTAGGTTGAACAGTGAATTTAAGTTGATTTACCTTATTTTGGTTTTTAACCTCTGACAGAGCATCATTTTCCCTTAATGGAAAAAAAAAAAAAAAAAACAAACTCTTGGACTAACAGTTTCCTCCAGTGAAGTACAGCAGAGAAATCTATGCACATTCCTGTCTGTTTCATTAAACATTTTCTAAAAATACAGTTATTGATACTTCAACCTTTAAAACAATAAAATTTGACTGTTTTACCACTCAAGTCTATCAAGAAAAAAGGGCAGATTCTTTTTTATTATTATTAACTTTATAGTTTATTGTCAGGTTGGTTTCCATATAACACCCAGTGCTCTTCCCCACAAGTGACCTCCACCATGACCATCACCCCCCTTTCCCTTTCCCCCTCCCCCTTCCACCCTCAGTTTGTTTTCAGTATTCAAGAGTC
>CM053570.1:22133455-22213414 GCA_028646485.1 Cryptoprocta ferox
GAGCGGCTGTACCAGTTTACATTCCCACCAATAGTGTAGGAGGGTGCCCGTTTCTCCACGTCCTCGCTAGCATCTGTAGACTCCTGAGTTGTTCATTTTAGCCACTCGGACTGGCGTGAGATGGTATCTCAGTGTGGTTTTGATTTGTATTTCCCTGATGATGAGTGATGCTGAGCATCGTTTCATGTGTTTGTTGGCCATCTGGATGTCCAAAAGGGGCGAATTCTTAGAGATGAGTTATAATTTGAGAATGGAGCTTGAAACATTCAGAAGGTGGCATGGCCCATATGTACATGAAAAAAAGGTGAATCTTTTTGTACTTCTGCCTTTGATGAATTTGACATCATTGTGCACGTAACTCCATTCATTTTTTCTAATTAATGCAATTCTGTTTGATAATAAAAAAGGACATAAAAGGAAAAAAACTCAAAAAGCCTACTGAAATTTTTAACTTTAAATATTTGGAAAATGCACATATCATCACAAATAGTAGAATAAAATGGTAAACATGGATAAAATTAGTGATATTCATATAAGAAAAATACAGTATCTGGTTACCCCCTATTTTCAACCAGTTATTCAGATGTTATTTGAATGTATTACATTTTATGGTTTAGACATAAATAAATAACCATTGTTTAAGGTGGTTTTTTTTTGTTTTTTTTTTTGTTTTTTGTTTTTGAGGGAAAAGGAGAAAAAGAGAGAGAATTCCAAGCAGGCTCTATGCTGTGAGCACACAATAGAGCCCAATGTGGGGCTGGAACTCACAAACCGTGAGAACATGACCTGAGCTGAAACCAAGAGTCAGACACCTAACCAACTTGAGCCACCCCAGTAACAACCCATTTTGTGCTTGGATGCTTCTTTTTGGTCCAAAGCATATTCAACTAAAATGGTACAACATTGGACTTCAAAAATTTATTCTTATTTCATTAGACATGTGGGGAGGTATTCTCCTTCTTTTTTATTTATTATAAAGTATTTTAAATACTTTGTAATTTTCAGTACTTCTGAAAATTATATATTTTAATGCTATTAATTTTCCAGTAAAAATCCATTTAACTCTATCTCATAATTTATTTTTTCATTTTTCATTTTTTGTTATTCTTAGTATACTTTAAAAACAAACTAATAAGAAATGATTTTCTGGCAAAATGTACCCTAAGCCTCCCAAATATAAACAAATGTCTGGGAGTACATTTGTAATGTAAATGAAAGAAAAAGACTTCTTAGTATTTCTCCTATGAAGAATTTAGCCCACATTAGGAAAAATTACCATCACCCATGTCCAATAGTCTATATTATTACTCATAACAATAAAATGCCATGATAAAAGTACTTTTTTATAATTAATATAATTGTTAAACCAAATATGGAATTTAAGCTGTTTTTGAAATTTAAGATATGTCTATTAATTGGTGAGATATCCATATATTTATGTTATCTGGAAAAAAATTCGCTGACTTTTTTTAAAGGTGGACCCCACTGAAAAACAGACACACACACACACACACACACACACACACACACTGACACCACAACATAAAGCACATGTTTATGTGAGCATGGAAACCTCTATAGAAAGATAATAATTATGCTAAAATGGCTAGCACAGAGGAGTGGAATTAGAAATTGGGGTAAGAGATGATAAATTCGTATATAATTATATTTTTCAAATTTTATAAGGACATATATTTCATAATTGAACATTTAATTATTAAATAAAATTTGAAATTAAAGAAAAACTAAACTTAAAAATATTATTTTGGGGGGCCTGGGTGACTCATTTGGTAGAGCATAGGATTCTTAATCTTGGGGTCATGAGTGCAAGCCCCACATTGGTTATAGAACTTACTTAAAAATAAATATTTTAAAAAAATGTAATTTGTTTATAACATGCAGAATTTTCAGCATGTGATTTTTGTTGGGGATATACTGTAAAAAGTAAAACTTGATATATTAGTAAAACATTTCTAAGGAAGTTGTAGAAAATGTTGATATATTTTGTAGGAAGGAGTTTTGTTGGTTAGTTTAATCAAAAAGGAAAGAAGTCTTGTTTCTAAGGTACAAACTTATTTTGCAGAAAATTGGTTTACAACGATCTGCTGAAGTCACTGATTCTAGCTTCTATACTCTTTTTTTGGGCCAGCACTGGGTTCTGTTAACCTGATGTGACTTTAGGATTTATAATGTTAACTTTAATAATAATACTCAGTTTCCAATATTGATCAATTGCTTAACGTACACATATATATATATATACACACATACATATATATTTGTATTCTGAGATTTCATGGAAAGGAGACATTATTGGGTAACATGGAAAATGTGACTCTATTAATTATAGTTGGCAGGCATTATTTCAAAACCTTTTTTCCCTAAATATTTTTCATTAAACTAATGTTCCTGGAAAAGGCACCCTTTTTTCATTTGTTTTTTCATTTATTTTCATTGTTTTTGAATATGCTTATACTTTTTTTTAACTGTTATATCCAGCCATTTTGGTAAATTAGAGTGTGAAAGCATAGAGAACTAGAATTTTTATCTTTGCTAATTCTAAAATGTTTTTATACAGTGAGAAACACACCAAACAAAATGCTTCCTGGTGTAGCTAATTAAATATAAAGACCTCTGTCTCTAAGACTGGTTTTTATTCTGATTACTGAGCTTTTATCAGAATTTTATCTTTTGGTCTGTTCTGTTTAGTCAGAGTAAATCAAAACAACACTTGTAATTTATGATTATCAGAATAAAAGGAGACAACTTATTTTTTATTTCATAGCTTTTGAAATGAAAGTCATATTTTTATTAGAAAGAAAATCATATATTGACAGATGTTAAATAACTTGATATATGTTTCAAATACACAGATACTGATTCATGTGCCTCTGGCATTGAAATACATAGTAAATATGTCTTAGAATTTATACTGAAATCTGTACTTCTGTATGCCTACTATCTGCCATGTTAGATTTTTGCCTAATCAATATTTTAAAAAAATATTGTTACACTCAAGTGTTTAGTTTCTTAGGATGGAGGGTTCATGGACACTGAATTTTTACCTTCTATATTGATCTACTTATTGCTGATACTTAAGATTTTAGAACTGAAGTTACTTATTATTCTGAAGAACATGAATTATTTAATCAGCTCCAAACTTTTGAAATAACTGGT
Source organism: Cryptoprocta ferox (assembly GCA_028646485.1). Classification (NCBI taxonomy): domain Eukaryota; kingdom Metazoa; phylum Chordata; class Mammalia; order Carnivora; family Eupleridae; genus Cryptoprocta; species Cryptoprocta ferox. The sequence continues at coordinate 22,136,633 of CM053570.1, forward strand.
GTTTTAGAAACCAGAAACAGAAATTATAATAGGAGTTTAGACTGTAATATATTGCTGTAAGGATAATTATTAAGGGAAAACACAGCTGACATTTTCTGATTTATGCACACAATCAGAGATGGAGTCCAAGGACTGTGACATAATTATCTTCATGCTAACAATTTTTGTAAATCTCTTGACAGAATTTTTGCTAATTTTAAAATGCCTTCTGAAGATTAGCACTTAAAATTGTTGGGGAAAATAGCACAATTTATTAGCAAGGGTATAATTGTAAACCTTCTAAATACTCATTGTGAATATCATTTAGACAGTAACTCCTGCTTTAGCAGCTGGTATATAAGACACCAGTTTATGGAATCTTGAAACAACAGAGAGTGGAATCTAATTAAAGAGGATTACATGCCAAAGAAAAATTATTAAAAACAGACTAATAGACAATTGTTATGAATTTAGAAGTCTCTGCCAACTTCTCTTTTTCATACAAATTTATGTAAGTAACTGTCAAGTAAAAGCCTTTATTTTTTCAAAACCAAAAGGATGTTGTAAGGCTTTATGTTTTGCAACTTAAAAGTGATTGCTTTCCTGAATCTTAAGTTAATGCAAGAGCTTAAATGGTTCTATTACTCTTTCATCACACATTTAACATGCACTAGTGATTTGAAAGATACATAATTAGAAATACTATTTTAGGTTTTCTTATTTTTTTTGATATCTACCTAATGCCAAGCATTCCGTAACTGCATATAGGGAAACTTCAGGCATTTTTTTTCCTTTTTAAACAAAAATCAGTTGATCAATTTAGATACTATTAATGGAGGTTTATGTTGAATAGGTTTGTATATTTTTCTTTGTGATATAATTTAAAGTTTGTGATTCACTGAAGATTGTTAAATGCCAGTATCCCAATCTACTAAATTCCTCCTTCCTGTTTGAATTGACTCACTTTACTCCTATCTCAAGGGGGGTTATTACAGATAAGGGCATTGAGACAGATTAAAGTGATACATAGGCAGCTATTATTATATTTAATATAAAATATTGAAATAAGTGGTCCTTCTCAGTACTAGAGAACAGTTCATGCCTGTGAATATAGCTAGTGCCTAACTTTACATCTTACCCACTCTGTATGGTATTTTTATAATGCATCATGCATTGCATTTACAAAGTTCTGTGGTGTAAGTCGACTTTTGTAGATTTTGACTAAATTAAACATACTATAAATGAATTGTTTAACACAGGGAATAATGTGTTTTCTACATAATAAATGCATGAACAAGCACATTGGATTCAGTAAATGATATATTTGTGTAGCATTCTTGTGTAATATTCCTAACAATAATCCTTTAGATGAAAAATTTAACTATCTAAAATTGTTTTTGAGATACAGAGAAATACCACAGATGTCCTGAGTAGTAATATTGGAATATTTTTTACTTCGTGTCCCTTCATCCTTGCCCCCAAAGTTTTCTTCATCTGCTCAGATGGCACCTGTTCCAGGATTGCCTACTACCTCAGGGAAAGACTCCCCAAGGACAAGGGATTATTTTAAATTTAAACCCTCCAGATTACATCCAATTTTAAATATAGAATAAGTTTAAGATCTTACAGAACTAGAAAAACCTATGGTTTTCTAGTGGTGATAATTAATTCCAGTGATATGGTAATTAATACTGATGTTAGTAAAAAGTATTAGTAAATATTTTCCTTTTAAGTTTCCATATTCCAAACAGCTGTTGGGTCATGGTGGTTGATGGTCATTTTAATATAGATTGCTCAGTGCTGGCATCAGTTCTTCTATATGATAAGAAATCAGTCAATATATGAAGTGTTTAGTACTGTGAATTCGTTAGTATTGAAAAATGAATTTAATATTCTGTTTTGGTAGAAAGACATTTTATAGAAGCTAATTCATAAATATATTGTACCTGAAGACTTATCTTTTGGGTAAGTTTTAATCTTCTTGGAATTAGTTTTCTTATGCTAGCCTCATTTAATATAGCAGGGCACAAAATATCCACCAGAAGGGCATTTGAAGGCACATGAGGTCCTCTCATTCATTTGAAGATCATAGCAAGGAATTGCCAGCAGGGAGCTAACCTGTACTGCTAACTCTGGTCTGTACCCACCCCAGCACTAAAGAAGTGTTTAAATGTGAGTGCACGCAGACAAGCTTAGGAGACAGATAATATGATCAAAACATCCATTCCTTCTGTAGCTTTTTGTCAATCTTCCACTGCATCACTGAACATAGCAAGGTGAGTTTGGCCAGTAGGTTTTTGCCATTCATTTAAAAAATATATACAAACATACTATTTGGTAGGTATTATTAAAGCTGAACTGGAATGGGGGGCTGGAAATGAACTGGGAATTGAAGCTAAATCTGGAGAAAATGATACAAATATAGATTGATTTATAATACAACCTTCCCCCCCACCACACACACACTTTTCTTATTTTTATCAGATTCTATAGCCACCAACGGTTTCTGGAATTTTCAGGTTTTTTTGTTTGCTGTTTTCTCACTATATTAGCAACTTGTAAAATAGTTATTTGAAAGTCCTTGTTTTCTTGGTATATTTGACTTGCAAATAATTTTCTTTGTGATTTTGATTGTTTTTTTTCCACCAGAAAGAATATTTGAGTGTAACTTATGAGTATATATAGGAAAAATTATCTTATTTTTTTAACATTTATTTATTATTGAGAGACAGAGAGAGACAGAGCATGAGCAGGGGAGGGGCAGGGAGAGAAGGAGACACAGAATCTGAAGTAGGCTCTAGGCTCTGAGCTGTCAGCGCAGAGCCCAGTACGGGGCTCGAACTCATAAACCGCGAGATCATGACCTGAGCCAAAGTCAGCCACTTAACCAACTGAGCCACCCAGGTGCCCCAGAAAAATTATCTTAAAGAGTTTGGGAGGTTCAATGGCAGATCAAGATTTGTTGGGGGTTAATTCTACCAAAATATGCTTTAGGAGGGCTTAACTCTAGAATTATAGGAGGTGATGAGTTATAAATCTTAACATGGGCAATACATACATACATACATACATACACAAATACATAAGCAAATCTTAAGGGCAGTGTCTGGTTAAGGCAAATATTATCACTGGTGTAGATCCCTTTGTGGAATGCAAGAATACTTGATGCAATCTTTTTGAAGAAAAACTTAAAAGCTTCTGGTTACTTTTGATTAGAATCTATGCTCACTAGGCAACATTTGATTTTTACTTGTCATTCTATACTGAATTTCCTAAAATTTAAATTTCACTGATCATGTTATCACAATAGCCTGGTCCTTGTAACAGTTTCATGTAATAATTGAATGTATTTGCACTCTCATTTTATACATCTGTTTCTGTTAACTTGGTTAGTGGGAGATTGAATATGAAAGGCAGACTCATTGTCAGGGACTGACAAAATTTAACTCTGTTAGTTTGTAAAGACTGAAGAACCAAATTTGGACCATGATGTAGTCATCAAGATAAGGCTACAGTGCAAGATATCTTGGAGGAAGGATAGTTACCTGCCTTCACTGACTTCACTTTCTTCTTTTAACTGAAGGTAGCATCTGATCCATCTATGACTAAATATATTTAGAAGTTCCTAGAACATCCATTCAGCAAATCTTTAATGCTTAACTACTATGTGGAAGTGCAATAGTAAATTGACAAACAAACAAGCAAACACCTCTTGTTTTCATGGAATGTACAGTTAGTATTTCAAAAATACTGTAACATAATATGTTAAGTATAATAAATTGTATGAAGAATAATAATTAAGTAGGACAAAGCAGCAGAGAATGAAGGTGGATTCATTTTTAGACAGTAGTCAGGGAAGATGTTTCTAAAGAAGTGACATGTAAACAGAAACCTGAATGAGATGAGAGATTAAGCCATGTGAAGTGTGTGTGTGTGTGTGTGTGTGTGTGAGAGAGAGACCATTTCAGGCAGAGGGCAAAGGCCCTGAGGAGAAAGGGTGCTTTCGTGTAGAAGGAACAGAAGGAGGCGCTGTGACTGAAGCAAATTGAGCATAGGAAGCCTGGTAGGAAATGTGATTGGTTGGGTCATTAGGAACCTGAAAGTGAGCAAATTTCCTTTATTGAAATTGTAGATTTTCATTATTTAAATTACTCTTTGAGGGGTGCCTGGGTGGCTCAGTCAGTTGAGTGTATGACTCTTGGTTTTGGCTCAGGTCATGATCTCCAGGTTCATGCTCCGCTCTGGGTATGGAGCCTGCTTGAGATTCTCTCTCTCTCTCTCTCTCTCTCTCTCTCTCTCTCTCTCTCTCTCCCCCTCTCCCACTCCTTCTCCCTCTCCCTCCCCGTCCCTCCCCCCTTTGCGCCTCTCCCCTGCTCATGCTGTCTCTCTATAATAAAAAAATATATATATTAAAATCATTTTAATTGCTCTTTGAAAGCCTTCCCCTTGGGAAAATTAGGTGTGCAAGTAAATAATAATATCTTCCAAAAAGCAAATGTTAAGGTGATTTTTGTGGTGATTTGAGATTGGCGGTGTTTGCTACACAGAATTCCACATTATTTGTTCAAAGAATGATACTGTGTTTCACTTGATTATCTTGTAAACCATGTGAGAATCAAAACATAACATGCATTATGTGAAGAACTGTGTGTTAATTAAAAAAAAATTCTTAATCTCGAATTTTGTTGACCTCCCTTAGATACAAACAATGAATGATCAACAGATGGGCTTCTGCAGCAGAACTATTTTTATTTTTGTTACCTTGGAAAAGCACTAAAAGATTACTTAATTCTTAGTATGAATGAAAGTTAAAATCTTAACATATTTCAAAGTAAATGTAACTAAAAAAACATTTTGATTGAGAATATGAACCTGGAGATGAGATTTTTTCTGTCCATTTAAAAAGGTTTCTTGTTTAGAATATATTTTCATAAGCATGATCTCTTTTAACTTATTCTCACAACAGTACTTTAAGGTGGGTGTCATTACTTTTATCATCTTCATTGATATCTTCATTTGATGAGGGAGTATTTGCAGATTGAGATGTTAAGCATTTTCTTAAGAACACATAAGCAATTTAATTGCAAAACTATAATTTAAAAACAGATTTAGTGTCTGCATAGCTCCTGCCTCTCCTACTATATTATATTCCATTTCGCTGTGATTCAAGATTCTCCTAGACATAGCCTGACTGTAAGCTGGCCACCATTAGTGAAATGACATTAGCTAAATATGATTATGTCTTAATGTTCCCTGAAAGGATTAGACTAGTTAAGACATACCAAAGGGAAAAGTAATTATCTATTGAAATATGAATCTCATGATTAGAACTGGTTTATTGGTATTAGAATGTTCATCTAGAATTTTAAAAGATCTGAATATAATCATTATTTCTTACTTGACTTATAAACAACTTCAGTTGAGCTAGTTTTGTTGAGTGCCAAAGTTAAAATATAACATTTTACTAGAAGAGTGAGTTCACCTAATTTACTCATTCTTTACAGGAACCTAGACCTTAGGAATTTCTAACTACATGAGAAACACAGGCACTGGTATTATCTTTTCCCAATTTACCTTATTGTTTAAAGAAAACCATTAAATTAATGAATGTTAAGTCACCTTAGAGTTGTAGTAGTAACTTGGAGTATGCTATTTAAATTCTTCAGATTGTAAAATGTGTTTATAATTGCTTCCCAAAGACTTGTGCCCTCCCTGGTGATAATTCCCTGTGGGTTCTTCAAAATATAGTATGCTGCAGGCTTCTAACCCTCTGAGATTTGTAATGATCATTAATGCATGATTAATATATAGGAACAATTTTCCCACTGGACATGGAGCATAGTTGCCTCATATAAATTACCTTATTGAAATGAAATTTTATTTTTTGAATATGGTATATGTGTGTGAAAATTTAATTTTTTAAGAGGAAAGGATCATGATCTTTATTATATTCTCACAGGTATCTTATGACTGAAAAGTTAAAAATCTTTTTTTCCATAAGGAGTGTATTTTTTTACTTTACTATTCCTAGGAATCACCTGGAAAACATTAAAAATGCACATTGTTCTACCTCCCTTTATAAACTCTGATCCCTTAGGGTTATGCTGGGCAATGGATACCCTTCCTCTTCCTCCTCTATTCTTTTCGTTCTCTTCCATCATTTATTTAAAAGCTTCTCTTCAGTGTATTAAATGATTTACATATATTATCTCATTTAATGTTTTTGTTTTGTTTTCCATGTAAAAAAGCGCTTTTACTATAGCATGGGGACAGTATCCATGGGCAGAAAGAGCTACACTGGGATTGTGAGGAGCACAATATATACTTATATACTTTTTAGTTAGTGGGAGTTAGGGATAGTTTAAATATCTAATGTATTTGGAAGCAAGTCTTCCAGGACCTTGAGGGGCTGATTACTGTTAAGATAAGGTTATTTTCTGTGGTCTAGTATGACTTTAGTCATGAGACCATTCAGATATATGTCATATGTATATGTTTGAAGGATGATTCCTATCATGTATTGTTTGTGGGAGGGGGGTGATGTTTACCGTTATCAGAAAGAAGTAACACTAACCAGAGCAAAGCTATAATGTAAAACATTAAAGGAAGTCCTTAAGGGAGCTGTTAGAAATGTTAAATCTGTATGCCTCAGGAATCCTTCCAGGAGACTACTAGCTGTAGCAAAGTCCGGCCTTTGTTCTTTTTCTCCCATCATTTTCCTCACTGAACAACTTTGACCCCTAAATCTTTAAGGTTGCTGAGGGTGGAAGGTCTTATTTTCTGTAACTTCTTCCTGCTGAATAGGGGCACAAAGATATCCCTACAGCCCTAGAAGGTAAGTAACTGAGTTAAGTATCCTGCCTAAGGACAAGTGTCTAGTAGGCAGGCAATAACACTGCAGTCTGAGGCTAAAGTCAGTTCTACTACCTTAGCCTTTTTTTCTTTCTTAATCTGGAAAAATTTGATCCCTTTCAAAGACATGTTAAGGAATCAGAAATAATAAACTTATAGAAATCTCTGTTTCAGGAGAATGAATTCCTCTCCTCTGTATTCTCACTAGATTGTGATTAATTGGGGGACTTATTTATCTTTACATACCTGGTGCTTAGTATGATGGCTGACATACAGTAGAATTTTCAAGAATTTATTCTGAATTGAAATTTAATTGATCAACCTGAGGATTTATGATTTGGTAATTATAGGACTTAATTTCAGTAGCTCTGCCATCAACTCTTAGTGACCTTAATAATACAGTGCTAAGTTTCTTCATTTATTAAAAGTAGTTTTCTAATTTTTAGAATTTAGGTTAGTGTATAAATTTTAGATCCAACCTATTTAGTTTTAGTTATTATGATTATTTCATAAAGGAAATGTAGGCCTGTGGAAATTAAGTTGTATGATAATATCCTGATTTTTTAAATTTAATTATATGATTTGCTAAGTTTGTTGCCTATTTCCAGCTCCATCTAGCATATGAATCAGTAGACATTTGGTTGAATTTGTTATAGTTTAAGCAAAGATAACTCAATACTCTTATTTAAATTTTTTAGCATTTAGAGATCTCCTTGCATGTTATTTTGTTTCCATGTTGCTACTGATATTCTGTTTGTTTTATTATACTTTTATACAATCCTTAACACAGATGAGATATAAAACACTATAAAATCTATCACAGTAGAAACTCTAGACCTTCCCTCAACCCATGGGAATTCATTTGGCAGAAGGCCACCAAAACCAGTTTTTTTTTGATGGTTAGTTTCTAGTTTCTACTTTAATTGCTGCCAAAATCTGAGCACTTGGGGATTTAATTGCTCATTATATTTGTCACAATGGTGTCACAGACCCAAATAAAGACTCTTCCATGAAAAATATTTCTGGATATTAATTTGGCCTAAACATGTATATTTGGATTCCTTATTTTTCTACATTTTAAAGTATAGCACATCTAGACAGAAATAAGAATTCTTTAAGAACTTAGGCCTACCTTACTAGTAAACTATTATTATCCATATAGTCTAGTATCTAAATTTCACAACTAACACCTTAGGGGAGAACCTGTTCAGAAATTTATTATATTCACTTTATTCAGCTTACTTTTTTGAAGCAGTCTCTAAGGGATTTGAGTCTAGCTCTGAGGACAGACTACTTGGGGTCAAATCTCAGTATCCCTTGCTAGCTGGATGATTTGGGAAAGTTATCTTAATTTCTCTGTGCCTGTTTCCTCATTTGTAAAGTATGGATATCTTTGTTGTTGTGAAGATTAAATGGGCAAAGCTCCTAGAAAAGTGTCTAACACAGAGAAGTTCCTCAAGCTTTGCTAGTTTACTATAATTCATCTTTATATGCCAAAAAACTATGAAGTTTACCATGGTTGCTGATATGAATTTCCAGTTTCCTACTAATTAAGTAGGGATAACCTTTGCTTGCTCTAGCAAATAGCACATCTGGTCAGCACTCGGTCTAGTATCTTTCATGTCCTTCCATTTTTCCCACATGTCATAGTTGTAGGCTCATAGCCTGCCTCTTGTTCCAGAATTTCATCACTATTTTTCTTGTTCTTGTGTTTGCTCGTTTGAGGAGTAGTTTGTTTATTCATTCTCTCTCTCTGTGTCCCCTTTTCCTTTTATTTACCCTTTGCCTTTCCCGTCTTTCTTTCCTACAAATACTTGCACCACCTTGCTTCTGCTGTGATGGTTGCAGCTTTCTCATGCAATAACCTTGATCAAAGGAAATTATTAGGCACTTGAAAAGAAGGAAATGTAAGTCATCACCATGGACAAGGTAAGTTTTTAAAATTGTTTGGAAGTTTTTTGTACCCTGGAAATTAAGTCCCCTATGTTTTACTTATACCTGAAATTGTCTTCTGGGATAGTCCTGCACTACAATATAGACTTCCCAAGAATGAATAACAGAGTAAGATATTTGTTACATAAAAAATAAGTTTATAATTTTTTTTCATATTAATACTCATGTGAACTAGGACAAGAATAGACTTCCATTGGACACTGGCTACACTTTACCTACAGCTGTCCCTAATGCTAGAGACATGTTCTTAATGGTGGATATAACAGTAAGTCTGCTTGCCTCTCACCCAGTGGATCTGATGCTTAATTTTATTTATGGATAGGATGTGCAGATAAAGGTATTAGCTGCTGGAGATGTTTCTTTCATTATGGTAAAAGAATAATGTTTGTCTGAATTATAATTAAACTCATATATCTCTTCTTTGAAATATTGTTCTTGAAAAAATATTGAATTTGATTTCAATTTCAGGACACAGAAGTATTTTTGGTGAAGGTAACAGACCATTTAAATTCTTATAGGGTTTTACTTTTTTTCTTTATTATTCTGTTGGGCCCAATAAGCTTGGGCAGACCCAGGGAATGTGAAACATGGAGTATTATTTTCTTTTAGTCAACCTAATACTCATTTTGAATTCCCATTCCACCTTATGGCAAAATATGTAATTTTAACCACTTCCAGATAAAATCACTACTAAAGCCTTCTCATCATTAAAATGAGGAAATACCTATAAGTGCTCTGAAAAACTCTTTCTTGGCTAATGGTGAGAACCTGTCCTCAGTTCCTGGAGCCACAGTGAGCTTAGTGAGGCTACTTCCAGCTTCTGTATCCAATTTCCCTCTTTCTTCTGCTTTCATGAGAATGGTTTCATCTCCTATCCCTGTGGTCAGGAAAACTAGTCAAGTAGTCGTTCAACTCTAATGTTTATGCTAGGCTGCCTTAAGTACTCAAAATCCAATAATTTTGTTTCTTTTTTAATGTCATTTATGAGTTTGTTCTTTTGCAACTGTGGAGGCCAAGATAAAGTTTAAAATTTCAGTGAGAGGGGCGCCCGGGTGGCTTAATCGGTTAATTATCGGATTTTGGCTCAGGCCATGATCTCACAGCTGACAGTTCAGACCCTGAACGCTGCCTTGGATTCTGTGTCTCCCTTTCTCTCTGCTCTGCCCCTGCTAGTGCTTTCTCGGTCTCTCTGTCTCTGTCTCTCTCTCAAAAATAAATAAACATTAAAATTTCAGTGAGAGTGATAAAGAGGGAGGTCATAAAGAATTTCAGGTCCAAAAGAGAAAAACAAACAAATGATTTATTTTTTCTTTATGCTCTCAATTCACTTTATAGAAAAGGAGCCAAATGCATTCATTTGTTGTAATATCGTCCCATGGGAGATTTTGAAAACACATATTTTTTAAAAATATAAATCTGAAAAAGGAAAATGTCCATAAGAATTCTGTTTTTAAAAGGTTGTCTACACATGGATTTTACTGTAAAATGACCTTTTCCTAAAATTGATCAGATTAACTTTTGGGGGGAAGGATTTATAAATTATAAGAAATAGTAAAAGCTAATTTTTTATTAATACAGCTTTTCCCAGGGTACTTCAGACATGGATATTGGGATGACAAGAGGGTTTTGTGGACTTCATCTGTGTTTGCTTTTGATTCTTAGCCTCTATCACACTGTTGTAGCAGGCTGCCTTAAATATTTGTTATCTGTGACTTTCTTTTGCCATGAGCATTATTGCTCTAGTCTAGGGAGTAACTTTAAATGGCTAAACTGAGATCTTAAAATTCTCTCTTAATTACAGTAGTGCAATTATCAGGCTCTTCTATGGGTTTTAACAATTAAATCTCACATTTCCTACAGCATTGTGGGCCTTAAAGACAGTGCCCTAATTCAAAACATTTGTTTTTAAATAAAGAGATTCAGATACAGTGTTTGATTTTGTTAATCCCTGTTAGTAAATTCAAAGTTTCAAAGATTTTCAACCATACACAACAAAATTATCCTGTCAAGGGACAGATTTATTTCTATGAAATGACTCCAATTAGCAAAAAATATGTATATATGTATGTGTATGTGTGTATATATGTATATATTTAAAATTAGAGATTTCACAAATATGCCCATAGCATAAAGAGAAATATCTATTCCCACATCTGATTTATAAACCATCTGTGGAGAAGCATCGAATTAAAGATAAGTGCTGTTTTCCATATCAAGAATCAAGTAAAGTTTGAAAAAAAATGTTTACAAAACCTTCCATTTTAAGATTTAAACATAACTCCTAAAGGTGATTCATCTATGTTGATGGAGTTGGGTTGATGGCATATCTAGTTGCAGAGGAAAGTAAGTAAATTACATGGCCAAAGAGAAAATATACATTGTTTTCTATTAATGGTTAAATTGGGGAAAAATGAATGAAATTAGAAGCAGAAACCTTGAATTTGAGTAGTGATTGACTATACCATAGAATATGGTAATCACATACTTTGAATGCATTTTAGGTGGAAACAATTTGAGTTACATCAGAACAATCTCAGTCAATGAACATTTATTTTTCTTTTTAAAATACTTTTTAAGCTTTTAATTAATTTCCAGCCATCTATTCTATCCTATGTTTAATAATACCATTGGCAAACCAAAAAGAAATTGGCTAAATAAATAATAACACATGGATGCACTGGAATATTATACAATTTAAAAAATTGTATTATGAGATGTGTTTAGAATTATGGATAGATACTAGTCATATATTATTAGGTTTAATTATATTAAAGTTAAAAATAGTATATTCCAAAGATCATATACCTAGTAGTTGTGTTCGGATCTTTTTAGGTATTCCTTTGCCCCAAAAGGCATTATTTGAGCAGCAGTTTTTAACATTAAGCTATGTTGTAGGTTGCATGTAGCAAATGGATATAACTGAATTGATCTCATGGCTTTATTTTTTTATTACTATGTGTACATTTTATTTCTCCTTGGGCGTGCAAATGTAAAGAAAATCTACTGATGATTGGAAATGTTCTAGATAATTTTAAATATGAAAAGTTTCATGGACTCAATGACAAGCAATTTTAGAAGGAAAAATCTTAATGAGGTGCATATTTAATAGGAAAATTTAAGAAATATTGAAAAAATCATGTTTTATATTTAAATTTATTTTATTCCTAGCACTTATTTTATTGTATTCTATTAAGAAAATGGCATAGTCGGTGTGCTGGGGTGGCTCAGTTGATTAAGCGACTGACTCTTGATTTTGGCTTAGGTTAAGATCTCATGGTTTGTCTGTTCGAGCCCTGCGTCGGGCTCTGTGCTAACTGTGTGGGAGCCTGCTTGGGATTCTCTCTCTCTCCTGTCTCTCCCCCTCCTCTGCTCATGATATGTCTCTCAAAGTAAATAAATAAATAAACAAATAGACATTTTAAAAAAGCCCAGCATAATCAAAATAAAATATATAAAAATTTCCAAAACTTTAAAAATGTCTTTATTAATTATTTTAAAATCAAAAGAAATGTAAACTTTTAACTGAAACTGTATTGAAAACTGTAACTTAAAAGATCATTTATTTAACATTTTGTTGAATTTTATTTTATTCAACATTTTATTATAATCAGAATTACTATTTCATTTCAATAAGGATGTTAGACTCCAAAACAGGATTGGCTTTTTCATACAGAATTTTAATAAATTATAAAATGTTATTTTATGATTCTTAGTTGGTAGCTAATATTTACTGTTAGATACTTTGAACTTCTGTATATGCCTTTTAAAACTTTAACTGTAGTGTTATGTGATTGCATTGTGATTTCTTTTTTTCTTTTTTTATCATTGTTAAAATTTTATTTGTTAAGGTTTATTTATTTATTTTGAAACAGAAAGAGAGAGTGCTAGCAGGGGAGGGGCAGGGAGAGGGAGAAAGAGAATCCCAGGAAGGCTCCTTGCTATTAGCATACAGCCTGATGTAGGGCTCCATCTCACAAATCATGAGATCATGACCTGAGCCAAAATCAAGAGTCAGGGCACTTAACGACTGAGCCACCCCAGCACCCTCCCCTCCCTTTTTTAAAGTTTATTTATTTATTTTGAGAGATGGACAGAGAGAGAGGCATTATGATTTCTTAACCAGAATTCAAACTCTCTATTAAAAACTTTTTATTATTGCACTGTAATTACATATGGAAAAATAGATCTTAAATGCGCAATTCCATAATTTTCACAAAATGAATTAAACAGTGCCCTACAAGACCCTCTTTTGTCTCCTGTAGGACAATCCACCAGCTTCTAACATCTTGATTTGTTTTACCTGATTTTAAAATAAGAGCTTTAATTGAGATATGTTTACATACCATAAAGTTCACCATTTTTGAAGTGTATCATTCAGTAGTTTTTAGTATACTCACAGAGTTGTGCATATATCACCACTATTTCAGAACACTTTGATATCCCCCAGAAGAAACCTCATTACCATTAGCACTCATTACCCCCACTCTCTCCAGTCTTTGGCAACCTCTCATCTCCTTCCTGTCTCTGGATTTGCCTATACTGGACATTTTTATAAAATGGAATTATACAATGTGGCCTTTTGTATCTGGCTTTTTCACTTAGCATAATATTTTTAAGGCTCCTTTACATTGCAGCATGTATCAGAACTTCCCTTTTTGTGGCCACATAATATTCTGTTGTATCAGTATACCACATTTATGATTTTATTGGCTGTTTTTGGCTTTTTTTCTGCTTTTTGTCTGTTATGAATAATGATGCTATGAACATTTGTATACGAATATTTTTGTGAATGTATGTTGCTCTGTGTTTCCATTCTTACACCAGTACCACATGTCTTGATTACTTTAGTTTTACTGTCAGTTTTGAAATTAGAAAATATGAGTCCTTCAACTTTGCACTTCTGTTTTAAAGAATGTTTTCACTACTATGGTCCCTTTTGTTATTATTTGAATTTTAAGATCAGCTTGTCAAAATCTGCAAAAAAAAAATGTCAGCTGGGATTTTGACAGGAATTGCATTAAATCTTTAGATCAATTTAGGAAGTAGTACCATCTTAAAAATATTAAGTCTTCTAATCCATGAACATGGGATGTCTTTCCATTTATTTTTGTCTTCCTTAATTTTAACTTGAAGTGGTGTGCTTTTCAGTGTACAAGTCATATGCTACTGTTGTTAAATTTATTCAGGAATATTTATTATTTTTTATTCTCATGTAAATAGAATTGTTTTCCTTTTTTCATTTTTGGATTAGTCATTATAACTCTGCCTATTTTGAAAAATTTTTTAAATTAAAAAAATTTTTTTGAGAGACAGAGCACAAGCAGGGTAGGGGCAGAGAGAGAGACACACACACAGAATCTGAAGCAGGCTCCAAGCTCTGAGGTGTCAGCATGAGGCCTGACATGGGGCTTGAACTCGTGAACCATGAGATCATGACCTGAGCTGAAGTCAGCTGTTTAACTGACTGAGCCACCCAGGTGCCCCATGTAGTTTGTTCTTTCTTATTGCTGTGTAGTTTTCCATTGTATTAATATATAATGACCTATTTATACATTCCACCTTGATGGACATTTGACTTGTTTCTGGTTTTGGGCCATCTTGAATAATGTTGCTATTAACATTTTTGTACATGAATTTAGGTGAACCTATTATAAATTTGTTCTGGGTATATTCCTAGGCATGATTGTTGCTTTTGAAAGTACTTCGAAAAGCTTTACAAAGTGGTTGTAGCAATTTAGTTCCATCAGTAGTGCTTCAGTTGCTTTTTCTACTCAAAAAGTGCTCTATATGGTCTACATTCTAGGCATTTTCACTGAGTAATGGTATTTGCATCTTTCTCATGAGTAGTGATATTCAGCATATTTTTTTTAATTAGCAGTTTTGGATATTCTCTTTTATACAGTGTTTATATAATTTTTTTTGCTTATTTTCATTGTGCTGTTTGTCTTTTTTATATTTATTTGTAGGAGTTCTTTATTTTGTATAGGTATAAGTAATTAAAATAATGTGAAACTGGCTCAAGTATAGGAAATTGAGTAGTGGGTCATAATGGACTCCAGAAACAGATCACATATATACTGTGACTTACTTTATGGAAAAGATTAATTATAGTGGGGAAATGATGGTCCTTTCAATAAATAGTATTGATTTAATTGATTATTTATATGGTGTGATTTCCTATTTCACATCTTATGCAAATATCAATCCCAGAAGATTGAACATCTAAATGTGAAATGCAAAATAATAAAGTTTTATGAAAAAATATAAGAATATAAAATCATAACCTTGAGGAAGTCAAAGATTCCTGAAAGAGGACACAAAAGGCAATAACTATTAGCCATAAAGGAATAATAAATTGGGCCTCATTAAAAATAAGAAATTTTCTTCATGAAAAGACACTACTGAAAAAAATGAAAAGATAAGACATAGAGCAGGAGGTGATATTTGCAATTTATGTATCCAAAAAAGGACTGTTGTTCAGAATTCAAATTGTTTTAGATGTATTTCATAATTTTCAAGACTTTCACTATAAAAGCATATAATCATCTGTTAAAAGGATCTTTGGCCTAATTTGGCTGTATTAAAAAATCAAAATCAAAATAGTATATATATCAATAGTTTTTTAATTAATTCTTATGCATTAGAAATTATTAATCTAAATTCTGTAATTTTCTAAACCCAGAACATGTATTTATAATTTAAAATGGAAAGAATACATTGTTATTTTTTCTGTTTGTTAAATTAGCTAAAATGCTAAATCTAATTATTTTATTACCTAAATTCTATATAAAATCTAATATGCCAAAAGATTCATGGATATGCTTTTAGTCTAAAATTTAATTCTATACTGCCTTATGTTCTCAAAACTTATTAGGTTCATTTAAGATTAAGTTAGTTTTACATATAAAAATATATTCAGAATTATAATTTAAAAAATAAAAACTCTTAGAAAAATCAGTTCAGTAATGCTGAAGAACCTAATATAGTATTACTTAATTTTAAGAATTGGACTTATTTTTTTAAACATACCTCTATATATCTATTTATAAGTATATATACAATTGTCATTTAAAGATATTATTCTAAAATTTTATTTCCAAAATGTTGGAACTTTTATAATTATCTTATACCTGGGCTGTATCTTTCCATGTCAGTAATTGCTAATTTTTTTAGAACTACTATACAGCTTATTATGATTTCAAACTTTTATTGACTTTCTCTTTTGAATTCAAATTAGTTTTGATATATTTGAGTTTATTTTAGAGAACTAACTTTTAAACCTCAAAGCTCTAAAAGTTGTACTATTTTTGTATAAAATTGATTTACTCTATTTACTTCATTTTGAAGAATTGATAAAAAGACTTTTGTGATAGCTGTATCAGAAGAGATTTTTATTTTGTTACTGTTGAATTCACACTGTCAATTTTAATGAATCCTACCCAATTAAAGTGGTGTGCATATTTTTCATGAGTCCATGATCAATATAATCAATTATTTTTTTTTACATAATTGCATAGATATAATTTATCTCAGAATGTTGGAGGATTAATACATTTTTAAAATATATTGCAGAAATGCGAGAAGCTGGAGAATAATTTTGATGACATCAAGCACACGACTCTTGGTGAGCGAGGAGCTCTCCGAGAAGCAATGAGGTAAGTCTGGGTCACCATAGCAACAGTCACAGATGTGGTAAAGAAAAAGTCATTCTTCATTATTGGGGGAACAAATGAGTTCATTGCCACCATTCAGCTCTGTTCTCTAAGGTATTAATTTGTCAGTGGAGAGACTTCCCTTGAGGCTGTACTTTGGTTTTGAAGCTGCATAAATGTTAAGCCTCAGTGCACAGTAAAAAATGTAAATGTTTAATTTGTTACTTAAAATGCTTAAGGGGTGTCTTGTTTTATATTTATACTAAACTGTGTGATTGAATGGAAATATTGTTCATCTAAATTCTGCCTGAATATAAAAAAAATAAACAGTACAATGGTGGTTAAACTGAGTAGTATTTTCTCCTAATTAATATTTAATTTAAGAAGAGGTACTTAAAATTTCATATTCTATTAGATTTTGTAGGATTATATCATAGTATTTTTAAACTGATTTACATTTCACACTATTAGAAAGCTTATAGATTCACTTTTTTTCAAATACAGTAGTCTATAATGAACCTGATGTTTTTTGGGTGGTTTTTTTTGCTTTTTTCACTTTTTGACATTTCTGTTTCTAAATATTGCTCTGAAATCTCTCCCAGACTTGATACCTTTTTAATAACTTTTAGGAAGCAGTTTTTAAATCCATCTTTTACTAGACATTAAAAATGTGTAAGGAATAAAACTCAACATCCTTAGAGGTAGAAAACAATAAATGAAATTTTAAAAGTTCTCAGTTTCAGCTCCCCATTTGAGTGGGATAATTTCCAATATATTTGTACAGAAGTAGTATATTTACCTTAATTAGCCTATGAAACTACAATTGATTTTTAAAATGCAATGCTCATTTTTGTTTTAGGATCGTAGGGCTAAAAATAATTTAAAATAAGAGAAAGGATAAACCTATGAGGCTTTCTAGAAGGTAGCGTGGGTACAATTTTGTTATTGCTCGCACACAGTTACCATATACTTTAGTTTAGAAGCTGCTCTCACTTAGTAACCTTCCTTTTACCATGCAAGCAGCAGGGGAAAGTAATTAAATTTAATAGAAGCTGCCCTCATTTTGAAGCCACTTCTATTTAAAACCACAGGGGGAGGTAATTAAATTTAATGGAAACAGTAGCTTCTACACAAAGATACATGGTACTTCTGTATAGATGATTATGATGTCACAAAAAGAGGAATAATATATTACTAGTACTGAGAAATTACCAGCTGGAGCAAGTGAGCCTATTTTATTGTTAATGTCTTCACTAATAAAAAAAGAGGAAAAATAGAACTTAGTATACAATAGAGCATTTGCCCCTATAAAATGCAATCAGACATTCACAGAAAGTTAGTTTTTGAAAAATAGTAATAAATTAAAAAGAAGGTATAAAACGTATTGTGGAAAAAGCCAATGCTGAAATTATGAATGAACTCCTATTTTCAATATAGTCTTTATCTTGTGTCTAAACTACCACAGTTATAAGTTGAAGACATTGTTTTCGTACATGTTAATGATAATAATTTTGAATATATTAAGTGTACACCAATATTTATTTAGACAGCTACAGTTATTCTCTGTATTTTTATGTCTATTCAGTTTGAAGTAAACACATAGACACACAGGAAGACAAAGAGAATGCCAGCTCTGAAGCTTTGAATAAAAGAACTGAAGGCCTAAAACACAGAAAGAATTACAAAGGGGCAATGTGAATAAAAATGGATGTGACTGAGGGAAATATAATGAACAAGGAAAGAACATGTAATTAGTACATAAAATTTGTCATCAAGAAAAATCAAACTGAATTATGGGAGAACTCTGTATGAAGAGATTATTCTGACAAATTTTATACTACTTACCTTTTTAGAAAATACCAGGATATTCTGCTTTTAAAATGTAGAGATGAACCTATAAGAAAAACAAGTATAACCTGGTTGAAGTAACCTCTCAATCACTCATGCTATCAGATAAAGCAGTATTCTAGATAATTTAAATCAGCTTTTAATTATGGGAGTGTATAATGTACTTTGTTTACATAAGCTGGATATTTTACACATGCACATGCACACACATATTCATAATGTTTGGATTCACTAAACACAATTAAGTAATTTAATAACCAAAGCATTCAACAATTGAGTACACTGTGGGTGCACCACTTTTGTGTTTGCAGTTGTTTTTTGCCTTTAGGAAATGTAGCAGTAGCTCATTCTTTTATATGTGAGATTATAAAAGCATGGGGAAAAAGTTGTGATGATATGTGACTAAGAGTAAGAGGAGAGACATGGAGGAAAAAATTATTGTTCTCTAATCTGTGATCAAGTTTTGCCTTACGTGAAGGTTGTCTAAATCAAAGGAAACTATGGGGAGGTTAAGATATTTGATTTAGGCCTCGAAAGATGGCCAATTTTGCAGGTAGAGGGAATAGAATTGAGCAAAATCATGGAGGCCTGAAGGTGCAAGATGTATTTCAGGAACAGTAAGTAGTCGGATGTAAGGCAAATTTTTTTTCAAGCTTTTTTTAAACGCTTTTTTGAATATATGTTTTCCAACAAAACTCACATAGGCAGAATATTTCAGTCTGTAACTTCTCTCCTTACATGTCAAGAATCCTTGGGTGGAAATGAAGCAGTATGAAGTTGGCAAGGATGATGGAAGCGTTTCAGAATCTAAGAGTGTGAGAAGGGGCAGTGGGAGACAGGTATGAATAATTTGCTGAAAACCTCAGTTAGCATAGGAGTTGGCCTTAGGAGGCTGGCTGGAAGTGTGTTTGTTACCATATTCTGGAGGCTAGTTACATAGAGTCTAGCTTGCCATGATAAAGAATGTAAATTATTTCAGGGAGTCACGATTTTTAAGGAAGGGGGTGACAGGATTAAATATAAAAATTAGAATTTTTTAGAATTGTTACAATGATAGAATATACAATAGATAGATACAATCTTTCACTTATGTAATAAATATTTATTGAGTTTCTGTAATATACCAGGTAATGGGAATACAGAAATGCACGAGACAGTTCCTGCCCTCAAGGAGACAGTAGCCTAGTGGAGGAGACAGGTACAGAAATCAATCAAATGCTTGATGTGATGACTCAAAGCCCCAGTACTTGAGGCCTTTCTTTAGTTCCCAGATTCCATGGAAGCTTTTCTCTTGGTCCATGGACATGGCCTACCTCAGCCCACCTCTTCTCTCAGTGGCTTAACCTCCGCAGCAGTGCTCGGGTGGCCTCGGACACCCACAGTGGTACTCTCATTCTGAGCATGTCTAGCCTGAGAAGCTGGAGCAGAAATGGGCTGAATCTGAAGATTGACATTTTGTGAGTGTTGTGTTTGGGGACTGTCACTAAGTTGGATATACCTCTCTGTTTATTGAAGTTCTACTATTGCTATGTTTTTAGAACAGAAAAGAGGATTCTGTCCTTGCTCAATTCTCTGTCATCTCATAGAGTCCCTCTACATGGCCAGTCTTTGCCACGTAGTCCTGAACACATTCTTTTGTCATATGTTCCCAGCTCATGAATCATTTTAGACGCCTCCCATGCATACTTCTGATCCCAGATGTGAGGCCCTGTAGCCAGCCATGTTAAAAAAACAAGGAGCTACAGCCTACTCTGGGATGTACTGGCTAAATAAATCAGGTATTTGATCAGGTTTTAGAATACTGAGAAAGGGGAAAAATTTTCAAAAAAATTGTTTTGGCAGTAGAATAGAGGGAGAAGTTGAGATGAGAGAGCTGGAGAAATCAGTGACATCACTAAGATAAAGGCCAACAGAGGGGAGTATGTTTGGGAAGTATAGAAATAGTTGGAATGTAGATCTGATAAGACTTTGTGGCTTAGCCTCAATAAATCATAACCGTGATTTAATCTGTGCCACTCTGTTTCAACCTTTTTAAAGTATTCTTCCTTTTTGAATAAGTTATAATTTATGTGTGTCCTACTAGATAGTAACATCCATGAAAGTGAGATTGCTATTTTGCCCTCTTGTGTATTCTTAGCCTTACCATAATCTTATCATATAGTAGGTACTCAATAACTATTTGTTAAATTATTGATAAAGATAAAAGTAAGAAGGTGGATTATAAAAACTAAGTCAAATGTTTTTATTTGGAATATTTTGATATATATTAATTAGGATAGGGAGAGAAAAAAGATTAAGGAAGAATATTTTGGTTTTTAGATGAATTTGAGATAGCTGTAGCAAACTCATGTAAATTTGCAATACGCAGAGGGAAACTATAATTCTACAACTCAGGAAAACACTGGGGGTTGATGTGCACATTTGGGTCTTGTTAAGTATTTTGATACTTGTAGCCATTGGAAAGGATGTAATTTCTAAGAATAGTGCATCAAATCAGAAAGGAGGGGAGTCTAACCAGATGCCTAAGAAAATATTGGGCTTAGGAAAATGTGTGTCACAAAGACACATATTTTGAGATTTAAAAATTATAAATAACTTTCTCCAGCACAGTAAGTTGGAACTGACAAGTGGTGTGCCTGAGAAGAAAAGGGTGGGCGGCATTCCTGGCCAGTGTTCTGTGGCTCCTGGAGATATCTAGACAAATGCTGCCCAGTAGAACTTCCTGTGAACTGTAAAGCTCTCTAGTCGAAATGTCCTCTGTTTGTGTTGTTTAGTATGATTGCCAGTGGCCACTTATGGCCACTAAGTACCTGAATTCTGGCTCTTGTAACTGAAGAACTGAATATTTAATTGTATTTAACCTTCATTAATCTAAATGTAATGGTTGTATGTGGTTAGAGGCTATGGTTTGGACAGCATCTCCCTACACGTATATGTTTGAGTTGCAAACGTGACATTTGTTGGTCTCTCAAAAATGGGATTTTCATCAAAAGAAGTGGCTAGGTCAAGGCTAAACCATGTTCGCACACATCACATATACATCACACACTGGCTCTCTCAAAAAATGAAGAATAAAAGGTAGTTTCATAACAGTAATGAATGTAAAACCCAAGCTAACAAATATGATGTGATATGGAAGAGGTAAATGACTATTACTCTCTAAAGGCATGACTTATATGTAGAAAGCTCAAGAGAATTAACAACAATAACACTCTAGGAATTAATAAAAGAATTTAGTAATGTGGTCAGATTTAAGATAAAAATGGAAATTTATTAGCTTTTCTATATATTACCCATAACTAATTAGTGGTTGTATTGATAGATCCTATGAAATCCTATGAATTTATTATATTATAAGGTACCCCAAATCATCCAGGACATGTTAAATCACTCAACAAGTGATATAAGAGGCAGCTGTTTAGTTATTTGGGAAAAAAATCACTTTATATTTTTTCAGGTGCTAAAAGATGTTTCATGTATATTAAAGAACTAAATTAAATAAATGAAATAGCCAGTGTCCACTAGATTATGGAAGCAACTTTTTTTTTTGAGGTTGTACAGAGAAAGAGATGATAAGCTAAAGAGTATAAGAAGCAATGACTAAGCTTTGTCTGCATTAAAAACACTTCTGTTTGTGGAAAGAAATCACAAAATTAAAAGACAACATCAGTGTACTATATTGCTGTGTGTTTAAGAGATTCAAAAAGATTAGGAGCTCAATGGATAATTGGCAAAGTGTGATTAAGAAATCTTTGAAAATCTTCAACTGTAATGGCTAACATAATATAAGTTACATAACAATGTATTAATTTCTTGATTACTGATACTACTGCAGTTCGGCAAGGAGGAGATTTTTGAGTGCTAGCAATGCAATGGCAAGACAGCCATTTCTCACTCCCAGAGCTCAGTAGGGGTGTAAGTAACTGCTACATTTAAGGAAAAGATCACTCCAATAATTACGAAGAGCTTTACAACAAACATACCTTTTTCATGTTAACTTAACTTCCCAAAATAGGTTATGCGGAAGACTTAGAAGTTATGGGCAGTCTGAATCTGTTTCTCAAACTATTAGAATATAACAGCAAACAAACTGAATAGAACCTAATCATCTACTAGTAAGGAAACAAGTAAGGAAATGAACATTTTTTATATAATATATTTGGTTTATATTTATATATACATGTATTATTTTATAAAGGTTTATAAACTTAAATATATTTATAAAACATATTTATTTAACATATGTAATATTATATACACACATATGTAATGGTAAATTGTGACATAATTAACCCTATCTGTATATTAAAATGATCTTCACCACAGTGTTTTTAGTGACACAAGAATCCTTATGTTAAAATGTTCACTGAAAAATACCAGGAAACAAAATTGCATGTAGAACATTATCTCCACTGAATATAAAGAATGCAGAGAAAGAAGATGAGATTAAAATATAGTAAAATAGCTATTATATTTAGGTGCTGGGTGAACAGATACTTTTTTCAGGCTTATAATTTTCTGTTCTAAATTTTCTACAATGGGAGCACATCATGAATGATTCAAAAAATAATGAAGTAAGAGAAAAATGGAAAGAATAAAATATGATATGAATACTAGGATAAGTGTTAAAAATCAAATTTTAGACTCCAACTGTGATTTTAGGCAATCTAAAAAGATTCTAGATCTTTTTTTTGTCTTACTTTTTTGTAAAATAGGATTAAAAACTTAATAGGATTGATATGATGAATAACAATAATGTAGGAGAGAAAGCTTTGTAATTTATGAAACAATAAAAGGAAGTTACAAAGTATTATGTTTGTATACATTATTTGCATTTAATGGTGTTACAGTGTATTATTTCAAAAAATTTGCATATGTCATACATAATGGAATTGACTGGAAAACTTTAGTGTAGCCTTAGAATGTAAAGTACCAGAGGGAATATTTCTTGTCTCACTTATACAGAGTTCATTGTAGTTCCATGGCTATGTGGAGATATTATACAGGATTTCTAAAAATGACATTAGAAAAAAAAATTTTAAAGACAGGAAAAAATGCATCTCTAGTTTATATCTCTGTCTATGGTATGATAATAGTGAATTTAGAGGTAAAATTCACAACTTCTTTTCATCATATTTTCTCCTTATCACTGCCAATTCAACCTTCTTATCATCCCAAAGTGATTTGATTTCTGTATTATCATATTTTGCACCTGTCTTAGACCCTGTAATAAATTCTAAACATCAAGGGGAAAAGTGGAACCTTTTTAACATGTGTCTCCCTGTCCCCCTTTCAGTTCCAGAGGCAGTAGTGGGACATGTTTAATAGATATATGTAATTGGAAGGCATTTGAATCGAATAACTTGAGAAAAGGGAGTGTCAAATGGTGAAAAAGAAATGGGTACATACAGTTCATTAAGAAGAAAAAGTAACAACGTGGTATGAAGGTTTTAGAAAATGACTTAATACACAAAAATATGGATTGGTCAGATTGGTGGTTATACGTCTATGGTGAAAATATAAATTACAATTTTGGAATACGAACATTGCTAATTAGAAGTTAGTATTTTATTTGCAGAGCCAAACCTATTCAGTGACACCTGTTATATTTAGATTATTGTTATGGAGCTGAACTTCTAGGACATACAGGAAATTTATTTTTCATTTTTGCTTGGCTTCGTCACGTGTTGGGAATTCTGTCACTAGATGGTGATATTGAGTTGCACAGTTTATGTTTCTGGCTTTTTTTCTGGTGTGTGTAATAGTAATTATAGGTGTGCCATAAGTACAGCCATTTATACAGAGTTAAACAAAGTATAACTATATGAACTTGGAAAATAGTTTTAAGAGGTATAAGCACATTCTAAATATTTTTTAAGTCAAAAGGTTAATATTACTTTAATGTGCTTGTTTCTTTAGACTCATTAGACTTTGAGTTGTGGAAGGAATATATATAAATAACAATCTAAACTTTTCATTAATGGCTCATGTCTAAGGAGAAAATTAGAGACATTTAAAAGATATATTTTCCAGTTTGCCCCCTCTAGATGTATTAGTCCAAAAAGTACATCTTTAATTTCACTTCTCTGTTAATATCCAGTGGTAAATGGGACTGTTTATCAACTGATATAAAGATTCTGTTACTCCTGGTACCTAGATATTTTTTAGCTGCTTATTGTTATATTAATGTTTTAGTTATATTAATTCTGCATCCTGTGCTAAGCATAATGGTTAAACTACATTGATATTTCTTTAAGTGGTACTTCTACATGAACCGGAGTAAAAAACTATCTCTATGAGTAGTTTTGTCTATCTGAATAAGACTTGAAGGTAAGAATAGTGTTATTCTACTTAATCTTATTTTTGTAGGTAAGTTTGTGTGTGTATGTATATACTAAATATGTGTAAATGTGTATGTTTGTATATGTAAATGTGTACTTTCTATATCTCTATCTCTGTCTAAATCTTCCCTTCTCAGTCAAGGAAATCTTACAGTGTGACAGCATTTTGAATTTGGAGATTCCTATGCTTTTTAGACATATCTATTAGGATTACAAAGATTTATGTACAATGAGGGTCCAATGAAATTCTTTTACAATAGTAAAAAAGGGAAAGGGGAGGAGAAGGCAACCTAAATATTTATTAATAGTGAGCTGAGTAATTTAAAAGATGAATGTAAGGCATGAAAAAAATTGAAATTTCATTGAAGTAAAATAAAAGATAAAATGAGAAAGCATTAACAAAAAACTTCTGGTAAAATCATCAGATTGTTAAATAGTATGGAAAGTAAATACAGATTTTTAAAATTCTGGGTATGTTATGTAATGATATCAATGATTACAGATGATTTAACATTTGTAGCATATTTTTTGCTTTCAAAAAGTTTTCAAAAATAAACACATTTTTATAGTAATAAATGCCCATATATATGTGTATATCTGTGTTTGTTTTTTAACTATATAAAAAGTTTGACCTGTCATATTGGATTCAGAAGCAATGTGTTAACTTTCTATTTTAATCACATGTCTTGATCCTTCATAATTATATTTCTCCAAGTCATCTTTCACTAAAGGGATCAGCAGGTATCTCTCTAGAAAGTACTCCCCAGCTAAGCAAATTACAAGAGTATCCTCTTTTCTTCTGTGCAGGGAGAGTACTTTGTCTTCGTCATTTCTGTTATAAAGAGGCACATATCCCACTGTGCCCACAGTAGGTTTCTGCATTTGGTTACCTAATGTATGGATTTGGTGACCACACTGAATATCTTTAGATTTTGTGAAGTCTAAAGACAAAATAATACTGTCACTTTTCAGCTACTCTAATAAACAGCATTGGGGTACAGCTCATAAAATGTAGGTTAGGCATTAGAGAAATGATTAATTACCTAAAAATATAGGTATTTTAATTATTAATAAAATAATTAATTGCATTTGATTTTATATTCCATGTAAGTTAAGTTTAGGTAATTTATGTAATATGAATATATGTATATATGCATACACACCTTTTATGCACATATGTGTACAAATGTGTACACTTTGGTACACGCAAACATACATTTGGTATCATCTTTTTACTGCATAAGTTGTGAATGTTGCTTTCATTCATTCACTCTAAGGGTGAATGAAACCAACATTTGTCATTAGTTTCAGATGGGCCAAAGATACTTCAATTTTTTCACTATTCATGGGAAATAAGTGAAAAATCCTGTATTAATTCTTACTAATGTTTAATAAAATAAAAAAGTGCTTAGCATTAATACTTCTGGATTATTTATGGATTTGGTAGTGATTGGTACGTATGAATTTGGACCGATGTTGATTTACAAATCTTTTTCTCTACTTTGAACTTTAATTAGAACTTGAATATGAGGGCATCAGTGTAGCACAGTGGGTTGAGCATCTGACTCTTAATTTTGGCTCAGGTTGTGATCTTATGGTTTCTGATACTGAATCCCACATCAGGCTCTATGCTGACAACATGGGGCCTGCTTGGGATTTTCTCTCCCTCTCTCTCTCTTCTCCCCTGCTTGTGTGCACACACACACTCTCTCTCTCAAAATAAATAAATAAACTTAAGACAAAAGAGGTGGAATATGAGAAATACTTATTATATTCTTATCAATGATAATTTTTTTAAAACAACAGATGAAATCAGGCATAGGTTAATTTAATTGTATATTTATAAAATGCATTATCCTATACCTTAATCTAAGCATGTGTTCATTCAACTTGGTGCCTACTATGTGCTAGACACTATTTAAAAGGAGTGTTTGTAGAAGAAAATAAAGTTATAATTACCATTTTATTTCAATCAGTAACTTTAGAATGGCAAAACTAGAAAATATGAATCATTAGTATATTGCATGTTTATATTTAAAACAACAAATTAGCAGCAATATACATAAGTAGAATTTAGCAATGATAAAAAAAATTAGATTTTGGGGCACCTGGGTGGCTCAGTCGGTTAAGTGTCTGATTCTTGATTTTGGCCCTGGTGATGATCTCATGGTTCATGGGTTTGAGCCTGCGCTGTGTCAGCAAGAAGCCTGCTTGAAATTCTCTCTCCCTCTCTCTAGTCCTTCCCCCACTCATGCTCACTTTCTCTCTCAAAATAAATAAATAAACTTAATAAAATAAAAATTAAAAAATTGCATTTTCCCATTAGCACTTTATGATTGTATATTGAAGACTAGAAAGGAAGGGATACAGCTTTTGTTTTGCTACAAAAGAAAAGTGCAGAGCTAAGTCTTACTCTAAAATGTTTATCATTTTAGATACAGACTTTGAATGAGCAGCTAATAGCTAAAATTATTTAGGAGATAAAAATTGGTGCTATGAGGATTAGCTTTAATTTTAAGTATCCATAATTGAAGTGCCACATTATGATTTTAATGTTATGATAATCTTGTTAACAAGCTGTTGTGTATATACTATCATATTTTAATGTAGTTGCGAAGCTTAAGTAAACCATAAAGTAAATTGCTTTTTGAATCAGGCTTTTACAAGTGGAAAATTAGTGGTTTACATGTTTTGAATGCATATTTTGTAATTATGCTTGGCATTTTCTACAACTTAAGAAGAACAATAGGTTTATAGATAATACATTATTGTTCATAAGACATTGGCATATTTTGTTTTTACCCATTCTAATTAGTTTTGGTTTTATTCTACATATACTATAAAATAATAACCGATTCTATTTCTTCTTCTGTAATAGTCTTCTATTCCGGGAGGTGCACATTGTAGTTTAGTTATACTATTTCTCATTTCTCATATCAGCACATTACTTTTAACAGAAAATTAATACCTTTTCTCATCTAGTATTTCTACAGGTTATTATGATATATATTGAATTGCATCCATTGGGAGTGTTTGTGTTTATTTGGGGGAAAGAGTATCCTGTTTTGATAATTGGTGAAGATAGCTAGTAAGTTAGATTTACTTTTTCTGAATTTGTTGTTTTAGTTGACAAAGGCAAAGCATGGCAATTTGATAGTCTAAGGCAGAAATAGGCAAACTTTTATGTAAAAGTCCAGACAATAAATACTTTCAGCTTTCTGGTTCATTCAGTCTCTGTTATAGCTATTCAATGATGCTGATGTAGTGCAAAAGCAGCCACATAGACATTTTGTGAACAAACATGTGTCACTACATGGTGTGGCTATGTTCTAATAAAATGTTACAGAAACAGGCAACCAGCTGGATTTATCCCATGGGTCATAGTTTATTGACCGCTGGTTAAGAAGAGACTTGACATAAATCAATTAAAATAAATTTCAAAAAATTATTGGTAAATATATTATGAATTTGTGATTGTCTCTGATAAATTAGTACTAGAATGTACTATGAAGTTCTTGCAATTTTATTTACAAAGATGACTCTGCAACAGTTACTGAGGTGTCCTTATTTCCCAATTTCTGGGCTGTTCCTTGAAATTGAGTAAGTCGCACTTCCTAGATTACTCATTCAAGTAAATAAGCGTAAGTCAGAGAAAACTCACCGATTGCAATTGTAAAATCTCCAATATGCAACCAACATGAAGTATTGGTATCAATGCCACTGAATCAATTAGCATTAATTCATTATATTTATGGTTTCAGGTTAAAATGTGGACTAACCACTAAAGAACCATCTACATTATGAAACAGTATAATGTTACTCTTTACTTTGGCACTAGTTTACCACAATAGGGTACCTATAAAAATATACATTGTGATACTTGACTTTGTTAGTTATTCTTATAAATATGAAAGAATCATGGCATCTACTGAAGTACATACATGATGTCTGATACTGATTGGAAAATAGTGTGATGTGTTGCATGGTCTGTTATTTTAACTCCTTTATAAAGTTTTATACCTAAGGGACTATCTAAGCAATTGCCTTCATTTCAAAAATTTAATCAATTGATATTTAATTTAATAATTCTGTGAATTATGAATAAATATTTATCTTCTAGTACACAAAGAAGTTTTTTTTAGTATTAAGTGAGTTTCCACATGGGATATTCTGAGCCCTTTTTAAGAAATGTTCTTGGTGTTTAATGTTCAGACTTAATATTTTCCAAAGAGCCTCCTATGAAAATTAGTTTAATTTAGTACATTTCCTAACAATTTTAGCCCTATAGTTTTCTTCCATTTTAAGGACCATTATTTTGGCTGACAAATAGAAGAAATAATAGTAGTCATTTTATTTTGAAATCTTCTATAATATCAACTTTCTTCAAGTTTTAGTGGAAATGGGTATTTGTAATTGGACCACAGGGGTAATACTTTTAATGGATATCTGTGCTGTTTACAGATGAATTGTCTTGCCAATATTTTCCTCTATCTTTCAAGAGACTTTAGAAAAATCTTTCTTTATTTTTATTTTTTTAAGAAAGAAAAATGATTTACAATAAGGTTAAATTACTTACTGGTATTATATTTGTCATTGTCATATTTCCCCTCCATATTTCATTTCTTCCTTCATCCCCTTAGAAGTTGTTTATAATTTCATATTCTGTGAGAGAATATTGCTTGAGACATTTCTCACCCAGAGGTAAGAATTGTGTTGAAATTTAAACAGTTTGGATGAAAAAGCTGTTTTGGAGATTGCATTTCTTCTTTTAAAATAGGGAAACAAGTATAAGATTTTTTTCAATGTTAAGAAAAAAGTTAACTGGTTTTGACACATAAATATAATTAAGTGACTAAATATCAATACAATATATTAAATAATTTATTATTTTTTAACTGTTTTAACTTATTATTTAAATCCTGTTAGTTAACATACAGTGTAATATTAGTTGCAGGTGTAGAATTTAGTGATTCATCACTTGCATACAACACCCAGCGCTCATCACAAGTGCTCTCCTTAATCCCCATCATGCATTTATCCCCCCCGCCCCCGACCTTCCCTCCCGCAATGCTTAGTTTTTTCTGTATACTTAAGAGTCTGTTTTATGGTTTGCCACATGGGTGGGAGGTGGGGAAAGAGAGAGGCAAACTGTAACTTAAAAAACATTGGGTAGCCAGTTTGAGTCAGTCACTACCATTAATTGAAATCTGAGGATCATTCCTTGAGTTGGGTCATTTCATTAAAAATGAAAGTCTGCTGTTATTTGGTATTATTATAAGACTTATACTGTGGTTCATATTTATTCAGGATTATTCTGTTCATCTGAAGTTTTTAGAAACTTTATTGCTCTTTCAGTACTTCACCAAAAATCTGAATTATTTTAAGGGTCATGACAAATATATTTGTCACAAAATGTTTCTATAGATGATATAGTTGTTTCAGAAAGATATCTTGTCTTTATCAATAGTAATAAATGCTATTTGAAACTTATAATTGTATGAACAAACTAGGATTTATTAGATATATCTAAACTATTGCATGTCTCTTATTATTTATTATTTTTATTACTAAATAACCATTTTGTCTGATTATATATAACAACGAATGTAGTTTAAATGTGATGGTTCCTGGAACCTTGAATGCACATTGGAATCCTCTTGGGGAAGAAGGGACTTTAAAAAACCCCAATACCTAAGCCCAACTCCAAACTAATTAAATGAAATTGTGTGTTGGGGTGGTGGGACTACAGTTAGCATCAGTATTTTTAAAGCATCCTGAGTGATTCCAGAATGCACCCAAGGTTGAGGACTGCACTTACAATTGGTTTCCATGAAGCCTATTCTGCAGACAGCAGCCAGAATCATTTTATGAATTTATCAGACCATGTTTCTCCTCCACTCATACCCTGTCAGTGAGTTCCTACCTTTCTTGGAGTAAAAAGGAAAAATTCCTACAATGCTGTATACAATCCAGATCTTCTCCACTATTTCCTTGACCTTATATTTTATGACTCAGTTTTTCTCTTACTTTCAGCCACAGTGGCCTAATTATTTAGAAATTAAACAATAAATTTTTGAGGCACCTGGATGGCTCATTTGGTTGTGTGTCCGACTCTTGATCTCAGCTCAGGTCTTGATCTCTGTGTCATGAGTTCAAGCCCCTCATTGGGCTCCGTGCTAGGCAGGAAGCCTACTTAAAAAAAGAAAAAAATAAAATTAAACAAATTTCAAAATAACCATTGGACAGAGAAGAAATCACAGGGATATTTTAAAAATATTTTGAACTGGATAATAATACATCAATAAAATAAAAATTTTAATTTAATATCATATTTAAATTAATTAAAGAGTAATATTAAATATTTCAATTAATATTTAATTTAATATTTAATTTTAATTTAAATAAAACATCAAAATTTTACAGATATAAGTATAGCGTAATTTATAGGGAAGCATACAGCCACTTTAGAAGATAGTTTCAGTTTATTATAAGATAATTGCCTTTACCATTTTTATCATAATTGAAAAATGATCATGGATATATAAACCATTATTTTAAATAATAAAAAAGATTAAAAAATCCCAATTAAAACCATGTTTTAACAGGATCAGGAATAAGGAAAGGGTGTTCACTCAACATTTCATTTAAATTTTTTTAATGTTTTATTTTTTGAGAGAGATTGAGAGACAGAGATAGAGTATGAGCAGGGGAGGGGCAGAGAGAGAGGGATGCCGAGAATCTGAGGTGGGCACCAGGCTCCAAGCCGTCAGCACAGAGCCCCATGTGGGGCTTGAACTTGGGAACCATAAGGTCATGACCAGAGTCAAAGTTGGAAGCTAAACTGATTGAGCCACCCAGACACCCCTTAACATTCCATTTTAATACCCTACTGGAATCCTAGCTAATGCTATAAGGTAATGAAAGGAAATAAAAAGTATACTGGTTGAGAAGGGAGAAATAAAACTATATTTGTTTACAGATGGCATGATTGTTTATGTAGAAAATATGAAAAAATGCTTTAAAAATTGCTGAAATTAATAGGCAGTTATATTAAGGTTGTAAGATACAAGGTTAATATGTAGAAATCTTTTGTTTTTCTAATATCAGCAATGAACAAATTACCATTTACATTAGCATCCAAAAAGTGAAATATGTAGGTATAAATCTAACAAAATATGTACAAGATCTATATGAGGAAAAGTATAAAACTAATGAAAATAAATAAATAGATAGATATATATTCCATTTTCTAGGTAGGAAGACTCAATATTGTTCAGATGTCATTTCTTTCCAACTTGATCTTTATATTCAGCACAATCCCAATCAAAATCCCAGAAAGTTATTTTTGTTCTTCACAAACTGATTCTACGATTAATATAGAGAAGTAAAAGACTCAGAATAGGCAGTACAATATGTCAGAGAACTGACACTACCCTACTTGAAGACATTCTATAAAGATATAATAATCAAGATGGTTGTATTGGCTAAAGAATAGACAAATCAATGGAACAAAGCAGATTGTTCAGATGTAGACCCACACAAATACAGTGAATTGATCTTTGACAGAGGAGCAAAGGCAATACAATAGAGAAGGGATAATCTTTCTTGAAATGGGGCTGAAACAACTGGACATCTACATGCAAATAAAAAAAACCAGAATCTAAACATAGAACTAACAGCTTTCAGAAAAGTTAACTCAAAATAGATCATAGACTTAAATGTCAAAGCAAAACTAGAAAATTCCCAGAAGACAATATAGGAGAAAACCGGCATGATCTTGAGCTAGCAGTGATTTAGATACAATCAGAAGGCATGATTCATGAAAGAAAGATTGATAATCTACACCACATTAAAATTAAAACTTCTGCTCTATGAAGGACATTACCAAAGGATGAGAAGACAAGTGACATATTAGGAAAAAAGAATTTTAAAAAGGCATATTTGATGAAGCACTGTTATTCAAAACATACAATTTTCTCTTAAAGCTAATGATAAGAAAACAACCTGATTAAAATATGGGCAAAAGATCTGAATATACAACTCACCAAAGAAGATATACGGATGGAAAATAAGGATATAGAAAGATGCTCAAAATCATACATAATTAGGGAATGGCAAATTAATAATATGAAATCTTATGACACTTGTTACAATATATATTTTTCAAAAACTGAAAACACTGACAACATTAAATGCTGGTAAATATGTGGAACAAAAGGATCTCTCATTCATTGCTGATGAAACTGAAATAGTAGTCCCGTGGGAGATAGTTTGGCAGTTTCTTACGAAACGAAACTGATGATTTCTCCTCAACTCATCTTGAGAATATTCTCACCTCTCAGAAACTTTAGGCTGTGTAGTTTTTTGTTTTTGTTTTTTTTTTCTTTCTCAGATCTCTGATGCCTCTAAAAATACAATGTTTATGGTTTTTCTAGCTTTTTCAAATTTTTGGCAATGGCAACTTGGATTGGTCTTCTGTGACCTACATTCTGCTTAGAAGTTCAGGTTCTCTCTTTGTTTGTCTTCCTTAACACATTGTTTTGGTAATGAGTTATATCCTGAGTTAATTTAAGCAATTACACATCATTATAACTTAAAAGAAAACAAATCTTTTTATTTTAAATAATTTATTTTTATTTGGTTCGTTTCAAGCAGAATATTTAATCCTCTGCCTCCACTATTTTCTCTAAAATATGAAGAATCTTTCATCCCTGTTCCTCTTCTCACTGCATTCATGCCTTTAGTGATATAATCTACTTCTTTTGCCTTTATTCACAGTCTGCATATTACTGTCTCTTTAAGTATGCATATTCTGCCACATCACCCTCTTGAACCCCAGAGGTGTGGTTCTAAGGCTTATTTGACATTTGAATGTTCATCAGGAACCTCAAATTCATCTGCTCAAAATCAAAATATATTGCTTTACCTTTCAGTCTGTCTCCTACATTCCCAAGGTTCTAATAGGACTGTCTGTAATTTTTAGTAAGCTCCTTAAATTCTATGAGTGTTATTTTTCAAAACACTTTATATTTTATATTTTATTTAAATGAATCGAAATAGTACAAGGTCATTGCTTGTTTTAACGAAATATTTTATCAAGTGTCTAATTAGTATTTATCTTTTTTCAAAACCAAAATCATATATGTTCAGATTACCTCACGTGTAAGTGAAATAAATCACTGCTTTGATAGGAATTAATTGGTCAAGTCAAACAAGAAATAATTAAGGATAACTTGGTCCTGTGGACTCAGTTCAATGCTCAGAAGTATAGGCTCAAAAATCCTAAGAGACAAAGCTAAATTAGTTTTAATTGGGCCTTTTATATGACCACTTAAGCACTTACTTTTCCTAAAGTGTCTTTTTTACAACTAAAATATGCAACCTGTTGTCTTCTAATTTCTTTAATTCCCTCTTCTTTTCTCAGGAGAGAGTTCTGTATCATTGAGTACGCTATACCTGGGTGAACTCAATCAAATGACTTAGACTTTGGTGTAGGAAAATAAATATCAGTGAGATTCTGTAGGGATAGATAATGTCAAAGATACATTTAGGATGTGTCTAATTAAAGTTTTATGAAATAAATGCAGTTGTGTATTTTTCCTAATGAATTTGTGTAGCATGTTAAAATCCTCACAAATAGTGAGTTTTAGGATATTATACAGTAGGATATAATTTACAAAATTATGTTGAATTTCTTTCCATTTTTTGTTATTGTAATATTCACAAGTGTGCCTATTTCTAAAGAAAACATATGTGTCTTTATGTGAAATAAAATCTTTTGGTATCCTTATAAGCTGATCCTCAGTTAATGCTGATAGTACTTAACAGGTGTTACTTATATGAAGCTCCAAATTGAATCTTACATCCAATTATATATACTTCCCTTCAAAAGATGTATGCATTAAATGAGAATTAAGATTAAGGAAAATGACTTTTAACACTAACAAATTTTCTTTTTCTAAATAAAATGTGATAAGACTTTTCATTATCCACTGGAAATGAACTTTTATTGCTACTTAGCACAATTGTTCATAAAGCTACTCCAGCTTAAAAATCATTTAAATGAATTGTATTACTGCAGTGACAAAATAACTTACTTGAAAGTTATTTTCATTTTAAAGATGGCCTTAGCATGTGGCATCCAGGGAAAAATGGGGTGGGCTTTTCAAGTATTTTCTAAAGCTCACTTTTAATTTTACAATGAAAATATTATCACTTTCATAAGTTTTTTTTTCTTAATCTTGGTGAAATAAACCATGGAACAAATGATAATATATAAACAGTGTTACATATAACCCTAAATGATAGTCTCCATATATAAATTTAAAGGCTACTTTGTGTAGATGAAGACTTTGTTTTTAACATGTTTTATTTAATAAACAAAAGAAAAAAAACCCAACAGCTTGATAATCTTGAAATAGTAAGATATATGTTGCTATGGTTTAAAAAACTTAAAGAAGACACCTTTTTTCAAAATACTTTTCATCTCTCTATTTTTGTGTAGTTTTATAGATATTTGGGTATAAGTAAGGGAGCCCATATTTCCATTGTCATAAATGTATATTCTATCACATTATTAGGAGCAGTTGCCATTAGAAGCAGTTACACAACACCTTTTTGATTAATGTCTTTTAAGTTGTTTTTGTCCTACTATTTTTAGCCTGAATATAAAATAATAATTCAGAAATTCTTACGTTGTCTATAAAGGAAGAGCATGAAACAAGATTATTGTAGTAACTCAGTGATATATTATAAAGAAGAGTATTTCCTGTAGGGTAGTCCAATTACAAAATAGTAAAACAGGAACAAAACACAATAAAGTATTTTTTTCTATTTGTTTCAGTAAGTTTAGCACAGCAGGAATTGTGGCATTCCTCCTGGCTGGTGCGTCAAATCTGCAGTTTGAAATGTAACTGCAAATGGGAGTTATTTTAAAGACATCATATATAAGCTAATAACCTTAGCCATATAAATGAGACAATTATACAGCATTTAATATATTTAATTGCTTTTATTGTAATAATTTCAGACCTTCAGTTTGAGAAAATAATGTGTTTATTTGAAAAGATTAATAAACTTGTATGTTGAAGACATGTAAGAACAAAACTTTGAATCATTTAAATGCTGCTTTTGCCTGTCTGAATTTTTTACAGATGTCTATTTACTTGACTGTCTTTGATGAGCCAGTTCAGTTCAATTTGAAGAAAAAATGTTACTGGTGGTATAAACTAACAACAATAACAATAACAATAACAATAACCAATATATCATTCAGTAGAACTTTTGAAAAATAACCCGAAAGCATTTGGGGACCACAGGTTGGACTGTAACATAAGAGGAAAAATATGTTCATTATATGGATTTGTAGAAATTTAAAACATATATTTTTAATGGTAAGAGGTCTAGGTTTTAGAAAGTTTGGCCAAGACAAAAAGGATAAGTAGGAGAGTTCAGACAACTACACCAAAGAGAAGATTCCAAAAGTCAGGGTGTCAGAAAGTGAGTCTTGAAACAATATCATCAGGATTTTTGATAAAAGAAATTTCTGAGGGAGCATAAGTGGGACGTCCAAAGGATGACGGTACTTTGAGCAGGAGAAATTGCTTCTGACTCAGTGGTTCCTTGTGTATTTCTTGTACAAGGCCAAAGTTCTTATTGGAGCAGCAATGGCTCTGAATATGTGAGAACATGTTTAAGGGTTCCTGATAGCGTGGCACAGTGTACTGTTACTAAGTGGGGAGACTAAAATGGTTCAGACAGAAACCTTCAGTCTTGCCCTATTGGTTGTTCCTATTCAGGCAGAAGAAAGATTTGTCTTAATTAAGGCTTATGTTCATATGTTCATAATCAAATAGTTTTAAAAGCCTGAAGGAATTCACTAAGAGCCAATGGATAGATTTGCACAATACCCAACTACAAATTTATCTGGAAAGCATTTCACTGCCAAGGAATGTGTAGTCTAAACAGTATAACTCCATACCTTTACCTCCCAGTCATATCTCAACCTACCACAATCTGGCTTCTTTGTATCTCTTTTTCTATTAGGCATAGTGCCCTTCATAAAGTAAAAGCTCTACTGACATACTGATGTCTTTTAATTTGATTTATTGTTTATCATTTATATCCTGCTTCTAAAAGAAATTCAAAGAGGATCTGCTTGCATGATGATAGGATACTACTAGTCAATTAATAAAATAAATCATATTTGTCACTTATTAGAAAGTAAACAAGAAAAGGAGTAAGAAAATTAAAAAAAAAAACAACCCTGCTAGGCAGTGAATAGTTACTGTACTTGACTGAAAATTTGATAAGAAAGGAGGCAAACCATAAAAACAAGTTTCACAGAACACAAGAAAAAAGGAAAATAAAAGAAAAATGTGCCCTTTGCATGTGCTGTTCCCTCTACCCCTATATATCAACATGTGTTGCTTCCTCTCAGTCTTCAGTTCTTGCAAATGTTACCTCCTAGACCTTCTTTGGTTACTATCTAAAATTCATCCAACTTTTATCATCAACATTTTTTTGTTTGTATATTTAAAAAAATTTTTTTGATGATTATTTATTTTGAGGAGGGGAGGGAGAGAGAGAGAGAGAGAGAGAGAGAGAGAATCCCAAACAGGCTCCGAGCATCAGCATGGAGCCCAACACAGGGCTCAGTCACATGAACTGTGAGATCAAGAGTCAGACGGTTAACTGACTGAGCCACCCAAGCACCCCAGCATCATCAACATTTCTTATTCATCTTTCCAAATTGATTTTTTCTCCTAAGAACTCATATCTATCTAATTTACTATATATATTTTGTTTATAATCTTTAATGCACCTCCCTCAATAGAATAAATCTCTATGAAGCCAGAAAGTTATGTGTTTGCTCACTGTATATCCCTAGCATATAGAACTGTTCCTGGGACATGGCACGTGTTTAGTGAGCATTTGTTGAATGACTGCATGGATGAATAGATTTAATAATTATATTTGACACACAAGCCCAAAGATAAGGACAGAGATGGGCTGTGATGTGGAAATCTGAGAATGCTGGACCAATTAGATAGGTATGGAGATGTAATTGAAGGCATGAAAATGAGTGTGAAATGAAACAAAGAAAAGAGCACAGTAAGTAAACAATGAAAGAGCACGCTCCAATATTTAACAATCTTTTAGGAAAAGAATGGGAAAACACAAGTGAAATCAGTGGTGACTGGGGAATGGATGAATGAGCATTGAGAAAATAGATTTTTAAAAATTCAAGTATAATTAGCATGTACAGTTATATTAGTTTCAGGTGTAAAATATAATATTATGATTTTACAACAACATATATGTTGTACAACAACAATATAATGATTCAACAATTCTGTACATTTCTCAGTGCCCATAACCATAAGTGCACTCTTAATCCTTTTTATCTATTTCACCCATCCCCCCACCCACCGTTCTATCTAAAAATATTAAGTTTTTAAAGTGAAAGAAGAGAATGTTTTAAGATGGGGAGTAGCCAACTTTGTTGAGTGCTTCTGAGAGATCAAATAAGAGGAGATCTGAACAAATATTCTCTGGTTTGAATGGCATGGACATAATTAGTGGCATGAGCCATATCCATGGAGAAATAGGAGCAGAAGCTTGATTGGAATAGACTGTGCAATGTCTGAATAAATTAATATATAGGCAGAAAATAGGCACAGTGAGTACAGACAACCAACTTCCTTTGACGTTTTGACTATCCACAGGAGGGAGAAGGAGGATTCAGGGAACAATGTTACCAGATTGGAATGACCAAAAATAATTTGATGCTAATACAGAGGTTCCAGGAAATAAAAGAAGAGGTGAAGATTGAAAGCATGTGACTAGAGATGGTAGGAAGTGAAATACACTTCCATTTGTGGGACTTCCATTTTTATAGGAACAGGGCCAGAAACACAGAAGAAAAGACAGTGATTGATCATTAGTAATAGGTGTAGAGAAGTGGTAACAGCACTGTTAAGGAATACCACCTAACGGCTTTTATTTTGTCACAAAAATAGAAAGGAAGGCAATCTGTTGAAGATAAAGGAATGGAACAGGAATGGCTTAGAAATCATAAGGAAACATGAGGGTTTAATAGTTGGTCTGAAGCATGAAATAGTAGGAAGTTGACTAAAGAAATATGTTTCCCTGATGTGGCGTCATGAGAGCTCAGTTGATCAGTAACACTGGCTATATAATTATGCTGTTTTTTTTTTTTTTTATGTATGTAGGATTTTCTCCATGAACATGTGTTTTCATCCAGAATATGAATTTTCTAAGAAAGGCATCATGGAAAAACTAAGTAACAAGGGTCTAGGCAGTTTTACAAAAAATGTTTTTGAAATGATTAAAAATAGAGTTTAAGCCAAGTAGAAACAGGGATGACTAAATGGATAAAGAAAAATTGGAAGAAATAATAATAATAATGGTTATAATCTATTACCATATGCCAAGAACTCTTCTAAATATTTAACATTTGTTTACTCAATTTTTGTGACAATCCTATAAGATAGGTTTTATTATTACTTAAATATCAGATGTTATTCTTACAGAGTTAAAAGAACCATGCCTAAGATTATACAGATAATAAGTAACAAATCAGCAATTTGAATCATTAGATAGTCTAGTTCTGGTGTCAATTTAACTATTTTGGAACGCAGAATATTGCAGAGGTCTCGAAGAGCATGAAGACCAGTACAAATGGGGTAATTGAGCAAGCAAAATGGGTGGCTAAGAAGTCCACATTGGAAGTAAGGGATGCTTGAATTAGTAAATTAAGAAGGGATACAATTTAGGTTGACCACAAGGTTCTGGTCTTGGCATGTGAAATTTTATTTTTTTCTTGCTTTCCTCCAATGGAACGATTCCACACTGCAGGTATAAACTACTTCATTCACACTTACTGAATGTTATGTTTCTTAGGTATCATTTTTGAAACATGAGTTTTGATAAGTCATTGAGACCCTAGTAATTTGTTATGGGTTTTTAAGAAACTGGATTAAAGTGTACTCAGTGCAGACTCCATGGGAGAGCATCTTGAGGTAACAATCTAAAGAAATGGGTCAGACTGGGATAAAGACCAAAATCACAGTGTAGCAACACATGTTTATTTCATGTTATGATGGATCACATAGTTTGTACTTCACGTTTGTTATTTCAGATAACTAACATGGGCTTTGAGAAGGTGATTTTTCCCCCTTTTTAGGATGAGATCTTACTCATGTGCATATACATTTGCCTTTAGAAATTACTTGTCATAGACTTAGTAACTTACTTGAGAATTTGCTGATTGGTTACACAAATCAGGGCCACATTATATTGCCAGGCTAGTATAATCATTAGAGTTACCTAAGAAGTACTCAAGTTATTCAAAGTTGCAAATTTCATGGAAACCTGTTATTCTTAGTTGATGAAATGTGTTTGACTAATCATTGTATAAATCGTCTGCACTTCCATGTTGCTTTCCATGTGTAAGGGGAAGTGTACCACTATGGTAAAGTGCATGGAGTTCCAGGCCTACCTTGACAGGGGAACAAGCGTGGCATGTTTGAGGACTCTGATGAAGGCAACATGGATGGAGCTTCATGGAGGAAGATGAGTTCTGAGGCAAGATAGGCTCTATTGGCCACGGGAAGGAATATGAATTTCATATTAATGATAATAAAAGCAAATAGAGACTGTTAATCTCTATTTTTTATAGATGGAAAATTAAGATTCAAAATTTTTAATGATTTGTAGATGGAAACTCTTAAACGACAGAGCTGAAACTTGTACTTTTCTCTGACAGCAAAGTCTACCCTTTTAAAAATATCTCCTTTACTTCCTAGTACATAGGTGATTTAGCAGAGATTTTTGAACATATGTAAGCTACGCTATATGGCAGGTAAAAATTTAATCACTTAAGTAAATAAGTCTTAAGTACCTTAAATATATTTATTTAATAAAATATAACAATAACATAAATACTAGTGGTTAATTAATTAATGATATCTTTTTTTTTCAGTACTATGCAAAAGCAAATACTTTGCATGGATTATCTTGTTTCTTACCAATTACAATCCTATGAGATAGATACTGTTATTGGAACCATTTTATGTACGAAGAGACTGAGATTCAAAATGGTTAACAAACTTGTCCATGGTCATACACCAAGTAACCAATAAATTCATAATAGCAAAATTATTTAACCATGAATCTGTTCATCATAGAGAATTCTGTTAGATCATGATTTTTTAAAAGCCTAGTTTGTGGTTAGTCTATGTGTGGTTTAGTTAGTAATAAAAATAAAATAATAGCCTGTAAATCAGGTCTTTTCCAAGACCATTGCAGAGAGAATGTCTAGAAATCTAAATTAAGAAAATAATCCTGAGGAAGTAGATGTCAGAGTAGGACCATAAATATAGGTCAGAACTATGTCCTTATTGGGAATATGCTCAAATAAGAATTTTGGAAATATTTATTCAATTATTCAGCAAATATTAAAGGCCTACATGTGCCAGGTACTTGGGGGAAAACGGATTGATGGATAGGAGCCAACTAAGGTCAATAAATATCTGGCTGTAATTTAACTCTTCTTCTAAACTTGTCAGAACCTAATAGTCCCTGAGGTTAGTTGTTTTGGTTGACAGGAATCGATGCCAAATAAAAAACCTTCTAGTAACTATTAACATTGCATTGCATATATAAGGAAAATATTATTTACATAAAAATCTTATCATTAATCGTAAGATGCAATTATTACTCTATGGTTTGATCATTTCAAAAGCAAAAATAGATTTAAAAAAGACTTATTGATTGTGAAGAGTTCATATCTGAATTTTCTATCTGAAATATGGCAAAATAGTGTCAGTCTTATGATGCTTGATTTAACATAAACACATAAATATAAGCTAATCTAAACAGTATGCCCAGCCAATTCACTATCATCCTGGAATGATATTCAGCCCAGCTAGTATCATGAAAGAAGAGGTGAGGTGGAGAAGGTGGTCCCTGCCTCTAGGTTGTTAAA
Organism: Cryptoprocta ferox; assembly: GCA_028646485.1. Lineage (NCBI taxonomy): Eukaryota > Metazoa > Chordata > Mammalia > Carnivora > Eupleridae > Cryptoprocta > Cryptoprocta ferox. The sequence continues at coordinate 22,178,269 of CM053570.1, forward strand.
CCATAAAAGCCTGGGATACATGGCTTTTTTAAATATAAATACACACTTCTAATTCAGGGTTTCTTATGATGTCATATAGTTATGCTCTTCCGTTTTGGTGTATGCTGTTTTGAATATTTCATGCTAAAAAAGAAAAAGTAGAAAGCTGAGCTACTATCCTTTTGGCCAAATGTTCAACTTTTCCTTATGTGATTTTGAAGGTAGTAGACCACAGATGTAACAGATCTTCCTTCTTAAGCAATTTCCTTGAGCAAGACTGTTTTAAAAATATGCCCGGTATCTTTGTTTATACCTAAAGCTTGCCTCGCTGTCGACTACATGCATGATTTTCAATGAATCGTGTGTGTGTGTGTGTGTGTGTGTGTGTGTGTGTGTTTATGACTTCTAATGGCATAGTAAAAATTTCAGGGGAGGAAGGGAAAGAGAGGAAAATAAATGTATTATATTTTTATACTCTCTCCTTGCAGTTTTTTAAAGATAAGGCCCTGTGGCTAAATATAAGTTCGTAATTTGATCATTACTTGTTATTCATTTGAACTACTACAGTCAACATATAATGGACAGTGAACAGAGAGAACTCTTGTGGTAAGTCATGTAGTTTTTCCAAGGGTGATTGCTATGCTATGTGTATTTAGATGGAAGCTTTTCCCTGTATAATCAGCTTGCTGCTGCCCATTTTACTGCCAAACATTCCTTCTCTATGATAGCATAATACTGTTACCAAGGGAACAGCTTATGGCCGACACTTGCAGTAGTGCCACAAATTAATTTCACAGTTATCAGGATATAGAACGATAACAGTAACGTGGACTACTGTGAAATTACCATTGTTCCCATGGAGTTACAGTGTAATTATTACTTTTGTAGTAACTAAGCAAATAATTCATATTACTACTGATGGATGTTTGTTTTCTGTTTCACTGTCTCTCCCTTCTATCTTTCCCTTTTCTTTCCAATATTTCCCTCATTGTTGGTACAGAATCTCTCTGACACCTTTCTCATAAATTATAATATAGAGTAATTTTTATATTGGCATTGAGAAAGGATTATAGTGATTTGAGGTGAGAAGTTACCACTTATGTAAGTCATGTTCAAAATTGGGGTGTTTACTTACATCATAAATATATAAAGACTAAAATATAGATTTTCCTGGTATATTGAAAGAATACATTCAATTGTGATGAGTGTGGAATGAGAAATTGCAATCCTATTTCATAGAAAATTAAGTCCATATGTTGAATAGAGGTATCCATTGAATGTGATTAAAAGCACTGGAGAAAAATGCTTTCTAACTTCCTTAGTTATGTGATTTGACACAAGCCAGACAACTTCCTTAAGCCTCAGTACTTTCACCAATAAAATGGGAATGATAATAATATCTATGTAACAATTGGTACGTAGATTAAAAGAGATATGTGTGGGAATGAATTTTAATCTATACAGTACAATAAAAGTTTTCAGATGTTACCATCATTGCCATGTCTTTATTGGGGCCATGTCTTGATGAAATATTCTTGTTAGTAGGATAAGTTTATAAGGAGACTTCAAAATAACAATAGTAACACAGAGAAGGATAGTTTTTTATTGTATTTTATTAGAATAAGAAATACTATTTCATTATATCTAGGGTACAAGAAAATGAGACATGTAATCATTATAATATCATAACAACATGTAATCATTATAATATCATAACAGTAATTTTTAGTAACAATTCCTCAGAGTATGAAATTCATATTTTATAGTATATTGAACATCATATATATGTGTTAAATAAAAGTTAAACATTGAAACATAAAATAATAATAGGAATGTGTATGATACACTCATTATTTTAAAAAGAGGGTCCATGCTGGTTAAATTTCTGACTTTGGCTCAAGTCATGATCTTGCCATTTGTGAGTTTAACCCCTGCATGGAGCTCTGTGCTGACAGCACAGAGCCTGGAGCTTGCTTTGGATTCTGTGTCTTCCTCCTCTGCCCCTTCCCCGCTCATGCTGTCTGTCTGTCTGTCTGTCTCTCTCCCTCCCTCTCAAAAATAAACATTTTTTAAAAAATTTTTAAAAGGGGCACTTGTATGGCTCAGTTGGTTGAATGCCCAATTCAGGTCATGAACCCAGGGTCGCGGGATCCAGCGCCTGCATCAGTCTCTGTGCTAAGTGTGGATCCTGCTTGGGATTCATTCTCATTCTCTCTCTCTCTCTCTCTCTCTCTCTCTCTCTCTCTCTCTCCCCCTCCCCCCTCCCTGCTTTCACTCACTCTTTGTCTAACACAAATAAAAAATAAAAATGAAAAAAGCCCAACACAGTGTTGAATGTATGTGAAATTATATTGTTCACTGTGTCAAAAAGTGAAGTTGCTAAAATCAAGATAAAAGTATATAAAAGTCAAATTTCTGTAGGAATATCTATTTTGATTTTTTACTGTAATTCACAACATGGTCTTTATTTTTTATTCTACTTAATTTGCTATATAATAAATTTTATATTTTATATCAGTAAGATACACATATGATTTAGAGTTAACATTTTTTCTCTAAATGTTGCTGTATATTTATTATTCCAACACTGTAAATTACATACCTCTAGCATTTTAAAAATTGATATGATATAGAATAAAATAACTTGAAATTTGTTGTAGATAGATACATTTATTTTTTCTTAATTTTTTAATGTTTATTTTTGAGAGAGAGAGAGGGAGAGAGAGAGATACACAGAGTGTGAGTGGGGGAGGGGAAGAGAGAAAGGGAGACACAGAATCTGAGGCAGGCTCAAGGCTCTCAACTGTCAGCACAGAGCCCAATGCAGGGCTTGGACCCGTGAACTGTGATATCATGACCTGAGCCGAGGTTGGATGCTTAACTGACTGAGCCACACAGGTGCTCCGGTAGATATATTTAGTGATGGAATGAATGAATGAATGAATGATGATAAGTATGTAGTAAGCTGCCTCCAGGTACTGAATATCTTTTTAGAGAGGATAGGAAATTACAAATAGAAACTCTTTTCTCCCTTATGTTTTTTTGGCTACCCATTTTGAAGTTACCCAACAGTGATAACTTAGAATTCTAAAGAATTCTAAAGAAACATGAGTTTAACTGAGCTTTCTGCTTATCTCATTAATCATTGTTTTCTTATATTGTTTTAATGACACTTATGGAGAGTGTGACACTATTAAGACCCAATTTTATCATTGGTCAAGTGGAGATGATACTGAAATGTTGTGAGAACTAAGTTAGGAAATGTATATGTAAAATATTTAGCACAAGAAATGTCTAATGCAGTCCACAGACTTCAGTAACAGTATTTTTCTCTTTCCCTCTCTGGGTGATAGACAGGTCCTATGATTAAACTGGTGTCAGGGAAGTACCTCTGATTAAGGTCTTCTTACAATATAGTCGTTCCTTGTGTCTAATGGGCACATGACAAACAGTTGTTAATTGAAGCATCTTTACTTTATTCTGCATTATGAATCTAAGAGAGGTTCGCAGAGGAAGGTTCTCTTTGATTTAGAGCTATTAAAAAGCATGCATCTGTTCTCTCATAAAAATGTATATATATTTTGAGGGGCACCTGGGTGGCTCAGTTGGTTGAGCATCCGACTTCGGCTCAGGTCATGATCTCACTGCTTGTGGGTTCGAGTCTGTGCTGACAGCTCCAAGCCTGGAGCTTGCTTTGGATTCTATGTCTCCCCTCTCTCTGCCCCTCCCATGCTCATGCTCTGTCTCTCTCTGTTTTTCAAATGTTAAAAAAAATTAAAAAAATAAAAATTAAAAAAATACATTTTGAAATCAGATTCTTAAACCCCAAACATTATGAACACTGTATTTTCTAGAGTAACTGAGAATTGAGAAGATTTGGTTTCTTTAAGTCTTTTCCCATTACTAATTCTCTATTCCTATTTCCTTGTCTTTCCCCACAATTTAACAAAAAAAGAAAGATCTAATACAATATTGGTATAGCTAAGTATTCAAGTGTACATATTTCAGTTATAAGAAAAGCTTTAGACAAATCTATAAAAATATTTTTTTCTTGTCCACAAATGTGGTATACCGATTGGGATGAATTAGCTTAGTCTGTTCACTGTCATTTAAATATTATTTTTCTAAAGGGAAAGGGGATTTTTCAGTGTACAAAGAACTGTACCTGGGGCCAATTGATTCATGTGCAGACCATGATGTAGGTACTAGACTTAAACATGTTTTTTCTATAAGCTTTCTGCATTATTGCAAATGCAAATTTCTCACTACTTCAAAAATGTTTAGCACAGCTATACTATAAATACACACTAGACCATAAAACTTGTTATATGCTAAAGCTACAGTCGCAAAAGCAGATTATTATGGTTTCCAAGTTAAGTAGAGGTTTCAGTGGTTTTAGTTTTATAAAAGATATTTTCCCTCCTGAATCATAAAGTGAATCTAGTAGTTCTTAACTGGGGGAGTGGGTGTTATTACTCCTCAGGGGACATTTGGAAGTCTGAGGAAGTATTTTCTGTTGTCACAGTAATAGGTTGATGCTTTGGCATGTAATAGGAGGGGATCAGAGATATCAGACATCCCAGAAAAAGGAAGAGCTCTTCCTTACAAATGTGAATGATGCCTCTTGAGAAACTGACTATAACTGATCTGTTGTATTGAATATTTTTTATATTATATATTAAACTCTTATTTAGACACACTTTGGATGAACCACCTGTTTCCTGGATGAATGTATAGACATGAATAAAGAAGCTAAAAATTCAATGGAGTAACTTATTTATTTATAAAATGTATTACAGTAATTTAATAGATAAGTGGAAACCTGGTTTTTGATAGTAGCTTTTACTAAAGCAAAGATGTAATAATTGTAGATGGGATTAAATGTATCTGTTGCTTTTCTTTTTCTAATTGAATATTTTGAACTCAACAGAATGTCCTCTGGAGTAATTCTGCTTCTTCCAATTTAAGCGACCTTATATGAGCCTAGTTTTTGGAAGAATTCTAAAGAACAGTAAAGTAAAGATGTAAAGAGTAATAAATAATATCCAAGTGATAGGAGAACACAGAAAATAATCACAGTGCTTTTTTACTTTTCCAACATATGTTATCCACATTTTGCAGAAAAATAAAATGTATTCAGGCAATTTCTCTGAAACAAATGTCAAAAAAGTAAGAGAGCCATATAAATCACATTATTGCAGAATATTCTGTGCCCTCCATTTAAACATTGTATTTTTGTTTGAAATGTATAGATTCTGTTTAAAATCCATTCTCTCCAGGGTACCCTGATGCAGAATCCCTCCGGTCATTGTACCATCCTTTTCAATATGTTTAAGAAAGAGCTTTCAGAGACAAAAATGTTAGTATCATTGCTCTCCTTCTTATGCAAGAAGGGTGACCTCTTCTAGCGGCAACTTTTCTGTGTAAAAGTATAATCCCAAAGTTGGCTGAGTCTAGGAGTAACATCTATTTTCACCTTCGATCAACTTTGAGACAGAAGTGTCACTTTTTCCATCACCAGAAAGACTCACTCTTAGAAATTTTAGTTAGCAGTGCAGAAATTACTGAAGGTTTCCTGAGAGAGGTGGATGAAAGACTTACAGCATAGGTCCCAACTTCCTGTTAATATGAACCCTGAGTAGCCTTGTTCCTTCTCCATAGCTGCCCCTGACTCCTACACACACCCTGTGTGCCACCAGTGTGGTTCTTCTCTGATCTTCTACTTGTCTCCCTTGCAGTGTTTAAGGGCTTCCTCTTTTCTTTTTCAAAACCATCCATCTCTAAATCTACCAGAGATTTAAAGTTGTGTGTAAGTTAATAATTTTATGTTTAAAATGCTTTCTTTCTAGTAACTGGCTGAGATCAGCTGTACTCAGAGTAAGCGTGTTGATTTAGGAAAGGAATTGAGTGATTTGGGGACATGGAGTCCTTTGGGTTATATCTGAGAAGACATACTTGGATTATTCGTTTTGTTATTCAAATATTGCTTTTCTGGGGAATTGAGAAAATTGTGAAGTAGCAAAAGGAACTCAGGCCAGCATGAGATCCCATGGGCTGAGAAAGAATGTGGGAGGTGAGAGTAAAGTAGAGAAAAAGAAACGGGGCTATTTAAAATTTTGCTAACATCTTAAAAAGTACGATTTATTTTCTGGGAAGAAAAGCCTAAAATTCATATTCATAAACTATTTTCCCAGAAATTAAACCACTAGAATTTATCCTGCACGTTTGTATATTCTAGTGATCAATAGTAACCATGTGAATAATTGCTTATCATCCAGTTTGACAAAAGAAAGAAATACTGTTCAATGATTGATGTCCCCACTATAGTCAGATTCTGTATCATTAAACTGTATCTCAGGTAAAGTGTTTCTAAGGGAGGCTCAGCTTCTATATCCCGGTTATATTGGTTTCTGAAATGTAATATACAGATAGTAGTTTCAAAAATTTAATACTCAAAAATTATCAAATTAATTGAAATGTCTCAAATTGGGGCTGTTACATGAACCTTTGCAGATTCTGGATCACTGTGGATTTATTACTGAATGAACGGACTAATGCGTACCGCCAATGTAGGTCATCTCTTGTATTGATTAAGGTGAGTCCTATTCAGCCTCAGGATTTTGTGTTCAACTTGAGAATGGAGCTTGTGTTTTTGCCTTTGCACTCTGCTTCAGTCCTGGATGAGAATTGAGGGGGAGTTGGCTTTTTGTCCTTCATTAGCCGATTATTTGTGGGAAAATTATGTTAGATTCTATAGGCCTATGTGCCTCATGATCACTTTTTTCTTACTTTATATCAGTGATTCAAGGCTACATAACAAACCACTCCAAAACTTAGTGGCCTAAAACAACAACAGTTTACTGTTTCTTACATTTAATTTGATTGGACTCAGCTGGATAGTTCCGAAGGTCTTGCTTGGGCTCACTCATGTGGCTGCAGTCATGTGGGAGCTCAGACAAGTGTTGGAATGACCAAGATGGTCTCACTCATATGGCTGGCAGTTGGTGCTAGCTAGGGGTTGAGGTGCCTTTGTTCTCCAAAATACCTCTCATCTTCCACTAGGCTAAACTAGTATCTTATAGCTTAATGGATTCCAAAAGAGCAAAAATGAAAGTGCTAAGCCTTTTAAAACCCGGGCTAAGCATCATTTCTGCCACCATTTTACTGCTCACTCAGAATCACATAAGTAGTACAGATTTAAGTGGAAACAGATTCCATCTCTTAATAACGGAAGAAGCATGCACATGTAGGGATGAGAGGAACTGTTGGTATCCTCTGAAGAAAATTTATAACATATTACCAATATAGTAGTTGTTACATTTATTATGGTCTGTTTACCCACTACAGTGTAATTTTCCTAGAGGGAGATTTATTATTAAACTTTGTCTCTCAGGTGTGCTCACAGTTGACCAGTAGCGGTCAATGGCAAAGTGGACTCTCTGAAGATACTATTGATAATGGTAATATCATTATTAACATACACTTGTAGTTTAACACTTACCTATAAATATCTTCTATTTTCAGAAAAAAAATTTGACAATCATTAGCTCTATATTTAATAATACTCTTTTTACTGTAACTTTACTTAACAGAATTCTGTTGGTTCAGAATTTCCCCTAAGACTGAGTGTTTTTTGTTTTGTTTTGTTTTGTTTTTTTAAAGTGGAAGACATCATAAAAATTGCAGAAGGATCATTATTTTGAATTTTGTATCTTAGACTTGTACTCTTTGGCAAGAGTTGTTTTTTAAAGTGTTTTCTACTTCTCTGCCTAAGGGTAAGTTGAATCTTGTAAATAGACCTGTTTCTTCTTCTTCATGCACTACAGACTAGTAGGGGAACCTTGCCATGGAATACTGCCACTATTCTAAATGAAGACTAGAAATGCAGGTTGACAATTTAAGTTAGCAGTTATGATATAGCATCTTGAAACTTCCTTCTCTCCAAAGTGTTGTCATTATGATCTGTTTCATTATTTAGGATAAAAATCTCACTCCATTTTACTTTAGATAAAGGTGCAATTATGACTTATTAAGTAATGCTTTCAAATATGTTCACTGCCTGTATGAAGTATCCTAGAGGGAGATCTGTGAAATGATAGGGAAGGCTTGATTTTCTTCCTGACTGTAGGTATTTGTGTGCATAGATAACTTGAAATTTTTGGTAGTCTTTTCTGTAATTGAACCCAATATTAAATTTTCTCATTACTATTGTATGGAGAATAGAAGGCAGCATGAATATTTTAAGGGCTGTTCTTGGTTCACAATGACCTGTGTATTTTTTCCCCCAAAGCCAGGGAAATAAAGCATAAAATATGAAGCTGTGATTAAGTAGTCTAGAAGTTAGGAACTTCCATGCAAAAAGAGAATGATTTATACAGTTTTCCCCCTCAGCAGTTATACTAGCATTAGCTTTTTATTTCCACCCCAGTTCTTGCAGGTAAATACTATATTTTAACAAACTTTACCTATGCAAATTTTTGCTATTTTTAAATCAAGCAAAATAAGTGATAACTGTTTGTTGCCAAGATAGCGTAAATTAACTCATTGGCCTCAGAATGTGTAAATTAATAGCAGCCCTCAGAAATCACACTCTTCAGGCTAAAAAGAGTGCTACTCTTTAGGTGTAAACTTCAGGTGTCTATTCTAAGTTTCATTCAGAGAAGAGCTAATAAGATGACTAATGCTAATATCTTCTCAGGTAGGGCCCTGATCTTGTATGAGCACATTTCTAGGATGAGGAGGATGAATATTTAATGGATGTTCCCTTGGTATAAAATAAGATAATCTCTGACAGATGGTGGTTTTAAATGAGCACATTACAATAATTCAGAGTGGACTGGGCACTTTTATCTTCATGCCTTATTAAAAAAATCATTTACAAGGGTGATGTCTTTTGTGTAGATATTAATGCTAATTACAATTCACAAATGTACATATTTTCATATATCACCCTGTTTTTTTTTTTTCATCTGCATCTTGAAAGAAGGCATGAATTTCTTTAGAAATATCATTAAATTTTTTAGGCACCAACCATCCTGTTTCATAGGATTGGTAAAGTAATGGTTACTAATAAACATGTTTTAAAAACAGAAGGGCATGCCTATTTAAAATTGTCTTTGTTCTTTTTAGAGTAGTAAAAAGTAAATGCCAGTCATGTTCTATGATTGTCTTAAATTGAGTGTTTTGGGAGAAATCCTGAGTCTTTTTTTTTTTTTTAATTTGGTTCAGGCATATTGTTGACCTAAGATTTAAAGGCCAAATTGGGCACACATTAGTCAGGAGGCAGTGACCTATAAGGAAAGGTTATCTTTCTCTTTCAATTAGCATAAAGATCTATTAATAAACACAGAGGTATCTGATGTGCTTGCTACTTACTGCATATTTAGGGTCTCTTCATGTTTAGAGAACTGCTATAAAAATATATGGCATGAAAGACTGTGATGGATGGGTGTCATTGCCTCAATGAAAGCTTTGAATCACAAATGTATGTGTAAGTAGTTATTTTCTTCCATTTGTAAAATACTACTCTAAATATATATTCAAATTAAATAATATGCATGGCATAAAACAATGGTCCACCCTGCTTCATGTGATACTAGTAGAGGAAATGTGTGTTCTATGTTAAATAGGCAAAAAGATACATTTGACCTTTGTCAAATTTAGTAAAAGTCTTTTAAAATATAGTAAATGTTATCAAAATGACCAATGAAGTATGCATATTAAGTAAATTAAATGTTTAATGGACTTCATGGTGTGTGAAGTTTGCTGGAAAGGCAGGTATATTTTTATTGTGTTGCTATATCTTTTTCCTTCTTTCTACAAATTAAGGTCTGACAGCTATATTCTCATTTAGTGATTTTACTAAAAAAGATATGAATCTCATTCTCATTAAACAATGAAAATTTAATAAATGTATTTGTGTTTACTAAAGTCAGAACATTATGAAATTATAAAATATCTTTTACAAATAGCTTCTTGCCTTTCTTACTTTTAAGCATAGTTGTACAATATTTCCTTACGTAAAGGTTACCAGGACAGGGATTATTTTCCCAGCTTCTGTTTGTTATTAAAATTCCTTTGGGCACATGTTTTTTATGTATTGGGTACCTTTGTTGGTGTGTATTTAACACTACAAAGAATGGGGACAATTAAGAAGTTGATAAAGAAAACCATCAAAATCACAGTCTTATAACACTGCCACTGTGGGTAGCATGTGTCAGTCTAGTCAGTTGGTAATAATGAATCCCTCACATATTTTTCGAAGAAATAGAAAGGACATTCTAAAAGGGAAGCAGAGGGAGTGGCAGTATTTGAACATAGACCATCTATGAGAAAGAGTGGTTCCTTAGTATCCTTATCAGTAATAGGAAATACAATGTGCTTTGTTCTTCCTTAGTGAATTAGTGAATGAAAAACCTATTATATTACATGAGAACCACCTAGAATACATTTTTTTTACTCCATTCCTTGAAGACAGTGTTTGAGGCTTGCAAAATTGTCCATATTTACATTTTTCTTAAAATACTGAGAAACTTAAGTACATTCTCTTATTCTATATGTCCTTCTCCTCTACAGAGCTACTTAATTTGTTCTAGGGAGCTCTTTGCTAGGAGTCTTCATTACTAAATAGATATCTTTCAACTGTTGGTATGAAGAACTGAAAAATGGGTTTTATTTAGACCATAAGAGTAATTAAAAAAAAAAAAAAAAGGAAAAGCATAGCTCATATCTAAGGAAACCTTGCTGCTTGGAGAAATAATGATCACTAGGAATTGAGATTTCTATAGTTTTGCTTATATTTACTATTTCTCCCATATTAAACATTTTAAATCTCTAGGGAATAGAAATTCAAGTGAGATCAAGTATTGCATATCAAATCAGTTATACCATAATGTAACTCTTGTCTTTTGCAAACTCTTATTACTATTACTAACAACAACAAAAATATGAGAGGCTAATTATGTCATTGTAGTGTCATTCCTGCTACTTAAACCACAAAATGTGTATTGTATACTCTGAACTTGATTCTCCTGCGATACCATCTGTTGCCATGGGAAACATAATTTTATTAGAAGTATGAGGGATTGTGTGGTGAAGCTGATGCTTCGTATTACTATAATACGGGGTCAGGCTTGGGATTTAGGATGAAGTACTGATCTTAAGAAAGCCTCCCACTGAATAAGTTGTCATTTGAATCTATTCCTTTCTCTCTTCTCCAGCTTCGTGACTCCCAATAAATGATGCCTTGTTATTCTTGCCTGAAAGTAAAATAGTGTAGATCCTTCCCTCACTTAAAAAGATCATCTCTAGGGTAACAGCCCCTGCACCCCACTCCCAACCCAATAAAGAAAGAACATCTGATTTCCTATGGTCTGAGTCAGCTCGTATGAAAGTATTATTTTTAAATAGGATGATCAATACATAGCCATACAAAATTGGGTCATAGAGGTCTTTATATTGTAGAAGAGGCCAATCATTCATAGTTATGAGTATTCAAAAATTATTTTGTCAAAATCAAGGTTTTCTCTTGTATTTTATGTTCAACAGCCTTGATTCTATAAGAACTAAGACAGGAGCATTTGAGAGATGGGTAGCACAAGAACTATAAAATTAACATTTTGTGCTTCTCCTTTAACCTTTCCCTCCCCCACATTCTTAGCATTCTCCAGTGCCTGCCACATTATTGCACTTTTTTTCTAGGGTTGTGCCTTAATTATGTTGTTTCACATTTTATACTTTGAAGTTACAAAGAACCATGGCAACACCCTAATGGTATTGCCAGTTCAGGGAATATTTTCTCAACCTTGATTCATAGGGACAAATGCAGAAAAGGAGTTTTGGTCATTTATTCTGTTTTGCAAATGTAGCAAAGGGTAATAGTTTACTCCTTATAAATGACTGAAGGCAGTTGATTAATCCTGTTAACGATAGAGTGGGCATATGTACAGTAGTAGCTATGATTGGTGACCTATTTCTGAGTGGCCCCTTTTCCTCTACTGGTCTTGCCTCTGCAGCATTTTTACTTTCTGTGCTTTTGTTGGCAGTTTAAAATGTAAATCCGAAGTGGAATAAAATTAGAGTGCAGCTTGGTAGGGTGGAAAGAAAAGTGAGTGTGTCTGCAGTGTCCTCAGCAAATGGGTAGTTCCCAATGCAGATATTCTACCTACAGATAATTAAGCGCTCTGTGTGGTAGGCTTTTTTCTCCAGGAAGGAGGCAGTTGCTGGAGGTGAGGCCATTCCAGTGTGCATGTGCCAAGGAAAGCCGCAGTGGCCACCACCCATTGTGTTGTTAACCACAACAGCTCTCAGGTGCCACAGAAGAAAATGGGATGGTGGTTTGAAAAGAAAGGGAGGTCAAACGACCTGTAAGGAAGTAGGGATCACAGGGGCACTTGAATGGTTCAGTTGGTTAAGCTTCCAACTCTTGGTTTGGGCTCAGGTCAGGATTTCATGGTTTCGTGAGTTCAAGCCCTATGTTGGGCTCCGTGCTGACAGTGCAGAGCCTGCTTGGGATTCTCCGTCTCTCCCTCTCTCTGCCCCTCCCCCACTTGAGCTGTCTCTGTCTCTCTCAAAATAAATGAATAAGCTTAAAAAAAAAAGCAGTGAGGATCATAGAAGTAGCAGAGATGTGAGTACATCTCCCTCAGTGAGTTATGTAACTCACAGACACTAGACAGTATGAACAGTGCCTCCTACATGGGCCTTCTTTGTTTGCAATGGCTTAATTGTGCACGTTTTCGTGTGACAGGATAGAGAAGAGAGAAAGCAGAAAATAGTGGCTGAGTTTTCAGCCTCAACAATTTGAATTCGATCTTTCTGTCCTTTCATGATTCCCTTACATCACATCTTTCAGCATTTAACTTTTCTGCCTAAAAGCTTTATCAAGGAATAAGAGACTAGAATGAAACATGGTTTAGATAGAAACATGAATTAGAACCATAGTACTCTCACTTATTAAATGATCTTAGGCAGCTCTTTCAACCTCTGTGAGACTCAGCTTTTTTATCTGTAGTGTGGGTATAGAAGATGCCTCATTTTTATGGATGTTGTGGTTGTTGAATTAAAATAATGTTATAAGATTATAAGCATTTGAAAACTGGATAGTATTATTAATAAAATATTTAGCATTTATTAACCACATTAGATGTGTTATTTTTGGTATCGAAAAATGAGAGTTGACCTGTTAAAATAATTTATGTAAGTCTTAGAGTTTATTTAGAAGAGAAACAAGCATTTTGCCACTTGAAGCTGTTAATTATTTGTACCAGAGTTTTAGGAGAAATGTTACGAACGCTCACAGGAACTCAGTCATCTCTACCACACCATCATTAGGATCTCATACCCAAAGGAGGCTGTTTATGACATGGTTCAGATTCTTGATATAAATTATTCTCTTTTAGAATTTCTAGGGTATTTTTCCTGCACTAAACAAGACTCCAACTGTAAAAGAAGTATTTAGGGATATTGAAGGGATGGCTCCGTATAAATAAAAATGCATGGTATATGTTATATAGCAAGTGCTCAACAAATGTTTTTATGTTGACAGTACAAGAATGGATGAACAAATTAACACATTCTCATGGCACCTCAGAAAGAGTAAAGCTTGAACTCTAAATATGAACTAATTATATATGTCTAATTTTATGAAAAGCCCCTTGTAGTCTTAAAATCATAAGTAATTTTGGGTAGCAGTAATACAAAGCAAAATCACTAGTTTCTAATCTTTAATTGTGTATATTCACAATTAAAGCTGGCCACACTGTATTTAAAACTATTATGGTAATTTCATATAAAGGATACCAGCACAGCTAGGACTGCTGTATGATAAATAATACAGCCTGTTTTCTAGTTTTCTCTGGCTGTGTACTCCAAACAGAGTACCATGAACTGTTGTGAGAGATGGCTAGTCATGCTGCAATCATAGTCATTCTGGACATTATTAAGCTTCTAGAATGATGCCTTTTATTTCTTCACTCTGGTATTATGTTAAAGACATAATAATATTCCTACTATCTTCACCTTTATTGTATTCTCTTAAAGATGTGCTATTGTCTTTACCTGAAATAGCATCAAATATCTTTAGTTTTCTTAAAATGTCAGTGAAATAATTCTGAAAATTGAGCATCCACGTATTTAAAGCTGAACATAACAGAGATCTATGCAATACGATTTGTAATAATTCTTCATTTGCAATTTGACAAGTTGCATGTTTCCATCTGGCTTCTTTTCAGTTAAGAGAAGGGACAGAATGAGGTTTTGTGGAGTACTACTTGCTTGGTGGAACTTAGAATATACCTCCTTCTGAGTTGACAGCTGTTGCAGTGTGTTCAAGAAGTATCCATGATTTCTTCCCTGTGGCGTCACCAGGTGCCACAGTGCCTAAAGGAGTTAAACGTGGCACTAACTTTTACAGATGTCTTCATTGTTATCCACATGTAAGAACTCTCTTGATTAAAACTTTGGGCAAACAGCAAATCAGTAATTAAGCAATATGTTATTGTGCATGAATTCATTTTATACTTTTATTCCTTTGCCCATAAAATTTAAACAAAAATGGAAAACTTTAGTGCATTGTCAAGTTTTTAAAACTACAGTGCTTAAGTCTTTATTACATCTATGTTTGTTCACTAGTTTCTAGTTTTTCTCCATTCATGATTTAACTTCAACTGAGCATTTCATTGAAATATTGTTGTTGATAATTCTGCTAAGTTCAAAAAGAGTATGAAGGTGATCATAAAAGTACAGCACAATAAGTTAATATTGTTTTTCTTTGATTCTAAGACATCACTGATTTAAAAACTACTTTTCTTGGGAGAATACTACTGCATTAAGTATAATTATAAAATAGAACTTGATTTCAGAAGGTGTATTGAAATAAAAATGTAGAAATTAAGTGATATAAGCAGCTTCTATATATCAAGCACTCAATAAATATGAGGTATCTCTAATCCTTGTCTGTAATCATTAGATTAATTGTGCAAGGAAGGTATCTTTAGCCCCCATTTATAAATGGTAAATCTGTAATTTATCCTAGAGCTGAAGCAATTAGTCAGGGCTCTACAACTAGTAAAAGTTAGAGTTGGCGCTGGTTGTTCAGATCCCAAAACCCATATTCTTTCCACAATACCAAGTATATACATAAAAATGGAAGTAAATGGTACTCTCAGGTCAAAGTGAAAATAATGCAGAAAAATCAGATGTAGCCAGGAGTGATAGTAGAATACAAAATACATGCAATGACTTCCTATATACTTGATAAATATGAACCATAAATTCATCTATAAGTACTTTAGCAGCTAATACAAAAAGGGAAAGAGAACACAAGCATGAATCACTGAACCCATTGAGAAAAATAAACCAGCTCCTAGGTAAAAGCTTCATGTTTTCTGGTACAATAAAAATTTCTACTGTGGACATTCAGAAAGAGGGTTCTATGTAAATAGCTACTTTATTTTGTAGTACGAGTAAGTAGTAGTATTTTATAGTATTTATTTGGGCTTATTGTAAATTTCACACAATAAACATATTTAGGTATATAATCTTTTCTTAATTTTAGTGTCTCTTTTTCTCTATACTTTCTTCCAACCTGAACCATTGCAAGGCTTATTTCTTTTAGGTACAATATTGTATTCAATATTGTACATCCAATAAGGGGCAACACTATATAACAACTGGAAGATTGACTCAAAATTTTAGTTTCATAGACAGCATGTAATCAGTTATATCCTGGCCTCTTGGATTTAAAAGTGCTTATTACTGGGGCGCCTGGGTGGCTCAGTCCGTTAAGGGTTCGGCTTCAGCTCAGGTCTTGATCTCACGGTTCATGGGTTTGAGCCCTGCGCTGGGCTCTGTGCTGACAGCTCAGAGCCTGGAGCCTGCTTCAGATTCTGTGTCTTCTCTCTCTCTGACCCTCCCCTGCTCATGCTGTCTCTCTCTGCCTCTCAGACATAAATAAAAAACATTTAAAAGAGTGCTTATTACATCATGCCATAAACATCATTGTGTTATTCAAAATCAAAAAAATATTCTCTTAGATACACTATTTTTCTCTCAGGCTGCTTTCAGTAGAGCTAGCAATTTTATTTATTTATTTTTTTAAGTCAGATAATTTCATTACTTCATGGTCATATTCCTGGCAAGAGTTTATTTTTAAAAGAGTTTTCTGAAAATTAAGATATAAAAAGAATTGTCATAAGGTGGCAGTATGTTTCAATGATAACCATCAGTATAGAAGGGACGCTGTACCAAGTAGTTTTTAGCCAATGTGGAGCTGTGCATAGAAATTCACTGTGCCTAAGTTGTTCACTTTTTTTAGGAAAATTGAGCAGCTATTTCTTAGAGAATATGTGGAAAGTTCTCAAAGATGGTACTTTTAAATTTTACTATTGCTAACTCCAAAGATTGTTAGGAAATAGATTTAGTAATTATTCAATGCTACATAAAGAGAAACGTTTTCCTTCATCCCATCTCTGCTTATATACAATGATGTAGCAGTGAAAGTGAATGTTTTCTGTTATGATCATTGACATGTCTTAGTGAGAAGTGAGAAGTTTACATGTTCTAAAAATATATTTTAGGTTATAATCATTTTCTATGTTAAGTAAAATAATTATAATTTTCATTTTGGTGATATTGAATACAGGATTTTTTTGGACATGGTTTAATAAATGACATTTGTCTGTGGAGAAGTGATAGAATTTAAGCTTTTTAATGAAATGGACTAGATTTAATTTCCTGCCTTCTCACTCATTAGCGTTGAGACATTGAGCTTGTTACTTTGCCTCTGAGATTTTTCTTCTTATTAGTAGTTTGGAGATAGTAATAATGCTTACTAAATAATGCCATCGAAATTTAAATTAGATGATGTAATTGATGTGCTTACTAAACTTTGAGATATTTTATTAATTATTATTACAACTACAGAAACCATTCCTTTTTATTTCTAAATACTTTCAGATGTGACCTTACTTTGTGATAAAAATTTGAAGTTTGTCACATTTATTTGTCTTATTATTATTATGTGGTACATAATTTCTGCTTAACCATGCAGCTGAGCTAAAACAACAGAAAAACAAAAGCATGTCTTTCTCATCATCCATTATATATCAGTGCCTAAGCATTTGTCAATCCCTACCAATATTGAGTGTGAGGAGTTTACTAGGACATAGGGGACATGATCTCTGTCCTTCAGTACCATCCTGTTTGGTTAGTAAAACAAAACTGGGAAAAAAATTGGAAGACCTGTGTTTTAGCCTCAGTTCTGCCATTAGCTAGCTTTGCAGTCTTGAATAAGTCTCTACAGCCCTGCTTATTGGTCAGTTGAACTTGATAATCTGTAAGGTGCCTCTGGCACTTCTGTCCTAAGAATAGTTCATACTATGAATTTGCAAATAATTAAGCAACAAATAGCATGTTAGTGACCATGCAATAGATATTTAGAGAGAGGACAGTTTAGTGTGGGCTTGGTTGTTTGGAATATCTTTGACATTGTTTTCAAAGGACATACTTACAGATGCTCATAAGCAAAAGGAAATGAAATGAAAAGCCATTTTCATTACCAAATAATGTTTCTCTCCCATAAGTAAAATAACAGAAATGTATAGCATTAAAAAGCCTGGTATATTTTAATTTTAAAATATTATTAATGTTTTAAATAATCTGAGTAAATTAATCACTTTGGATTTCATGACCAGGTGGTCATGAGTACTTAGGGAAGAAAGACATACAAATAAGTAATTATTAATTGCAATTATTAGTGGTTTAATTATGGTAAATAGTGTCCACACTTTATATGATATTTTAGATAATTTCATTAAAAGTTTATATCTGTCAAAAAACTTGAATACTGCTTTATTTAAAATTTACATATGTAGCTTTTTCTAACCTTTTTGAATTCTTAGGGAGGTGGACCAAAAAATGTTGAATCTTCCCAAAACAGTGGCAACTAAATTTGATGGCTGAGCTAATAGTCTTGAAGAAATGTGTACTAAGTATGTATGCATCAAAAGGAATTCTTCTAAGAAGACTTTCATCAGGTTTCATCTTTTTGTTGTGCTTCAGATTTACTTCCTATGAGGGAAAATGATGCTTTGCTGCTCATACATGTTTGTTAATGACTTTACATCTGTGTTAATGAGGAAGCTGAGTATCATTTCATTTGTACTTTTCTTTTACTGCTATGAAACAGAGTCCACTCTTATTCCTAATTCCACCACTCTTCCTTCTTTTTTTTTTTTTTTTTCTAATTTATTTTTGAGAGGCAGAGAGCAACGAGAGTGAGCAGGGGAGGGGCAGAGAGAGAGGGAGACACAGAATCTGAAGCAGGATCCAGGCTCTGAGCTGTCAGCACAGACCCCGATGCGGGGCTCGAACCCATGAACATGAGATCATGACCTGAGCCAAAGGCAGACGCGTAACCAACTGAACCACCCAGGCGCCCCTCTTCCTTCTCTTTCTACACATAGACAGGTCTTGAAAATCCTAGAGAAGTCAAATTGGAAGTCTGGAAAAATTAATCAAGTCTTAGAATCTTCCTTCAAAGATAGCCCAAGAATAAAGGTTTGGTTATGTGAAACGGATGAACCCTGGTTACAATGCTTATAACAGTTACCCATTATCTTCTGATATCCTGAAGAATACCAAGAAAAAAAATTAACCTTTACAGTGAGTACATAGACATGCACTTACCTTAGGAGAATTTTAGGACCTTAACACAGTCATGAAGGCATGACTTCTGTGAAAAAAAGAACAGCATATGGCAGAAATAAGACAAGGGAAAGAAGTAAGAGAATTGTTAAGAATATAAAATTTAAAAATAAACTCCACTTTGGAACAATAATAAGTAGAATTAGGGCTAAAGAAAATAAGTGATAAGAGATTCTATCAGCTCTTAACTGCAGATGAAAATGATAAAGTGTAAAATAGTGTGACGTAAAATCAATATTAAGAACAAAATGATGGCCTATTACATGATTTCAATGATTTACTCAGAATATATTTATATTTTATCTATACTAGATTTAATTCAGTTCTCTAGGGATACAGCAATTAACAAAGCAAAAATTGTACTTATTTTCACAGAGTTGACAGCTGTGGATGGAGAATAAAGACAGGAACATAGGAATACACAATATGTAAGAGGATGATAAACATTTTGAGTAAAAACAAAGAGTAAGGGAGTAGAGAGTAGGGAGACCGAAATAGATTTACCCCAAAAAGAAAACAAAATAAGTGGACTGAAACAATAATGAAAGACGTGATAGAAGAATATTTTCTGAGCATGGAGCTTGTTTAGAATTGTCTCTCTCCCTTTCTCTTCCCCTCCCCCACTCCTGCATGCATGCGTGCTATCTCTAAAAAACAAAAACAAAATTTCTTTTTCAAATATTCTTAAAAGGGTAGACTATAATTAAACATTTCAGTATAATAATGATAATTTCCATATAAAACCCCAGACTGTAATAGTGAAGAATGAGTAATTATGGATAGGGAACTGAAGGAGAGTAAATATGTACTAAATTACTTGCATCAAAGTCAAATATTTTAACTGACCATGGAAAAATAAGTTGACTTATGCTTATAAAGAAAAGCATAGAAAAATTAAAAGCAGTATATATGCCTTGTAAAACATTGGGGAGACAAAAAAATAAAGAAAAATGTTATGCACCAATTAATATTGCACTGACATTTATAATGAGAAAAATATTAGAATTGGAATACTTGATAGAAACCCAATGGTAGAGGGCAATATGACAGCAGTAGGCAAGTCAGTAAAAATTAAGATATCTAAAAAAATGCAAATGATAATTCCATCTAAGAGCTGGTTCTTTGAAAAGACAAGTCAATTATTTACACAGAACAAACCAAATGGATAAAAATAAATGATATAAAACAAAATTTAGAATATTAAGAATGAGGATATTATGGAATGCATCCATACATGCAGAACAATTGTTATAGCTTTACAGAAACCTAGACTACTATAATTTTGAAATCTGAATCTTTTAGTAAAATATAAATGAATTGGAAAATGTACATGAATTAGATGAATACAGTGAATTAAGAGAGTATTGCCAGATACATAATAATGAAGAATTGGGAAGGGGGGAAGATACAAAACATTTAAAAAAAGAAAAATGAAAAAAAATCTAACCCAAGAGTGTTGCTGCATGAGTACACTGTTTTCAGGTAAGCTTTAGCAATCTGAAATAATTACAATAAATAATGATAATAATAATAAATACAAATTATTATAGTGTATAAATATTAATTATAATACCTGAGTTATTTAAATTATTTATAGAATATAAGAAAAAAGAATACAGGTATTCATGAAAAGTTTTATAATATATTTTAAAAACTCTACTTTTGTAATATATTTAAAAAACTCCAAACCTTGTCAAAGATAGCAGTAAAATAAATTGAATTTGAGCATATTTATATTGATATAAAAGTTTAAATGAAATGAGAAAATTGCCAATGGTATCCAGTTGTATTATAAAAGAATATTAGTCAGAGGTGATATTCCAACTGTTTAGAAATGGATATAGTATAAGCATGCATTAGTTCACATGTGAACTAATGGTGGTAACATTTTTTTGTTAACATATATATATATATATATATATAAAATTTAAATATTCGTTGTTCATTGTTGACTATGTGCCAGGCACTGTTGTCTTTCTCCATATATTAACTCATTTAATCCTTTCAATAACCCTATGAAGTAGATGCTATTATTATCCCCATTTTACTGTCCATAAATAAGATGCATAGAGGCTAAGCAACTTGCCGAAATTCACAATTATAAAATTAATTTTAGTAGATGTTTAAAAAATAAAGCTAACCAGAGGGTGTTATATTAGCCTTAAAAATAGTAAAACATTTTAGAAAGCTACAAAATTTTAACTATAGAGTTCTAAAAATAGTACTTAATGGACCAGCACCAAGGACCCATAATATTTCATTTATTATAAAATTATGAAAGGCAAAATCTGAAAGACATAATATGACATATGTAGTTATGTATAAAAGGATGTTTCTTACACCTGTTAATAATAGCAAACTAAAAAAGACAACAGAAATAATCCATATGTGCAATGATATAGGATTAAGTAAATGTTAGTAATGCTATATAGTGTAATAATAACCAATCATTAAAAAATTATGACACATCTTTTTTATTGACCTAGGAAAGTATTTCAATATATTGTGAACTGTAAAAAGCAGATGTCAAAACGATAAGATCATGTATTTCTGTAATGTATGTGTTTGCATGCGTATAGTCATTAGAAGATTAGAAAGTGTATGCACCAGAATTCTCTGTGTGACAGACATTAGAAATGATTTTGATTATAACCAAGACATTTTTCTCTGCACTTTTCTGTGTTTTAAAATTGCCCATAGAAACCATATTGCTTTTAGGACAAAGACACTAAGTAAGGTTTAAAGTTTCAAGTCTTCTATATTATTTATTTATTTCTTGATATGTGTTATGAAAATAAATTCAGAAGAAATTATCTATTTGTAATTAAGATTGTGAACTCCAAATTCAAATTTTAGTTCCACCACTTGCTGGGTCTGTTGCCCCATCTGTTAAATGAATTAATAACGATGTCAGCCTCCCAGGCTTGGTGTAGGACCATAAAGAGTTACTCTATAGGAATATAGCAGAGGGGGTGCCTGGGTGGCTCCAGTTGGTTAAGCGTCGGACCCCAGCTCAGGTCATGATATCACGCTTCATGAGTTCGAGCCCTGTGTTGGACTCTGTGCTGACAGCGTGGAGCCTGGAGCCTGCTTCCAATTCTGTGTCTCCCTCTCTCTCTGCTCTTCCACTCCTCATGCTCTGTCTCTATCTCAAAAATAAATAAACTTAAGAAAAATAATATAAAAAAGAGTATAGCAGGATGTTGGGCACATGGTAAAAATGCAAGTGTATATTCTACAGTTAGAATAGAATTCTAACATTCTAACAACTGTTAGAGATAGAATAAAACCTTTCTATTTATTGCTTCGGAATTTAAAAAGGTAATTTAAAATTGACTTTAAACTTCTTAACTAGTTAATTAGGTTACTGGTTTTCTGTTCTCTCAGGAGATGGAAGTTTACCCTCTAAATGAGTCTCCTTCCGAGGTTATGAAGAATCATCTTTGCACAGGTCCTTTATTCAGAGACCTTCCATCATTTTCAGAAAACCTGCCCTCTCATCTTTTCCCATACCTGTAGTAGAAGAAATACTTCTATTCTAAGTTTACTTTTTTAAGCCTTGCATTCTTAGTTTTACTCCCCCAGGATCTTGATCCTCAGACGTATGCTTTTTGTTGTTGTTGTTGTTGTTTTCTATCAATTCCCTTTCTCTGCTTGCCAGTTTTCCTCCTTTCACAAGTATGTGTGATATACTCTATACAGGAAGTACTCTAGATTGACATTGCTGTTCTTCCTAGTTACCGTCTGATCTATCTTTCACATGCCAGACTGTTTTGAACAAATCTGCATGTGGAAACTCTGCATCTAATTCTTCATCAAATACTTCTTAGCACTGAAGTTATACATGCACTTTTAATACACTCTATTGAAATTATTCCTTTGAAGATCACCATAGAGTTCTCCAAGTCAAGTAGTTTCTTTATAGTTCTCTGTAGAGACAAGATGGGATAAAAGGTAGAATGCTTTTGGTGTTAACTGTGAGCAGGCTATATAAATAACTTTTATCTCCTAATAAGAGACAAGGGTACAGTTTCTGGGTTCCATTAGGTCAGATGTGGATTCATCTTGTCCACTGCTGTATCATCAGGACTTTATACTGTGCCTGGGAATGTGGTGTAGATATGTCAATTTGTAAAACTTATTGTATATGGATGGCTCTTGAGAAAGTCTTCTCTTTTTCCCCCATTTCTTTATATTCACTAATGTGAATGAGGAAGTGTGAGAGTGGTATAGAGAGAGATGAAAATTTTAAAGGACATCATTGGGTAAAAAGACTAGAGAACATTGGTAAATAAATAGTAAATAAATATTTATCATTTATTTTTGTTTTAGTACTATGAAGAATACAAGAAAGAATATACCAAAAATAATTACCTTTTACTCATTTTTCTATTTATTTGATTTTATAAGCCTTCCTCTTATTAATAAGTGCAAAGAAATAAAGGGTAAGAAAGGATTATTTATCAGTTAATACTTTATAATATCAGTATTTTGTAAAGCAAAATAAAAGTATGGTGCTTAAAATGGTTAGACTGAGTCATCAGGTACACAGTTTATCCAATTTAAATCAGCTATTATTTTCCTTTCCTTATTCACTATTATTCACTTATTCACTTATTATTCCTTATTTACTTATTAATTATTTTTATTATGTAGAAAATCTCTAGAGCTGGGCGCCTGGGTGGCTCAGTTGGCTAAGTGTCCGACTTTGGCTTAGGTCGTGATCTTGCGGTCCATGGGTTCGAGCCCCGCATCAGGTTCTGTGCTGGCAGCTCAGAGCCTGGAGCCTGTTTCAGATTCTGTGTCTCCCTCTTTCTCTCTGCCCCTCCCCCGCTTGTGCTCTGTCTCTCTCTGTCTCAAAAATAAACAGAAAAAAAATTTGTAAAAAAAGAAAAGAAAATCCCTAGAGCTAATTTACTGCCTGCTTGTCATATTGGTATGGGAAATTGGAGGCATTCTTAATCTCCAGATGTAGTACCTATGACTAGTTTTAATGGAGACTGATGCATTTATCAGTTTTCAGTCAGATATAAGGGAATATGATGTCACATAAAATATTTATTTTCAAAACCATACCATGTTTTAGTTTTCTTATGTTAGAGCTTGTACTTTTTGAGTAAAAGTAGTGCTTTATATATACACACACACACACACACAAATATGCTTATTGGATTAATTCATTCTCCTTCACACACTTAAAATAAATTTGGTGTACATTTGTCATTGTATATATATTTATATATATGAGTGTTACTATAGGACATATTAGTAGAGGTGAAGTTCTGGGTAAAAGAGCAGGAGTATTTTTTTTTTATATAAGTGTCAAACAGCCTTTTAAGTTGATAGTCACTAATAGCTTATTAAAGGGACTACTTGTCATTTATCTTCCAACATTGGACATTTTTCTTTTTGATATTTGCCAATATGATGTGAGAAAAGTTACATTTTGATTTGATTTTAATTTCTTTGATAACTCATTAGTTTAAGCATTTTTTAAATATTAAAAATGGGTGGCCATGTGTATTTTTTATAATTGCTGATTTATAATATTTATATTATAGTGTTATTGTCTATTTTATCTAAGTATACACAAATACATCGTATATATAGATGTTTATGTGTTTGCATATATGTATTTATTATATTTTAGACTTTAATAACTTAAGATATATATTAAGGACCTAATAAATG
This sequence comes from Cryptoprocta ferox, assembly GCA_028646485.1. Lineage (NCBI taxonomy): Eukaryota > Metazoa > Chordata > Mammalia > Carnivora > Eupleridae > Cryptoprocta > Cryptoprocta ferox. The sequence continues at coordinate 22,202,644 of CM053570.1, forward strand.
TAAGGATATCTGAATGGGACTTGTATCAAATAACTTGATACATTAGGATTTTGGATATCATATCCAATATATTTCATGTTTTTCCTAGCATGAGCGCACATTTGTAGAGATTTGTTTGCAAGAGTATTATGAAGTTTCCAAGTTTAATAAAATAGAAATGTTTGTTGTATTATCCAGTCAGCCTAGACAGAACCTGTGTCAGAAAGCTCTCATGCAAATACAGTGTATTTCTTAGCTACTCAAAACAGTATTTTCTCATGTAAGGTGTTAGCCACTACAACTATCTTCATATTCTAATCATTGTGTTCTCATTCATATGTACATTAATTATTGCAAATAGGTATGTTTTTATATCCTACTTGGAAATTTTTCATACTCATAGAAAAAAACACATGCAAAAGTTTTTTGTTTGTTTTTTAAGGCTGAGTTTTGTTATTGAATTAGTTTTTTAAATACACTGGGCATTTACTTGTTTACCTAATTTAAGTCATAACATTTTGTCTTTTCCTAATAGCTAAAATCAATATACATACTCCTATCATAGTCCTGTAAAACAAAGAAAGGTATGTCTTCATTAACTAATACACTTTTATTAATCAACTGTTGGGAATGTAGAGTCATACTGATAATAACGCTCATGTAAAATAACTAGCACATGTGATCTCTGAATTCAGCTTGCTTGTAGTTTGGTTATCGAAGCCCAGCATAAATGTGTTAATGAGCAGCGACCCTTTGCACTTACAGTTCCTCCTGCCAAAATGTTCTGCCCCCAACAGGTCCTCTAGTGGCTGGCTTTTTAATATCATTCAGGCTTAGTTCAAATATTGTCTCCTAAGGGACATCCCAACTACCCAATCTAAGTGATACCCACTCCTATTAATCAGTCACCGTGTCTCTTGTTTGTTTATTATAAAGCATTTATCAGGAGCTGAAATCATATTGATTACTAAGTTGCTTACTGATAGATTCCTATGTCCTTCCAGCCTCCACTCTCACCCCAAATGGAAGCTCCAAAGTAGAAGGATGTTAAGTTCTTCCTAATGTCTCCTATTTTCTGTTTTATTACCTAAATTCTGTGTCCTTTATAAGTTATGGAGAAAAATAATGTTTGCATATTTTTAGGCATTGTCCTATTTGGAATAAGCAGCTAATATGTTGCAGAAATTTGAGAACATATGTATTCATATTTTAATGGATAAGAAATATTTATGAATTAAGTTCACATTTGATTTTGAAATGTTTTCCACAAAATATTTTAAGAGGTAGTTTTGAGATCTTGTCCCATATTTTAAAACTGTTTTTTTAACAAAACAGTTTTTTCCAATCTGAAAAAGGCATGTTTTTTTACATTTACAAATAGTCTCATAATTGCTTTAAATTAACACATCACTACTTAATAACAAATGTTTTACACATGGTATATTAAATGTTCTTTTATAGCCCAGATATGTGATGGAGATTATTCTATGCGTAAAGAATGTTCAAAAAATTGAGGGTTTTTTTTAAGGTAAAGAAACCTATTACAACTTAGTTGAAAATTGCTGTTCCATTGCTTTAGAAAAATATGTATAATTGTATCGAGCTCTTGTATTCTTTGAGCATGAAAATTGTTATACCAGAGAGTATTTCATTCCTTCCCAAAAATCCTTTCCTTCCTGCAGAATTGTGCTAGTAAATGGAAATCAAGGCAAGACCAGCAATTTCTAGATCATTTGTAAGAATCTGGGACATTCTGTCAATAGAGAGATGAATAGCTATAGAAAGGCCTCTTATAAGTTATACCTTAGTAATTTTTTTTTGTAATTTCATTTGAAAACTGAATAGAGTTTTCTTTTTTTTTAAATTATTGCTCTCTATTTTTTATTTGGAGGATTACGTGATATGTCATGGTTAATATTATAAATGTAATTTCATTTCTCATGTCTTTTATTGCCATAATATAACAAATATTAATTGTTTCTTGAAGTTGTATTTGTGAAGTTTATTTGGCTATAAGAGCTCCCATTTAACCTTCTCTTAAGTGGTAGACATACGGATTTTTCTTACTAGGAAAAGATGCATTTGGAAATAAATATTTGTGATTTTAGAAGTCCTACATACATAAAAAGTGGTTTTACTTACAGCAAAAAATGTTGAGTATTTATTTCTCTTGTAGCAGGAATTTGGCTTTTGTAATTGACTTATTCCAATTTTTATATGACAATAACTGCTCAACTATCTAAATTACTAAGAAAATGGCTAAGTTTAGAATGTGAAAGGATACTTGAAATGCTTATATTATCATCACAGATCTTAATGTGTGTCTTCTAAAATACCAATAAAAAGGATGGGTGGATTTCTTTTACTGTCAATCTCTAGTTATATAAATTCTTGCCTATAGAAATACGTTTGGCAATGCTTACACAAAAGGAACATTTAGAATCCATTAAATTGAAATAAATGCTGTAAGAGCAACACGTTCAGGACAAAACTACATGTGTTCTGATTCCCAGCCTCATAGTTTCATTATAGTATTATTTTTTTATTATTATGTTGCATACACAAATAGACACATAGCAAATTTTAGAAAACTATACATAATATGTCTACTTGCATTAAAAAAATCTAGATTTTTTTAAACATAGGAGCATATTTGCTCAAAGAATTCCACGGTTAGAAACATATGTACATAGAGAGTACTTCTCACATTCCCCAAATTTACAAGGAACTGATCACTCTTTCTCTGGGTTATCTTCTTTTTAAATTGAGCCATTATGAACTTATGCATGGAACATTTAAATAAAAATCAGAAAAACTTAGTGGGTTTTCTCTGAACTCTACCAAATCTCATCCTCTCCTTGGGGCATTGGCAGGAAAAACAAAATCTTAAGTTGAAAGAACCTAAAAACGATCATCTAATACTCTCCCTACTTAACCAGAAGACTGTAGAAATTAATTCTAGAATTATTGAAGATTTGGTTGTCATTTAGTTTGCAGTTGAGATTTGTAGAGGATTGATATGTGTATCAGCTATTACTGCATTAACAAGCTATCTCAAAACTCAGTGACTTAAAACAATAGCATGTATTATTGTTCATGAATATACTTATGCATCCTGTTAGGGCTAAGTTGTGCAGGTAGTTCTGCTGATCTTGACTAAACTCTTTCATATGCTTGAGGTTGGCTGGCTGTAGGGTGGTCTAGGGCAAGCCTTGACTTTTACAGCTGAGATCTTCTCCCTGTTATAACTCTTGCACTAGCTCCGTCAGGCTAATTAGGAGTTGTTCAAATAGGAATGGCAAGTTTCCAAGAGAGGGAGAATAAGCATGCAGGATCTCTTGAGGCCCTAGGTTCAACTGGTACATCATTTGTCACATTCTCTTGGACACATTAATTCATAACATCAGCTTAAATTAAAAGGATAGTGAAATAGACTATTTTATTTATTTATTTAGTTAGTTAGTTAGTTTGATGAGAGAACTTCAAAGTCACATTGTGAAGGGTGTGGATACAGGAAGGGGTAAAGAAATGGACCCATTATGTCAAGAGTCTATTACAGACCACTTATGGCCTCATTTACACATATCTCTGAAGAGCAAAATAATGGTAACTCCTAACCCAGCACTACCAGAAGTCTCATCTAGTGCCAGCATCATGTTCATTCCAGGGTTTCAGAAACCAATAAAGTTTTGAAATGAGAGGCCTCATGCAGTCACTGATCCATAGTAATTCTAAAATCATGCTGGAAATTTATTACCAAGTTCCTCAATTCCAAAAATAGGGAATGTTCCTTGATTAGTTCTTGGCTCTTCTCCCTGGAGTAACTTTCTAATTCATTGTTTCCATGACCCCTCTGTGTCCTTTGCTCTGCCTTCTGTGATGTCTGTTGCTTTTCTTGGCTACTTCTGAAGAAATGGTCCATTTTGGCATGTATATAGTTTTCTTAGACTTATTCCTGCCTGTAGAAAGTGGGAGGCCCAGAAGATGCTTTTCAATTTGAACAATTTAAGCCACTTTGTTATAGGTTGGTGGCTCTTTTACCTATGAAACTTACTGTAGAACTTTGTGGGCTTTCTCTGTCTGGTTATAGCCTAATCTGCTACAGAAGCCAAATCATAATTGTTTTTGAGAAATGTTCCTCTTTAAATATTTGGCCATTGCTATTTTTGGATTTGACATCCTTGAGACCACACCTTAAAGATTTTCAGAAGCTCCAATCCTCTTTTCTTCCTCCACTGGACACCGCTTAATTCTTTCAGAGCTCTCAGTAAAGGGTCTTACAGCCACAGCCTTCATTTGATTGTAGTCTTTGGGTATCTATTACTTTGAAAATCTTTTGCCAACTGGAAAGACTTGTGATGAGAAACAATTTTTTTTTTCCATCTTAGCATTTTTTTTTTTTTGCCTTCTCTCTATACCCTCTAAACTTGCCAAATTGACAAGGGCTTTTTTTGACTCTCTCCCTATCAACATACCTGATCATATGCAGTAAAACCAACTGACATCACCTGAAAAACTATCTTGCCAAGGTCCATAAATTCATTTGTGTACTATTTTTGTTTTACATTTACTATAAGAAACTTCTACATTTGCTGCTACATAACACAGGTCACCATTTTTTCCAGGACAATTAGCTCATCGGCTTAGAACATATATTAATTGATTGCAGCCAGTTTTCTCACCAATTGTCAGTACTTCCCCAAGGGTTAGGCTCTCCAACTTCTTCTGTTCATGACCCAAGCCTACCTGAGGGGTATGAGCTTTTGAGTAGAGATGGAATTTGGAATTCCTCAGGCAAATACATGATATTGACTGCTACAGATGCTTGTCCTCCACAGCTGGTTCTGTGTCCCCTGGGCTTGCACCTGAATCACTCAGATCTCCTGCCTTAGGGTAATGGGCCATGATTATAGTCGCCTTGAAGTGGCCCAATGGCCTGTCTGTCCATAGTCCATAGAAATGTATTAAACACAAATTTCTGAAAGCATTTTGCTGGTGTATATTAAATACTCAAGCAATGAAACATAAACTGAGAAAGCATTTTATTTTCTCAAACTCTATAAAGAACACCCACACCAAGTTTAATGACAGATACAGTACTTGAAAAAAAAAGCAAAGAATCTCATCAGAATGAAAGTTAAGTGTTAGAGACATTTAAGTCTTTTAAACTTTAGAAAGGATGACTCCTTGTAATATTTTTGGACAGGGGAATATCATTATGAAATGAATAGGTAAAGAAGATTGGCTTGGTAGTGATAGTAGGTTAAATGGAAGAAGCAGATACAAATGTGTCAAACATGTGAAACGGTTAGTTCACATAGAAATTAATCAAAGGTATAATTAAGTCATGATATCTCATTGATTTTTCATTTATTCATTCAATCATTCATTCAACAAGCATTTATTGAATGAATAAACTGTTGGGCACTGTGTAAAACATGTGACCTATAATGAATAGAATTAATATTGCTTTCAAAAATCTTTCAGACTATCAGAATAGAAGAAACTATATAATAAATCTGTAAAATAAATCTTACACATAAAATATGAGAAGATATTCATAAGCTAGCATTGTAGGTCAAATTAAAGTACTATAAGTAGTTATTCTTAGGAAAAATAGGATTTCTTTTTCTCTTTCCTTCTTTTCTTTTTTTTTTCTTTTCTTTTCTTTTCTTTATCTTTCTTTTTTTCTTTTTCTTTTTTCTTTCGAGTATAGGTGATATACAATGTTATGTTAGTTTCAGGTGTACAGCTTAGTGATTTGAAAGTTTATAAATTGTACTATGTTAACCTCAAGTGTTACTACCATCGCTTACATCGCTATTCCAGTATCATTGACTGTATTCTTTATGTTTTTCTTTTTATTCCCATGATTTACTCACTCCGTAACTGGAGGCTTATATCTTCCTCTTCCCTTCACCCATTTTTCCCAATCCCCACCTTTCTCCCCTTTGGAAACCATCATTTTGTTCCCTTTATGTATAGTTCTGAATCTGCCTTTTGTTTATTCATTTTTTTACATTCCATTTATGAGTTGAATCATATGATACTTGTCTTTCTCAGTTTGCCTTATTTCACTTAGTGTTAATACCTTCTAGGTGCATCCATGTTGTCTCAAATGGCATGATCTCATCCTCTTTTATGGCTGTTTAATATTACTGTGTGTGTGTGTGTGTGTGTGTGTATACACCTCATTTAGAAATTCATTTATCTATTGATGGACACTTAGGTTCCTTCCCTGTCTTGACTATTGTAAATAATGCTGCAATAAACATAGGGGTGCATATATCTTTTCAAGTTAGTGTTTTGTTTTCCCTGGGTAAATACCCAATAGTGGAATTATTGGATCATATGGTATTTCTTTTTTTTAAGTTTTTGAGGAAACTCAATCCTGTTTTCATGGTGGCTGTGCCAGTTTGCATTCCTACCAGCAATGCACAAGGGTTCTTTTTTCTCTGCATCCTAACCAACACTTGTTATTTCTTGTCTTTTTTTAGCCATTTTAACTTATGTGAAGTGATATCTCATTTTGGTTTTCATTTGCATTTCCCTGATGATCAGTGATGTTGAGCATCTTGTCATGTATCTGTTGGCTCTCTGTATTTCTTCTTTGGAAAAATACCGATTCAAGTCCTCTGCCTAGGGTTTAATCAGATTACTTGTTTTTTTGTTGTTGTTGAGTTATAAAAGTTCTTTATATATTTTAGATATTAACCCCTTATCCTAAGGAATGGCTGGCTGGCTTAGTCAGTAGAGCTTAATCTCAGGACCATGGGGTTTAAGCCCCACATTGGTCATGGAGCCTAGTTAAAATTAAACAAAACAAAACAAAATCTTATAAATGATCTGCAAATATCTTCTCCCATTCAGTAGGTTGCCTTTTTGTTTTATTGATAGTTTTCTTCGCCATGCAAACCTTTTTTATTTTGATGCAGACCCAAGATTTTAGTTTTGCTTTTGTTTCCTTTGCCTTTGGAGTCAGATCTAGAAAAATGTTACAATGGCCAGGGTCAAAGAAATTACTGCCTGTGCTCTCTTCTAGGATTTTTATGGTTTTAGGTGTCACATTTAGGTCTAATCCATTTTGAGTTTATTTTGTGTATGGTGTTAAAAAGTAGTCCCACTTCATTCTTTTCCATGTAGCTGTCCAGTCTTCCCAGGCTCATTTATTAAACAGACGGTCTTTTTCCCATCATGTATTCTTGCCTCCTTTGTCATAGATTAACTTGTCAATTAATATAAGCATGAGGGTTTTGTTTGTTTTCTGGACTCTTTATTTTGTTACAACTAGATCTCTTGGTCTAGTTTTGTGTCACCCAGTTACTACAGATTTATAATATATCTTGAAATGTAGAATTGTGATACCTCTAGCTTTTCCTTTCTAAGATTGCTTTAGCTATTTGATCATTTGTGGTTCCACACAAATTTTCAGATTACTCGTTCTAGTTCTATGAAAAATGCTGTTGCTGTTTTGATAAGGATTGCATTGACTTTGTAGATTGCTTTGGGAAGTATGGACATTTTAACAATATTAATTCTTCTAACCCACGAGCATGGAATAGCTTTCCATTTGTATTGTCTTCAGTTTGTTTTATTGGTGTTTTATAGTTTTCAGAGTAGACATCTTTCACCCTCCTGGTTCAGTTTAGTCCTAGGTACTTTATTCTTTTTGGTGCACAAATGGGATTGTTTTCTTAATTTTTCTTTCGGCTACTTCATTATCAGTGTATAGAAACTACCAGTTTCTGGGTATTAATTTTGTATCCTGCAACTTTATTGAATTCATTTAATACTTCTGGCAGGTTTTTTGGAGCCATTAGGGTTACCTATGTATACTATCATGTTGCTATACTGCAAATAGTAACAACTTCTTTACCAATATGGATTCCTCTTATTTCTTTTTTTTTTTTTTTTGAAGTTGCTGGTTCAACTGGTTGCTATGGCTAGGACTTCCAGTATTATGTTGAATAAAAGTGGTGAGAGTGGACATCCTTGTCTTGTTCCTAATCTTAGTGGAAAAGGTGTTTTTCATCATTTAGTATGACATTAGCTGTGGTTTTTCATATATGGCTCTTATTATGTTGAGGCATGCTTCCTTTAAGCCCGGTTTATTGAGAGTTTTTATCATGAATAAATGTTAAATTCTGTCAGATGCTTTTTCTGCATCTACTGAGATGATCATATGATTTTTATCCTTTGTTTTGTTGATATGTTGTATCACGTTGATTTGCAAATATTGAACCATCCTTGTATCACTGGAATAAATCTGACTTGATCGTGGTGAATGATCCTTTTACTGTATTGTTGAATGTGGTTTGCTAATATATTGTTGAGGAATTTTGAGTCATAAGGATATTGGCCTAATATTTTGTTGAGGAATTTTGAGTCATAAGGATATTAGCCTGTAACTTTCTTTTTTCAGTGTTTTTGTCTTGCTTTGGTATCAGGGTAGTTCTGGCCTAGTACAATGCTTTTAGAATCTTTTTTTCCCTCTTCTATTTTTTGGAATAGTTTTATTTAAAAGTTTGTAAAGTCACCTGTGAGTCTGTCTGGTCCTACACTTTTCATTTTTGGTAGGTTTTTCATTACTGATTCAGTTTTGTTACTTATAATGAGTCTATTAAGATTTTCTATTTCTTCTTGATTCAATTTTGGAAGATTGTATGTTTCTAGAAATGTATTTATTTCCTCTAGATTGCTCAGTTTGGTGACCTCTCAGTTTTATGACCTCTTCCTTCCAGTTTCCTATTCTCCTTCCTCTCCCTTTTCTCATGCTTTTCACTTTACCTGAAAAGATTGTCAGCAGTGTTCTTATATTTTTTTTAACATAATGATATATCTTTGTGTTCATTTTAAATTGATGAAATATGTAATAGGTATTAGTACAAAGAATTATGAACTGACTGGAAAGAAGTGAAATTGTTGAGGATGTTTTCACACACAATAAATGCATGCTAATTAAGCTGGTATGAATCTTTATTTCCAGAGAAAATAAGATTAATAATAGATATTTGGATAAATATTGAGACTCTTAATATACTATTTGGATTTGAAAGTTCTCATTCCAAGTTGCCTGGAATAAATAAAAGTAACCAAATTGGTAAATCATAATAATTTAAAATATGCATTTCCTACTACTATGCAGAACCTTTTAACAGGCAAGAGTATTGAAGTCTGTTCAGCAAATCTGAACTCCTACAATGTGTGAGAGACTAGGCTAGGGAAAGGAATATGTTACTGAATATCATGAAGATCATTTCTCTTTCCACTTTTGATTGAGTTTGGAGAAGGGATAGATTAGCTCTGAGGAAGGTCATGAAGAACACTAGTGGAAGAGGTAGATTGGATGTGTTTTTTGCCAGAAAGAAGAAAGCTGAAGGGAATGATAGAAGAACAAAAGAGGAAAGGAAATATAGAGATAATTTAAGAAGTCCATATTGTGTTGCATGAAGAAGCAATGATTGCCATTTAGGGGCAGTGAGTAGAAGATAAATTAGACTGTACCTACATTAATTTGTTCACCTAACATTTATTAAACCTCTTCTATTAGTTGGCCACTGTGCTAGATACAGAGTGATATGGAAAGGAAGAAAAGTGGGCACTTCTCTGAAAGGATTTTACAGAGTGGTAGGGGAGACAGTTGTGCAAATAAATTAATTTAACCAAATACAGAAACAGACAAATGTAAGGCACAATGAAAGAACTAGACTTTTCTTTCTTGGTTAGGAAAGTTAGAGAATGACTTTTTTGCTGGATGTTGTTAATGGGGATAAGCAAATCACATTTATTGAGCACTTACTGTATTACAAGACACTCTGCTAGACTCTGTGGATATCTGATGTCCTTTAGTCCTTACATAACTTTTTTCATTCTTACAGATTAGGAAGGTGAGGCTCATAGTAGTTGTGACTTGTCACATAAGTAGGAGAGACAGGATTTGAACCCAGATCCATTTGATTTTTAAGATAGTACTATTGTTGTTATAATATTTCAGGAGTCTATGCTTGATTTGACAGTTTTTAAAAGATAGTATGACAGTCATGCTTAAAACAAATGGGGATATATACTCATTTTGAAAAGGAATAATACTCTGGGGAATAAGTAATAACAGGGCTCGCTGTTAGGTAGATTGGAAGGAAAGGATATAGATAGGTATAAATACGCAGAAAGAATCTGAGGCCAAGAAGGAGAGAGAATTCAGAGAGAAAATTGAAGGTTTGTTTTGATATTTTAAAATACGGACACTAACAATGAAGTCAGAGAAGAGCTTAGGAAAAATTGATTTCTCCACTCCTTCTATTACTTCTTTGTTCATGACCTCCTCATTCCTTGGCAGGAATATGAAAATAACTTGTTGTTCATTCCTTATACTGCCACCTGAATTAAGTTTCTTTTTTTTTTTTTTTTGTCCACCAATAGATGATTTAATAAAGATGTGACATATATACAAGAAAACATTACTCAGCCATAAAACAGAATGAGATCTTGCCATTTGCAACAACATGGATGGACCTAGTGGGTATTATGCTAAGTGAAATAAGTCAGACAGAGAAACACAAACACCAAATCACTTCAGTTACATGTGGAATCTATAAAAGAAAACAAATGAACAAACAGAAAACAAGTTTCTGGGTTCTCTATCCTGTACAATTGGTCTATGTGTCTGTTTTTATGACAGCACCATACTGTCTTGATGATTAGCGCTTTTTAATGCAGCTTGAAGTCTGGGATTGTGATGCTTCCTGCTTTGGTTTTCTTTTTCAAGATTGCTTTGGCTCTTCGGGGTCTTTTC
>CM053570.1:22213914-22244581 GCA_028646485.1 Cryptoprocta ferox
TATTTTGAAGGTCCCTAGTCTGTTTATCAATAGCTTCTTTGATGTTTTTTTCAAGTCCAGCAATTAATTTTATGACAATTGTTCTAAATTCTTGTTCAGTCATGTTGTTTAAGCCTGTTTTGAGCAGTTCTGTGGCTGTGACTTCTTCCTGGAGTTGCTTTAGAGGAGAGTTCTTTCGCTTCGGCATTTTGGCTAGCTTGAATTAAGTTTCTAAAGAATCCCCTGAATAGTAGTAACCTTTGATGACTTGCCATTATCCATTATACAATGATGTGTAAACTCCTTATCCCAGAATATAAATGTTTTAATCTCTGTCACTCTGTGCTGCATTTTACATGAATTGCCAGTGCTGTTTTATAAGTTACTAAATTTCTTTTGAGTACATCCTGTCTAGAATATATGGCATCAATGATATTTTCATTTCAAAGACAAAATTTTACATTTCCAGAATTTCTATTTGTTTCTTTATTAGCCTCTCATTTTTCTTTCATTTTTACTTCTTTTTGGTTCATATAGTTTTATTTTGTTTTTAAGGAAGGGTATCCACTCCTTTATTTTATTATTGTATTTTATCTCATTATGAGGATTATAAGATTGGTAACCTTAAGGAAATTTTCAGATTATTGTGTTCACTTTGTAATAAGTTCAGTTCCTAATTACTGGAGGTCTCTTAATGTGAATTTTTCTTTGTTTTTAGAAATTTTATGTATTTGTGAATCTTGAGTAATTGTTGTGTTCATTTGCTTTTCTCTTGATGACTTCTCCCTGTCTCATCTAACAACTCCATGGTTGCCTCAATATGGATCTCAATGTGCTTGATCTAGAATCATGTCTTAGATTAGTGGATCTTGGAGTAATCCCGTAGTAATATTGTATTGATGTATCTGTGGAAACCACCATGAGGGGATGGCTTGTTGGATGTCTTAGATTCAAGTCTGTATTGTCTTCTTCTTGAACCTCTTTGGCATAGAGCTTTATATAAGTCTTTATAGGTTAGCACATTAATATTTTCCTAGCCCCTTACGTGTGAAATGTAGTGCCATCCATCCAGTCCTTGATTTTAAGCAAGGAGTCTTATTCCAGTCCCCCATTTCAGATAGAGCACTTGGTCTCAATTACACCAAAGTAGTTCATTCTAGGCTATGTATGCTTTCTTCAGATCCTGGAGACCATTGGGTCTGTTGCTTCAGTTCTGCTTGCTACTGTGTTTTTATTTATTTACTTTTCCATTGAGGTATCTCACTGTGTGTGTGTGTGTGTGTGTGTGTGTGTGTGTAATATGGCTATATGTTTTGAAAATGAAGATGAGCTTCAAATCAAAATTTTAAAAAGTCATTTTATTCAAAATTCTTAGAGGACTAGTAAAAGTTAGTTTTAATTCAGACTAGATTTCCATGCCTCCCCCCCCCCCCGACTTTTTTTCAAGCTGCTGTCTGTCAGGTACTTTACTATAACTCTTCTGAAGACTGAGATATTCCCTAAACATATCTGAATACATATATAATTATTTCTTTTTCTTTTTCTTTTTCTTTTTCTTTTTCTTTTTATTTTTGGGAGAGAGAAAGAGAGTGGAGGAGAGGGATGGGGTGGGGGTGGGGAGGGAGAGAGAATCTTAAGCAGGCTCTGTGCTTAGTGTGGAGCCCAATGTGGAGCTCTATCCCATGACCCCAGGATCATGACCTGAGCCCAAGTCAATAGTTGGACACTCAACCACCTGAGCCACCCAAGTGCCCCACATCATGTACTTTTTTTGTTCCATGCCTTTGGTCAGTCTGCTTCTTCTACCTGAATACACCCTTTCATTCTGTCAAAGCAATTATTCTTTAATACCTAATTCAAAAGCCACTTTTCATTAAATACTTAATTCCCTTGATTCTCCCCAGTATGAAGTTATTCCTTCCTTTATGGTTGTGAAACATTTTGTACATTCTCTTATCATATTGTATACACCCATGGTTGGGTGTTTAAATATCTGGTGCCCAACAATATGGTTATTATGTGAAATTATAGGTCACATTCTGTTCATCTTTGAAACCTCAGTGTTTAGTATGGTGTTTGTAACCTGGTAGTTACTTAGAAAATCCCTGATAAGTAAACACATAGTTACTACTAAAACAAATGAATTTGTCATTTTTAAAAAATTTTTAGACATTTGTTCATTTTTGAGAGACAGAGACAGAGCATAAGCAGGGGAGGGGAAGAGGGAGAAGAAGACACAGAATCTGAGCTGTCAGCACAGAGCCTGACGCAGGGCTTGAACTCACAAGCCATGAGCTCATGATCTGAGCTGAAGTTGGATGCTTAATTGACTGAGCCACCCAGGCACCCCAGCAATTTCTTTTCTTCATACTATATCATTTTAACATTGTGAGCTTAACACCAATTTATATATGCAAAAGGTTGTAGAAGGTGGCAAGGCAATATAAAATTTGTATGTCTTGCAAATATTCATCTAAAACAGAACATTTTAAAAAATCAGTATGTAGTGGTTTCTACATAGTATTAAACAAAAATAGAATTCATTACTTATCTTCTAAATATACCAATGTTAATTTGGATAAATGCAAGCTTCCACTGTTACATGACTTGATGGCTAGGAGGAAAGAAAATACCAGACAGTTGTAAGGTTAAAAAGAAGCCATATGGATAAATTTGTTAGATTACTTAAGATTTAATAAGTATAAATTAGAAGCCAAGTGGGCATCGGAGATTCAAAAGCCAGGATTGTAGCAATTTTAAGAAGCATAGACTAGAAACATGGAGAGTCAGGACAACAGGAATAAAGAATCTGACCTAATGAGTAGTCAGCATACACTTTGGAGTTTTAGGGCCTTAGGAAAAGTTTGTGTCTGTGGGATTTAGTAATGCTGGTTTATAGGTTAGAGTAGTAAGTAAACATAACATAAGCCATAAGACTTAGCTCCAGAGAGGCATGCTACACGTTGGTGGGGTAGGTATGGACACGAGCAAACAGAAAGTACAAGTGAATAAATGTGTTTTTAATAGCTACTTGTGTTTCAGCACTTTATGTGTTTCTAATGATTCTAAAGTAAGTATTATCTCATTTCTCAGATGGAAAAAGTTAGACATAGAAAGATTAGATGGCTTATCCAAGCCCCATAACCTCTTAGTGGCAATGACAGGATATAAACCCCTATTTTCTGGCCCCACTCAGTGTTCTTTTGATTATTTTGTGGTACACTTTCTAGAAAAGGAGCTTGATGTTTCCTCTGGTGGATGCTAAAATGGCATGATGTAGATAGAAATAAATGGAAATTTCTTATTGTAGTATAGGTAGAGGAGGTCAGTTCCTAACACTTAAAAATGGAATTAAATAGCTTTTTTAAGGACTTAATCCAAAATTAAATCAGAGTGCCAAGAAATACAGAGTGGAGAAAAGTGATCCCCATCACTTAATGTAGCTGAACATTTTGGACCTGAACATAGTTGTCAGATATTTTACCATTTTTATTGCCATGCATTGGATTTTTTTCAAGTTCTTCATTTTCCTTTTAAAATAAAAATTTCCACACTGCTAATGAAATTTTAGGAGAGGTCTCACTATAAGTTTCAAACTATGTTCCATTTATTGAAATATTTTTCTCATTCAAAAGAAACTGTTCAGAGTTTAAAATTTTGATGATTCTTTTTGTTGTTAATTTTTTTAAATGTTTATTCAGTTTTGAGAAGGAGAGGCAGAGCTTGCGCAGGGAAGGAGCAGAGAGAGAGAGGGAGACACAGAATATGAAGCAGGCTTCAGGCTCTAAGCTGTCAGCACAGAGCCCAACACCGTGGGTTTGAACCCAAGAGCAGTGAGATCATGACCCAAGCTGAAGTCGGACACTTAATCGACTGAGCCACCCAGGCGCCCCCAGAATTTTGGTGATTCTTTTTCAACTGTCCCCCAAACTGAAAACTGAATGTGGTTCTTATTATTTCTTTTTAAAAGATTTTTACTGTCGTAATGTAACATTTGAGAAGCATATGAAGAGGACTTCAGATCATGTTCTTTCACTCTAAAGACCACCTAATCACATACCCATTCCTGAAAGATAAGAAAACTGAGACCTAATCAGTTTAATGATTTGATCTAGAGTTGTATAATTTGTCAGTAACAGAATAGGACCCAAAAAGCACCCTTTGCTCAGTGTTTTTTCAATGTAGAGGGGCAGTTATGGATTAGATTCTTAAATGTGTTTTCCTCTGAGAGTTTATTTTTAAGTATATTTGCTTCCTGACTGAATCTCTGTGATGGGAGATGTCTGTAAATGAGATATCAGGGGCAAGTGTTCCTTTTTCTTGGGCAGTGTGTATTATGGGAATTTAGTAGTGCAGACAAAAAAAAATAAAAAGATGGTTAGGTCCAAGCTTCCTTCTTGGGCATTCATTTGGTAAGGGTATGTGGAAAATGATGATCATTTTTCCCCCTAAAGAGATTGTACAATTTATATGCCTTTGGAATCCACAGTAAAACTTTGAAAATACTACAAATATTTCATTTGGAAGCAGATGTATGTAACATGCTTGTTATTCAAGTTAGCTGATCATAAGTACTTTATATACTGTATTTAGTACTGAATTATAGCTCTCTAAATTACTTTTAAATATATGAAAAGAGGAAAGTCTTAACAAGGCAAAAATATTTCTGTTTGTAGTAATGGGAAGTAAATTACCTCGTAAAAATTTTAATTTTCCCAAGGTAATAATACAAACCCTCAAAATTCAAGCTAGTGCATAGTCCTCTTTTTATTATTATTATTACTCATTTATTTATTCAGCTGACATTTGTTGAGCACCTGGTCTGGCTAGCTGCTGGAAGTACCGGACTAAATCAGCAGTCTCCCTGCCCTTGTCAGACACCCTCCCACTCACTCTCCAGCTCCAGGCACCAGGATCTTCTTCCTTCAAACCCTCCAACCTGCTGAGCCTCCTGCCATCTCATGGCATTTGCACATCTGTTTCCTCTGCCTCCTCCTTTTCTCTTCTCAATCTAGTTGATTTCCACTCATCCTTGAGATGGCAGAAAGAACCTCCTGGATCCCTTAATCCCATTGCTTTATGCTATCATAATTCATCTTTGTTTGCAGAGAAATGTTTGTTTGTTTAACCCCAAGCTACGGAAAGGAAGTATCTGTGTCTGTTTTACTAGCCATTATTCTCCCATGGCCTTGAACCTAACAGACACTCAAACAATATTTGTTGAATGAATGAATGTCCTCCTGAGACCTATCAGCTATTTGTGGATACAGTTAACAAAAAAAAAAATTATAGAAAAATGTGGAAAATTTGGGGATATGAAGAAGTAAATTAATAACCTTTAAGAATTGAGAGGAGGAAGGCTTCTCAAGAGGAAATGATACCTGTGTTACATCTTGGAGGATACCCAGGAATTTGTCAGATGAAGAGTATGAGTGAGGAATTATGCATTTTGCATTAAGGGAAAAGCAAGAGCAAAGGCAGGAAAATGGGAAGAATATAATAATGTGTAAGTAAAAATACTGCTTTTGTATTAGAATTACCAAAATCAATACTGTACTGCCATCTTATATATAGAACTTTAACAACACCTCTTCAATAAAAAAGGATTTATGCTCCCACTATGCTGGGAGAATAGATTAATATCTGTCTAGCTTGCAAACCAATTTCTTCTCAGTGGGATTGTTCTGAGAAGTTCACCTTAAAAAAATAGCAAGAAGGAAAGAGGTGGGACATTTCACAGCTTGAATGAAAATGTGGTACATAAGAAAAATTTATTCTCCAAGATTATTTTTTAAACAAGTGTCTCTCTTTCTGTGTACTTAAAGTTGAAAACTTAGATGTCTCTAATCATATGAAATTCATTTATTGGAAGAATATCCTAAATTTTAGATGTGGGAAATAAAGGAGGAAAGACAAGTATACTTCTATCACAGAGTTTCCCTTGACAAAAGGAGATTCATTTGCCTTACTGACTACTCCCACCACCCTAGGTTCTAATACCTCTTTTCATTGTTGATAAATTAGGTTTGCCTACACTACCCAAATGTGGAATTGGTTACGGAAACAGTCTCATCAAAACTGTTAATGATGAACTAAAAAAGAGATCACTTGCAGAAATGAAGTAATGATTACCAGGTCATTGCTAGAGATCAGTTTATGGTTGGCTCTGTGGTGTGGCTGCTAATTTCATTATAAACCTTATAACCTTGCTATGGATGCAATAGCACTTATATCTTACATATTTTATTCCTCATGATTTCTCCTGGTTATACTTGTTTTTTCAAAATGGTACTACTTCATTTCTGTATTCTATAAGCTCCCTTGAATTGGCTTGGAAGATATTTTTCGTTTATGTTTTTCATTTATTGAGCATCTACTATGATCATGACATTGTTGGTGCTCTTCATAATTATCTCACTTAATTTTCACAGGAACCTATGCAGTAATTATTATTTTACAATTGTGCTTTCCAGTATCTATTGAAAAACAGTGCTCATTTATTCCATTGTATTCTCCATTGTTAATAATCATACATACAATTTACAATGATTTACATTATTGAGCCGTTACTATAAGGCAGGCACTAAATGTTTTACATGTGTTAATTTTTAAGTCATCCCTATAATGATATGATGTCTAGCCTATAATTAGCAAGATATAGGAGGAAGCTGGGGGCACACAGAATTTAAATAACTGTTCTAGGATCACAAAGCTAGTAAGGATAGAGCTGGGTTTAAATCCAGAATCCATCACACTACATTTTCTCTTATGGTGTTTTGTGATAAGTACCTAATGCATTACAGTATATGGGTAAAAGAAGAGAGATCAGTTAAGGGATGATCTATTTGTGGCTAAAGTGAATCCAGAAGTAGTTGGGTAGAGAGCTCTATGCCACTTTTAGTAGATGGTAGTAAATACTTCTAGTCTCTTACATATCATCCTGAAGTCCTGTATTTCTTGGCCTGTGCATAAGAGACATAGCCACACAGACAGACACACAGACACACAGACACACAGACACACACACACACACACACACACACACATGAGTCTGAAAAAAAAATCCGCTTATTGTGTTTTTAGGATTTTATTGGTGTTGAAGCTAGAGGAGTGAACAGATAGGGGTACCTCTAAACTTGGGGCAAGTCTGTGTATCTCTCACCTCTCCATTACCACACCTTCACATCATGAGAATGTGTATTCTTGTGTCTGACTTCTTCACTGTGAGCTTCTTGAAGGCAGAACCCATGTCTTACTCATATTGGTATCTTTACCATCTCCCTAAATACTTAGCAAATAACAAATGCTCTGTAGGTATTTGTTGATTGAGGAAGGAAAGAAGGAAGGAAGGAAAGAACAAAAGAACAAAGGAAATAATATGTTAAGATTCCACAGAGCATGAACACATTTAAGTTCTATTACCTGTACTGAAATTCTTCATTCAGCTTTCTTAAATTTAATGGTGCATGTAACATACTATGACAGCATTGTCAGTGTTATAATGAGAAGCATAGTCGATGGAATTTTCCATTTTTATGAAAATATGTATTATTTGCCCCTAGCTTTTTTATTTATCTGTTTTTACAGTTTAAATCATATTAAGCTGTAGGCAGCTAATTTTGATGACTATGTTCAAGATATTATTTCTGAACATTGTGTCCTTTGGCTTGTAAGCTAATTTTTTTAGACTAATTTTTTTATAAAAAACGTTCTGATAATGATCAGGCCATTGTCACATTAGTTCATTTTCCAAGCAATGCCATTGCCTGAAACTTTGGTCCACCTTAAGATATGAATTGAATTGAGCAGAATAAGCATTTATATTCATATCTGTTTTTCTCTCATATTCATTAATTTCCTGAAATTTCTGCATATTGTTCATGTGTAGTGTCAGCATTAACTCTTAGGCATAAACTCCTAAGGACTGAAATAATGTCTAAGTCATTTGAGACAGAACCTAGTAGGAAGTAATACTGGTCTGCACAGCAGCTTTAATGGGGACAATTTTGGCTTTTACTTTTTTTGCCACAGTATATAATGTTCCAAATGTTGCATAGTGACATAATTATTTTGGGCTTGGTCATGATTATAGGTGTCAAGTATGTTTTTATCTGTTATGACTCCTATTTTTGATATTACAGAATGTTTCTAATTGCTTTTATTTTGTCTGTCTGGTATTTCTGTTGGAAAGAATAATCTTCCTGATTTCTTGATGGGTAATTTACATATAAGAAAATGCTTTGTAAAGATATCATGATCTGCAAGTATAATTGATGGGTACTTTGTAAAGTAAATGAGAAATTTTGTTAGATTGTTTTTTAAGGCAGCCATTTATGGACTATATTGCATAATAATGGCTATAACATGCATGGCTTTTATGTGTTATATTAGAAAATCTTTCTCAGTTTCTCTGAAGCTATTGGCTATCATTATGAGAACTACTGCAGAAATGAAATGATGATTCACAGGCTGGGCTTTGGAGAAAGTCAGACCTGGATAAGAGTCCTGAATCTGGATTTTACAAACTGTGAGCCAAGCCCTGACATTATCATATGCTATTAAGATTTTAGAATGAAATAGAAGAGAAAACTGTCAATCACAGACCCTTAGGAGATTTTTATTAACTTCTTAATGTTCACCAGGATCACAGAAATAAGAAATAAAATATTTCAAATCTAAAACAGAAGGAAATGCTGTATCTTATTATTTTTATCATTAAAATGAGAATAACAACAGTTATTTGTTTACCTGCTCCATCAGATTCTTATAAAGATATAGTGAGTTAATACTTATATCTGCCTCATCAAGTGATTATGAAGATTAAATGAGATAATATTTTTAAAACATATGGAATAGTGCTAGCATACAGTAACTTTTACATAAGTATTTATTCAATAAATTAAACCAAATATAAACATTTTTCATTATACATGTATATTATTTACATAAGTGTGAAGAACAATTATTAAAAGATATATTTTTTCCAAACATTAATGGCAGTAACTGAAGTTATTACCCAAATTCTGGCTGCCTTTTTCTCAGTTTCAAATTAATCTATTTCCAAGCAAACTAACAAAAAAGCCAAAGGAACCCAACCATTTCTCACTGAAAGAGGAAATAGAAGAGACACCGGGAAAGTGAACCAGCTGTTGCATTCCAATGTGATAATTGCTTTGATAAAGGAACCCATAGGGTGCCCTGGGAGATCAGAATGGCAAGAACCAGGGAGCTCCATGAGAAACACCTAAACTGGATTCTGAAGAAAGCTTGAAGTGTGCCTTTAGAGGCAGAGAAGAACATACTGGAATGCTTAGAGGCTGAAAAATGACTAGAACCACAGGGTTCTAGAGTAGGGCAAGTGTTAGAGCTGGAACTGTAGGAATGGATCAGGTGGGAGCCAACGCTTAAGGGTCATTTTGTGAAAAATTCTCCTTTAAGCAGGAGAATGTCATGATCTCTAAAAAAATTGTGCTGAATACATTCTTCTTTTACTTAGGATAATTAACATAGACTTCAATTAGGAATGATTATTCAAATTTAAATTTAATTTAGATTAATTGTGTGCAGGCAGGTGTTTACTTTTTGAAATGGGGACATGGCATCATTTTTATGGAAGAAAACTTTTAGATAAATTTGTGTAAGTTGCACTCATGAAACTGAACAGTTCCAACAGGAAGAAAATACACATCTGGCTATTGCTCTCCAAATCTGTTCCTTCAGCACCTGAAATACTGCAGTCACTGTTGCACTTATAAAGAAGAAAAAAAAAGACCTAGACAAATCTCTTTTCGGTGAAGTAAGTCCAGTTTATTTTTAAGTCACCATCTTCAAGAAAGTTTCAGTAAATCCTCCCCTTCACCAGCACAGAACTTAGAACACAGTGGCTTTTTAATAATTTTAAGATGAATTATTCCTACTCTGCTATAATATCTAGATAGCTGAGATTTGGATAAATTTGTTTCTAAATTCTATTATTGGTGAATGATATAGTGGTATTTTAAGACCAAATATTTTCTTCTACTGTTGTTTTAACTTAACTAGTCCCTTCAGTACTTGTGCTATCACTCTCACTACTTATTTGAGGAGACCTAACCCTTTGTTCTGTTAGCTTTTGTGAATCACCAATTACTCAGAAGTATATTCCATTGTTAAAACTCTTATTACAAACTCTCAGCTGGATCTTTCAGAAGACTTTTGGAGTTTTAAGGATGAGAAAAAGAGAACATGGGAGTATTGTTGGTTAGTTTTTCCCTGGTCAATTCAAATGACCAAAGTAAAAAAATGAAAATTACACAAGATATTGTGAGTTTAGTTGCCAGTCAATATCAAAGTATGTTGAATTTTAAATTGCTCATTACAAAAAAACCCTTCAAACAGTAGGACATTCTATAAAGTCAAATTTAAAATATTAGCCCACTGCCCTTAAGTAGGTTTATGTATTTACAGATATTATTTTTTCATAGTTAATGTGCCACATAAATCCAGGAATTGTATCATAATAAATAACCTATTTTAATTACTGATTAAACTATTTGAAATTTTTTTCTCTTTTACATCTTTATTAGAAACCAGATAGGGGCACCTGTGGGGCTCAGTTGGATAAGCGTCCGACTTCAGCTCAGGTCATGGTCTCACGGTTCGTGGGTTCAAGCCCCGCACCGGGCTCTGTGCTGACAGCTCAGAGCCTGGAGCCTGCTTCGGTTTCTGTTCTCCCTCTCTCTCTCCCCCGCCTCTGCTCTCTCTCTCTCTCTCTCTCTCTCACAAAAATAAACATTAAAATGTTTTAAAAAATTATTAAAAAGGCCAGATAAAAGTCTGTTAGTGTTACTATTATTGTTATATTATTTCTGAAATTGCCTTCACATAAGTCATAAAATATACAGCTTTTTCAGTTTTGTAATTTACTGATAAGTTAACTTTTAGGGCATCTATGACTAATATATATTAGTGTTTTGTTACCTTCATATAGGGGCTTCACTGATATTCAGTTAAACAAACAACAGGTGTTTCAAAATTTGAGAAGATAATTTGCACAGCATATGGATATGCTATAAAAAATAATGTCTCTTTTCTAAGAAGCCTGGAAAGATCTTCAATATAAATCAAAGAGTTTATGACACTACTGGGGATATAGTCCAGGTGAAATAAGATTATTGAGTAGTAGGAAAGCTATAATAAAAACTGTCAGTACTGTCACCCAGTTCCCTCTAAGGTCTATAACGGATCAAAAGTATATTGAGCATCGTCTAACAGGTGCCTAGAATGTGGGAGAACCACAATTGTCGTGAGCAACAGTATGCTGGTTTGGAAAAAATGCATATAACTTGTAGTTAAATTGAAAATAGGTTGGATTATAAAATGTATTGTGAGGCTTGGGTTTTTGAAAATGGTTACATGCTAACTAAACATGTAACTTACTTTATTATGGATGTATGTAGTCACATATATATAAACTTATTCAAATTAAAATGGCATGTAAATATAGGTATTTTATTAATTATAAACAGTTTCTTAGGGAAAGACCATATTTGTACATAGATTGTATATTTTGTCAGAGGAAAGTGCTACGCTTCCATGGAAAGTAAGTAATTCTTTATTGCTACCTCACCAAGTGACAGCAATTGAGAAGAGGAAGGGAGTGCTTTTGTCCTTGGGCTCAGAAGAGGGGAAGGTGCAACTGTCTTTTGTCATCCTGAATCCCCATTCATCAGACACCAGCTGCCTCCACCATGCTGCCTACGTTCAATCCCAGTGAGATCAAAGTCATATACCTGAGGTATGCTGGTGGGGAAGTCAGTGCCAGGTCTGCCCTGGCCCCGAAGATCTGTTCCCTGGTCTGTGTCCAAAAATGGCTAGTGATGACATTGCCAAGGCAACTGGTGATTCAAAGGGTCTGAGGATTAGCGTGAAATCGAACATTCAGAACACAAAAGCCCAGATTGAGGTGGTACCTTCTGCCTCTGCCCTGATTATCAAAGCCATCAAGGAACTGCCAAGAGACAGAAAGAAGCAAAAAAACATTAAGCACAATGGAAATACCACTTTTGATGGTATTGTCAACCTTGCCCCACAGATGCAGCACCAGTATTTAGCCAGAATACTCTCTGGAATCATTAAAGAAATCCTTTGGGCTGCAGTGCTGATGGCAGCCACTTTCACGACATCATAGATGACATCAATAGAGGTTCAGTGGAATAGAGGCCAGCTACTTAAGAACTACAATGGAAAATTATTTCAATAAAGGATCATTTGACAGCCAAAAAAAAAAAAAAGAAAAAAAGAAAGAAAGAAAGAAAAGAAAAGAGGAAGGGAGAAATATGCCTAACATAGGCATTGAAAATATGGAAGTACTACGAGATGATCTGTGGAGCAGGAATAAAGAAAAGCCTCTTTTACCACATAGATTCTCATATTTACAATTTGCATTCCTTAGATACATGCTCATCTATACATCCATAGTAAAGATAAATTACACTTTTAGTAAGGATATAGCCATTTTCAAAAGCACAAACTTCACAGTATATTGTGTAGTCCAACCTGTCATCTTAGAATTTAACTAATTTTTAAGAGGAGATTATTTTTTACCTCATACTGTTAGCATCGAACAACAAACAGAAGGCCAGGAAGAAAGGATTCAGTATAAATAGCCTTGGATTACTGATGAGATTGACGTGTTTTAGGGATTTGATTCCTGAAGAAGTGCAGTGACTAACAGGAGTTTGAGCAACTCCATATGGGCCAGTGACTAGCATAGATACTTGAGAACCAAAGATGAATTATGGTCTCTTCCCTAGATGAACCTGTAGTCATTTTGTTTTGTTTTGTTTTGGGGTTGCATTAGGTGGTAGAGTTTCTTTTCCCCTCATTCCTTTCATTCATTCTCTCATTCCCCATTATTGGCACCTAAAATGCATATGGCCCATGGTAGCCACTGTTTACCTTACAGAGAAGAACTTGCTTTTGATATTAAGCTCTGGTATACTCATATCTACACATGGTAAAATCCTACTTGTGCTTCAGCCTCTAGCATAAGTATATCTGTCAAAGAAGGCTTCTCTGATTCTCCTGAGATAGAAATAATTTCTCTTTCTTTTGAAAACTCATAATGTGAAAATGAAGACTTTAAGCATATATTTATGTTTGTCAGATATCCACTCTGTTTAGTCTCTATAAATAGCAGTAAAAAACATTATGCTGTGACTCTTGAGCAACTTCTTCCACTTTAGAGAAAATACCATATAACTTTCAGAGCATTTTAAGGATTATAGAAAGCCTGTTAACTAAAGAATTCCATACTATTTAATGTGAATATATAATTTAAAATATTTTACAATAAATTTCTGAATTACAAATTTTTCTCTCCATGTGCATATGAGAAAGCTAATGCCAGAGAATTTAAGTCATTTGCTTAAAGTCTTAAAACCAATAAAGTGAAGTCAATAATCAAATATGGGCATTCAAGCACCAGAGCCTGCCCTCTTCACCTGTGTACTATGCTTTTAAAGGCTTTGGATTAGCAACCACATTTGAGCAGTTAGTCAATATTAGTATGTACGTAAGTCTGTGTCTGTGCATGTGTATATGTGCGTGTATACAGTTTTATTTTTTATTTTATTATTTATATGCATTATATTATAAATATAAATAATATAAATATTCTTATATTTATATATTTATTATTTTATTATATATATATTCAGTCTTATTTTTACTGGATGTATTTAAAATAGCCAGATTTTACAAGGAACTCTAACCTAGGTACATGGCTTATCACTGTGTCATTACTGCAAGACAGAAAGCTCTTTATCTTCCTCTTGATAGCATCTTCCTTAGTCTCTTTAAGCATTCTCAATCCCCACCGTCTTTAAGATGGATAAAAAATAGTTTCCTAAGAAAGTGTTGCCAAGAAGACCATCCCTAGCACTGGGTGTTACATGGAAACCAACTTGACAATAAACTATAAATGAAAAAAAAATTAAAAAAAAAGAAGACCATCCCTTCAGGACATAAAGCAGAGCTTTTATCAATGATATTCTCTGTTTTTCATAATTATTAAAGTCTGCCTCTGTAGACTGCAAGTGACCAGGATCAAATTATATTAGATATTTTAATGCCTAGATGTCTTCTAGGCAGAAAAACATTTAATAAATATTTTATGGTTTCTTTTGTATTCATTGACTTTAACTCCTTCCATGTTATTGATATATAAAAAACACGAATCTGTAATATTACTAGTTGCAGTAACTTATATTTTGTTCCATTTCAACAATTCAGTTGGTAAGTATGATCCTGTACTCTTTAAATAAATTGGTAACAGAGAAATTGGAAATGGAGGCACTCTTTCCTCATGGCTACAACCTGTGGTGGTCTCATTCTCCCCCAAGTCTCAGTGTAATTATCATCAGTACCACACATTTGGCAAATACATTTTTTGTTCTTTACACATCATGATACTGCTGTTTGGTATTGTTATTTAAATCTTGTCTTATTATTTCTATTTCTAATATGTTAAAGCCCCAGTAGATTCTGAAAGCCTCAAGGACTGACCCCACTTCCTTTACTTAGACTTGTTTCTCTTTTCAGACCCACTTGGTTTTATCTTTCATATACAGGAATGGTGTGTTTATTTTCTTTCAGTGAATCTTCCTACAGTTATTAAGGTACACTGATTCCATCCCATCCTTTTTGTCCCACCTGTGTACGACACAAAAACTTATTTTAATTTCCATCTTCTCTTGTAAGAAAGAGAAAAATCTAAGGTTAAACTGCTCTTAAGAGCAGCTTCCTCAAATACTCATGATGATACTCTCTTTATGTAGTAAAATAGGAAAGT
This sequence comes from Cryptoprocta ferox, assembly GCA_028646485.1. Lineage (NCBI taxonomy): Eukaryota > Metazoa > Chordata > Mammalia > Carnivora > Eupleridae > Cryptoprocta > Cryptoprocta ferox. Next base: position 22,228,727 of record CM053570.1, read on the forward strand.
ATGTTTAAAATTTTTTCAGAAGGTGATATGCACTAAGTTTTTATGGAAATGTTTTGTTTGCCTATAGGATAAGATGTACATGAGTTTGTGGCTTCTTCGGCTCTTGAGGTTTTTGTAGCATACTTAATTAAAAAAATAAAATATATTTAAAAAGTATCTTTCTAATAGTAATGGCTATACCAAAGTTATTTAAAATGTAATAAAATTAGCTTCCTAATTTTAGGAATTAGTGCCTCAATGACTACTGTGGTTATATAAGCCTTTGAAACCATGTGAGATTGTAAAATCCTAATGTTTTCATCTTGACTTAAGAAGCTTCTTGAGGAGACCTTTTACGTTTTTTTTCCTTAAACTAAAATTGGACTCCAGGAGAGAGGATACTGTAGCCTTTTTCTAGCTGTGACTTCTTAACTGCTTTTTTCTCAGTCTTCAAATTACTCTGGCAAGGAGGCAGTGATGTTGCAAAGAGATAAGGTCAGTAGAACATCACCTTTTAAAATTCTAACCTGTCTTCATACGTGAATGGGATAGTCCTGAGTGTAAGATGGTAAATGCGTTTTAGTAGTTTCCTCAGCTGCCCTGGCCACTGGTCTCATTATGCTTCTGGGAGATTTCTGGAGCTTCAATACTCTTGTCTATGAAGTGTAAATAAAAGCCATCATATTAATTTTTAAGAATCTGTCATATGTGAAGATCAAAAATGAGTATCAAAATTTAACTGAAGGCCTTCCCTTTAATTCAAAATATGCAGAAAGTGTAAAAGACATCATTTAGCCATTCATATCTGAGAAAACCAATAATTCTCTGATACAGACTACAGAAAGATTGTAGGAGAGTTTTAAACTATGTTTTATTACTAAACTCATGATCATGATCATCTAACAAAATATTTTGAGTATCAGTCGTGTCAGTTGTGTACTGTTCTAAATCTTGCTTGTTTTGAACTTTGTCTTAAAGTACCCGCAAATGAATGGTAATTTCTAGAGGATAAATAGCTCTATTTAAAAATTGTGTTTTGGTATTACCTACAAATTAAATAAGTATTAAAGTCTAAAACATGAATATTACTGGTTCAGCATCACCAAGACAGATTGGTGCACAACATAAATAATTCAGTTGCCTTTAACAGTGTTGCCATACCTTCCCAGCCAGCTGACCATACAAGCTGGGCCAACATGAATATTAGGAACATTCAAAGTTAGTTCCAAATACCCCTGAGCTATTAAGAATCTGTTGTGCAATTAGAGAAGCAGAGTCAGGAAGCATAGAGGAGAGGCTATTAGTTAATATTGAGAGATGTAAAGAGAATATTTGGAATCTCAGAATTGCTCTGGACTGTTTCATATGTCAGAACATTGATTGGTCTCATCATATTTTAAAGATACCAGCCATCTTTCTTGGGTCTTTTCATTATGATGGAATCTGGTACAAGGATTGCAAGCTGTGGAACTCAGATATGTATTAGATACTTCCAACCCCCATTTCTTGATTTACATTCCTTCCATTCAATTCTGTGCCATTTCAGTAGAAATACTGCCAAATTGAGGTAGGATATTAGACTACATATTTGCCCATACTGGTGATTATAGGGTAGGAAGGTTAGATCCTATAACTATCTGCTACATTTCAGTTAGGTAGACCTTCCAAATAAAGGTAAATCTTCAATGATCTGAGGCAATACAACATCAATATTAGGAAAATGTCTTAAATATTTTTCTAGGTAAATATTAACTTGTTCAGTTTGATTACATATAGACTAGTATAGATTATACATAGCCTAATCAAATAGTGCTAACTTGATTGAACCAAGTATAGCAAAAAACCAAAGACAATGCAATATGAGGTTTTAAAGTTTTCGAATAGAGATTTGTTTGATTTTTTTTTAAGAGAGAGAGCATGAGTGGATAAGGGGCAGAGAGGCAGAAGGAGAATCCTAAGCAAGCCCACACCCAATGCCAAGTCTGATGTTAGGCTCAATCTCACAACTGTGAGATCATGACCTGAGCTGAAGAGTTGTGTAAAGAGACATTTTACAGCCTGAACCACCCAGGTTCCTCTGACTTTATTTTTTTTTAACTGAGGAAGAAATTGTTATTTAAACTCATGGAGTGGGAAATTCTTTAACAAGCATAGGTCACAATTCTAGCTGCTATGGATGCTTAACAATAAAAGAAGCAGACATCTGTTCTCAGATGTGTAAAGAATGAAATGCTCTTCATTTCTTTTTACTGTAATTTTTTTGGTGTTATGCTATAGAGTAAAACTATCCAGCCTCACTAATATTTGGGGAGAGGAATCATGGCTCTCTTTCCCTGGAGAAAGATCTTTATATCTTTAATAGTTTTTGTCCCTTAAGTAGCAGTACTAAAGTTTTCATACATTTTTTATGGTCATGTTGAATCATGAAGGATTAACATTATTAAGGATTCTATATTTTGCTTTGAATGAAATACATTGTTATGCCCTGTATTAAATATGGAAATGAAAAAAAAGTTTATCACTAGTAAAAAAACTAAGATGTTTCATTGCTTTAAAAAATAATCTACTATACCTCTTTTGGTATAAATATAATTATTTGTGGATTAAAAATATTACATAATTGTTTATCCGAATTAACTTTTGGCTCTTACAGTGCATTTAAAAATAAACTGCATTATAACAGTAACTTTGAAACATAAAAGGGGAATTAAATGAATGAGATAAAAACAAGTGTAATTTAAATGTTACTTCTTGGGAAAAATTTATGTAGAATAGTGGTTTACAATAATTGTTGACATATTCCCCTAAGTACTGTGTCTGTGATTTTTCATGGTATCAATCATTTAAAGCAATTTAGGTAATAACATTCTGACATGCATTTCTGCTATTTTATTTACACCATTTGCCTACATCATTGTAATGCAGTACCTTTCTGATTTGGTACAGTAAATGCACTCTGTAATATCTATTATGGCATGGTCAAAGGATAATTTATTGTCAAATAGAAAAATAGGTCAACACTAATGTCACTTGATGATCAACCCTCCCCCTCCCCAAGTTTAATAAAACATCTCACCAGTATGCATTCCAGTGCAGTGGTTGATATTTTATTAGGACTACCTGGCTATAGCAGTAGTGTAATTACTGAGCTGTCAGAGTGATAAGTGGGATTAATGGCTGCCTGATGCACTTTAGTCTGCAGAGCGCTTAGAGAATTGCAAGATGGTATTATTATCAGAGTCTGCCCATTCTGGCATATTCATGGCACCAAAGAAAAAAAGAATGCTACAATTCAGGTTTGCATTGCCCTGCCTCATTAACATCTGACATTTCCAACAGCTGTTATTTGTGAACTAGCTCAATAATAAAAAGGGAATTATTTGGTAAAGAGGCTTAATAACCACAACTAAAAATCCTTACATTGTCAGCGCTGTTAAGTGAATCTGTTTATGTTGAATTTAAGATTTCTCTAGAAGAATGGGAAAATACACTGCATTAATTTGGCTCATTCATACCTGCTGACATTATAACTTTATTTTTTAATTGCCTTTTTATTCACATTGGGTGTTAGAAAAAAGAAATGTGGAAAACTTGTGACTTCATTAGGGATAAGCAGAATCTATAGGACATAAATGATATGTATACACATGTATACAGACATTATATATACACATATAGGAAATGAATAAGTACATTTATTGCTTTATTCCTGTGAATTGCCAAATCTTTTTAAAACTGCTGAAATGACTTTTTTTTACAAATTAGAAGGTACTTAGGATGGCATATTATTTGCTAAATTTTTAGCTAGCTATTTTATTTTACTACATAATAGGAGATCCTTTCAAACCACTAATAATGCTCAACATATTTATCCATGTGAAGATAACACATATAAGTATCACCTCATTTCAACATCATAGACCAAATAGACCATGCATTATACTCTGTTTGCATTGTTGTGCAATGTATGCTGGTGATTACAGTTTCAAGAAGTTCTTTTTGAACTCAGTGACAGTGTTTTAGAGAAAAAAATCATAAGTACGATAAGATAGGAATTCAACTAAATGATAGATGTGAATCTAACAATGGCATTTAGAGAAAGATAGGGGAGAGGTTTAATGACTACATTTCAGAGAAGACAATTGATTATGAAAAGCCTTCGGTACTCATTGTGTAAAATTTAATTTAGAGAGAAGGCTAAGGGCGCAAACCAGAGAAAAGAGATCAGATTTAAAAACAAGATATTAATTAGGTGCTGAGAAATTGGTTCAGACAATGAAGAGGACTCTCCTACTCACAAAAGAATGACAAGGAGACCGGTATTGTTTTCTCAAAGGAAATGAACCAAGGTCTTTAACACATGGAAGTAGATAGAAAATGAGCTAGCTAGTCACCTTTGTCACTGAGCAGGGTAGGATTCATTCTCAATGAAATTCTCAGAGAATTCTGGACTTCTTACAAATGTGACCGTGGTATATCTTAAGTTTTAGATTTCTAGCCTAATTCTTCTCTACTCCTGTTCTCACTGTGTGACAGACCAAACTGCATTAGTTTATGTACTTTGTACTTTTCTCCAGGCTTGGGCACATACTGGGTCATTCTCTTGGGTGACCTTGCTCTCCAAATCCCACCCTTTCCTATTTCCCTCATGCCCACTCATTCTTCAGTCTTCCCTTTGAGTATTACTCCTCCCAATGAGCTTTCCTGACTATCTCCCTCCAGGACTGCAGTTCCTCTGATACGCTTCTCTGAGCATGCTCTTTTCACTCAAATTCACATTGACTACTACAGTTGCCTTTTGGACTTGTGAACTTCCTCCAAACCTCAAGGTGCATGAGAGCAGAATCATGGTGGTCACCAATTTTATATCCTCATATTCGTGGTTCTGCCATGTAACAGGGATTCTTTAGATTTTTACTAAGTGAATAAATAAATGAATAAACAACAGACATTTATGTGCAGATTAAGGACCATTCTAGCCAGTGGTTTCAGTCCTGAAGTAGTAATTATAGGATCATGATTCTTGCTGTGTGGATCCAACCATGTATAGCAGGATCACCTCAAAGGCTTTTTAGTTTAGTTTTGTTTTTTTTAAATACAGATTCCCAGGCCGATAATTCAGACTCAGGCGGGGAAACTGTGACATCTACCAAGCTGGTCCTTAGGTACACTAAAGTTTGAAAATGTCTTTGGTCAGTACTCCAGGAAGAAGATTCTGAGATGGGATTAGTATGCAGGAAATTTATTAGAAGATCAACATTTGTGTGAGAGTGAGGGAGTCAGGAATGGACAGACAGCCATAATAAAGGCTGCAGTGGATCTCTGTGGATCTCTGCAGACTTGTTCCCCAAGTCTGGGCAAGGGGACTGGGCTCTAACCTCTTCATTGACCTGTAATTGGAAGTGGGCTGCTACTAGAAAGGGGACACGACCCTGGTTGAGCCTGTTCTCTTTGACTGAGGGCACAGCAGCAGGGGAATAAATGCTTCATTCTGGAAGGGGGTGGATCTGGGCTATGCATTGAAGCATGTACTACAAAGCCCAGTTGCCATGTGAATAGTTTGGAGCTTAAAAAACATCAGAAAATTGGAGGGAGGGAGAGATGATGGGAGGGAAAGAAGGAGGGAGAGAGGAAATGTGGGAGACAAAGTGGGAGGGATGAAGGGAGGAAGAAAGGACATTACAAGTAGTAAAATGAGAGAGACTTTGCTTTTGTGTGTGTATAAAAATTGTGGCCTCCAAGGCATACAAAACTTTTATCATTAAAGACTGCATTCTCTGACCATTGTCAGTTTAGTGAGATGTCAAAAAAGATTGATTTAGTAAATGAGTGAATGATGTATCTTAAATAAATATGATCCTCTTAATCTCTAAGAGGAACACAGATAGAAGGAGTTAACCTGAGTGGTGCTATTTTATACATCTCAGAAGGTGTACAAAAACTGAAACCCAGATACTCTATGTTTACTGCTTAAAAAATGATTTTTTACCTAAAAATAGCACAATATATAGAATATTATCTCCGTTACTCTGTAGTTTCATTAATCTGTTTTTTTTTTATTTCTTAGGTGTCTGAAATGTGTAGATGCCCCCTGTCAGAAGAGCTGTCCAACTAATCTAGATATCAAATCATTCATCACAAGTATTGCAAACAAGGTAAATTCAGATTTAACTCTGCAAATGAGATTAACAGCATTTGATCTTGATGTCTATCTACTATGACCTGTGACTAAAGCATAAAGCTTGTCTTGATAAATTGAGTTAAAATATTTAAAATGTGATTTCTATAGGCATGTGAAAATGTAGCACATTTTATTAATTAGCCTCTTCCATGTTTTGATATAATTATTGTAAAAATGCATATTCATTGTTTATTGATTTAAAAAATTAGTGTATGTTGAAATTAATGAGTTTTTCATCCAAGGCACTCACTGAGTAGACTGACTCTAGCTTAAGCTCAGTAAAATGTTTATAGATGGGAACTGTCATCGATTATCAAAACACATTTCAAATTTATGAATTATCTCTTTTAAAATGTGTTTTGGGGGGCGCCTGGGTGGCTCAGTTGGTTGAGCATCCGACTTCGGCTCAGGTCATGAGCTCGTGGTTCTTGGGTTTGAGCCCCGCATCGGGCTCTGTGCTGACAGCTCAGAGCCTGGAGCCTGCTTTGGATTCTGTGTCTCCCTCTCTCTCTGCCCCTCCCCAGCTCATGCTCTGTCTCTCTCTCTCTCTCTCAAAAATAAATAAACATCAAAAAATATGTGTTTTGGTATTAAGCCTGGCACACTGAGACACGACAAGGAAATGGACTTTTCCCTGGTGCTAAAATTCAGGTAATTTATTTAAGATTTGGAATAATTCATAGACACTAGATAGAGTTATAACCAAAAACCCCTGGCACCAAAAAATAAAACACAGGCTTTTGTGAGCATGAGTAGAACAAAAGAAATTTTAACCTTTTTTTTTTCAAATCAATGTAAGACTAAGCCCAGTTTTTCATTCACTAATTTTGATTGATTAAATGATTAATTAAAATTATCTTCTTTGTAAAAGGAGTATTGTGAGCTCTTAGCCAAGTGTCTGATGCTTTAGCAAATTAACAAAACCTGAAGGAAGTCTTCCTATAAGGATGTAGAGAATCCTTCTTTTCACAAGGTTTGACATTTATGTTCTAAAATGCTGTAAAAATCCAATAAGTGCTCCTTCAACAACCAGGCACCTTTTTCTATAAAGATCATTTCTCAATGTCAATTATTTAAAAAATATATTTCAAGAGAAAAATGGTACATTTATATGGTTTTAGGATTTCAAAAGAAAGATTAATACTTAGGTATACAGTATGATATTAATCTACATGGTCATATTTATTAGGATTTTAAGGCTAGGTTAAATTTTAGATTGACCACTTATTGTGAATTCAGGGAAAACTACTTATTTATGAAAGAAAGACAGCATCTGTCCTACAAGTTTGTGGTGTAAACTAATTAATGCTTGTATGTGAAAATCTCTAACATCATTATTATTTAGCAAATAATTTATAATTATTTAACAAATATTTTGTTGATGTGGAATTATTAATAATCCCATTCATTCAATATGGCAAATAATATACAAGGGATTACTATTTTTATAGCTGTTATTATTTGTTGAGTAGCTGCTGTGTACCAAACACAGTGACAGGTATTGGGATCCTGCTATGGCCCAGCCTTTTAGAAGTTCATAATTTATAAGCAAAAGCAGGTACATAAAAAAAATTTTAAAGACCTCTCTAACTATAATTGAATGTGGTTAGTGCTGCAGCCCATGCAATCTAGAAAAGTGTATTCAGCATGCACAAAAGCAGGAATGTGTATATATGGCAAGTTTAGGCAGATGTAATAAATTCAGTGTAGCTATAATAGGATCTAGATTACATAAAAAAGAGTGATGGGAGAGAGACAAGGCAATTAGATTGGGATTCAGTTGTGAAAATATATCAATTCTATGCCCAATATTTGAGACTTAATCCTAGGCATAAAGGAAATCATCAATGCTTTGTATTTGTTATGTAATTAAGAAGATGAATTCTAGGAAGTGATCTCATTTATTAACTTCATGGTATACCACACATCTATTATCATAAGACCTTTGTCTTATTTGTGAAAATAAATAATTTATGTGAAACTTATATGTGAACCTTATTTGTTTAATGGGGTTCACAGAAAAAGAGTGAAACAAAATGTCCAGAGTTTGAAGTCTGAAGTGTTTTAGCTAAAATTATTTCCAACGTACCAACATTGACTTTAAGTATGAGGAAATACTACAATTATGATCCATGCTGGCTGAATGTTCCCTAGATATTCCAAAATTCATTAGTGATATTGTGATTCACATTAGGGTATACTCCATTCATTCCAGGTCTATACAAATTTATAGAAAAAAAAAGAAAAATGAAATAATGGTGTTCTTTGAGAAGTTTATAAAATGTCTAGACAAGATCAGACATCTCTATTTTAGGAAAACTTTCTATTTCATTAATTTGTATTCTTTACTGCCTAATGAGGTGTTATACTTAGGTATTTATTTAAACAGATTTGATATGAAGAAAAGATATTTGGAGACATTTAATTGAAAATGTGATTTTTCTATAGGCATTTAGGGAACTGTCATTAAGTAGTGTTTTGTGGAAGAATCACTGTAGTAATCATAAAAGGTCAGAGATTCTTGTTCTTTAAAGCCTTCAGTTTTTTAGATATTTACCAGCTGTGTACAATGTAGGCTGTCCCACACTGCTCTGCCAGTGGACCTCAACTCAGGAGGGGGGTTCTTTCCAGGTTGAGAGGGTAATTGAATTGCCAGACTCAATGAGCCTTGTGCCTCTTTGAGAAAAGGATGTCACTTGTACTGTATTGTGTTAGGTTTCTGTGATTCAGTGGAGTTTAGGCCAATACTTCCATTCTTTATTTTCTTACAAACTGGATTACAGCTCTAGTTTTCAAAGGTACAGTCAATTCCATTGTACCTCCTCAGTCAGTTTTTCTCTGTTTCATTCATGCAGGCTGTTGTTTGCAATTGTATCTCTCAATCGGAAGTACACGTTTCAGAGTCATCAAACTGTGAATACTGGGTTATATTTCTTGATAGCTTCCCTTTGGAAAAAAAAACAGTACTTTATATCAGAATGCATGAGGTCGATCTATAAATGTAGTGAAAAAGAATGACTGTTTTTAAAATGTTCCTTTCTTTCATGATGCTTTATTTTAAACAATAGAGACACTTTTTCTTTTCAAAATTTTCATAAAAATTGTAAAGCATTGATTTTTTCCACTGTTTTGCATATTATTTAGAGTCTATGTGTCCAGATTTGTGTGACTTTTATGCCTGGATAAAAAACATTTAATAACATATATTAGAGAAAAGTTGACTAAATGAAATCGGTGTAAAATAAAAAGCTCTTCTTTATCATAGAGTCCTACTGAAAGTAACTAGAAGTCAGAGGAGCAACAAAATTTACCAGCAGAATTCATTTGATGAGCTACTGACAACAATATTTTCATTTAAAAGATGTCTTGATATATGTACATGTGTGTATACACACGTATACACACACACATGCATATATACCTGATGCAAGTGTTACAAAACAGAAGTGCAGTTCATAGATTTACTTCATCCTCTTTTTGTGTTTGCTCTTCAATTGCAGTGGCTCAGTGGTTTAATCCTTTATCAAGTAAAATGTTGGTCCACTTCTAGAATAATCTTCTAAAAGCATAGCTTTAATTATATTACTCTCTGGTTCAAGAAAATGTCAGTCTCTTCCCAGGGCCTAGAAACTAATGTCCAAATAAATAACTTATCATATAAGACTGTTAGGCTTTCTCCCACTGTCATGACAGAGAAATAAAGAGATGAAAAAAACATTAGGAAGTCCATAACTTATTACGCAATAGTGTTTGAAAATATGAATATGTTAGATATATGAAAAAAAAAGGTAGGGATAAGGTTTCCTTTGGTACACAAGGCTGGTTCCCTCACTCGGTTTGCCAGATGATAACCGTGAGCCCCTCTGTTCATTCTAAAAGGGCTGTCAGAAGCTTACTTACCTGCTGCTATGAAATGCGCTCAGGACAACACAGCTTTTAAAAACTCCGTTATGCTCTACAGAGTAAACAAGCCATTATCCTGCAGAGTTGAATATGCCATTTGGTTTAAATAAATAGTTCTGAATTCGTGTGTCCATTTCCTTTACAATTAAATTACCAACATTTGAGTAATCCGAAAAATGTATTTTTCTAGGACTGGATGTATTCAAATGTTTACAACTACTTTATGGCATGAGTCTGTATCATTTAGGGTACTAATCTGAGTGGGTCTTCCGGCACAGAGTAAAGTACTGTACTTCAAATACGCTTGTCCCTAAGTCATAAAATACTGTTTTCTGTATATTAGTTTTATCCTTTTAAAACTCAAAGAGATAGTATTGTTAATGCTTTATTAGTCAATATTTGATTAGTTATATTCACATTTTCCCTAATTTTCTTCATTTTTTTCTTTTTCTTATCTTTTTATTTTCCATATTGGAACTTCCATGGGAAAATAGTTTACTTTTGCTTGTACTGAAGCTTTTGGAAAATGAACAGAAACTTAGTTATTGCTCATTTGATGTTATATGTCTATAGAGAGGGGCTGCTTTAAAGATTTTTTTATCTTCATTGTTCAACTAAACAGTGATTTATCTACGTTGGGTTTCTTTTTCTTTATCCCTCTTGGTTTTCACTGGCATTCTTGAATCTGTGCATTGATGACTTTCCTCATTTGGGGGATTTTCTCATTGACTATCATTTCCTCATGGAACTCTTATTAGATACATGTTAAACCTTTTTACTGTATTCTCCATCATGGTTAACTTATCCTCTTTATTTTACATTTTAAAAAACTCTGTTAGTTTTTGAATTGTTTCTAAGCCTGCCATTTCTTTAAATATATAAAAATACTCATTTTCCATACTCCTAAAGGTCCACTGAAGTTTCTATCAGCCTGATTATACTGTTTGTAGTGTCTACTGGTTCCACTCATTGTGCTTTGTTTCTTCATATGTTTGTTTTATTTTTTTTTACTTTGCTGATTTTTTTGAAAGCTTAATCTGTGGAATTCTGTGAGGACTGCAATGAATGCATTTTCTTTACAAGGGATTTATATTTGCTATGTTCTCAAAGGACCTGAAAATGGGATCCAATGTTCACCTGGTTTAGCAAATGCCTTTAAGATGATTCCACTTATTTTTCTATCTTATTGCCTTGTCATTTTCAGCTCTTGGACATGACAGGTCGTGAATATATTCATGATCACTTTTTAAAAATATTTTACCTATAATTCTAACTTTTTAAATCTAGTCTTGTAACAGACTATTTCTCAATACATATGGAAAAGTACAATAATTAAAGATCTAATGGGTAGTCTAGATTGATTGAAACAGATTTTTATTAACAAATACTTAAATAGTAATTGGGAAGCTATAGGAAGAAAGAAACCTTTGAAAAATAAGACAAAAAGATTTGCCACATCAGATCTTGAAACTTACTATATGTCTTCTATAACCAATGTGTAGTGTTGGTATAAGAATAGATTTCTAGAGCAGGTGAAATCTGTAAAGAGAACCAAGTAAATATGAGAACATAATATGTAATGAAGAGTGCATTTCAATTCAGTGGAAAATGATGGGTTCTTTGAAAAATGGTTCAGGTATAATTTTGAATTTACTTTTAGAACTTTTTATTAATCCATGTAACATAAACTTTAAATGGACTAACTTTTAAATACTAAAAAATTTTAAAAAATTTTTGGAAGCTGTAAATTATGTGAGAACAAATTTTACTACACACATTTTAAAAGAAAAATTAACCAAACTTGAAACCAAGTGAGTTTTCTTTTTTAGTATCATGTGTTAACTTCTGTGTTATCAAAAAGTTCCTTGGTATTTAAAGGAGAATAATAGCCTAACCCAGTATACACATGGGGAAAAGGTCATGAACATTACAAAGAGGTAGTGCAAATGATTAATAACCATATTAGACATGTTTGAGTTCTATATTAGTAAGAAATATGTAAATCAAAGGATGGGACACCACTTTCTTTCATCAGATTATTGAAGTTTAAAAGCTTAATAACCTCTGGGCACCCAGGTGGCTCTGTCACTTGAGTGACTAACTTTTTCTTCTAATGTTTATTCATTTTTGAGAGAGAGATAGAGCACAAGTGGGGGAGGGGGGAAGAGAGAGAGAGATACAAAATCTGAAGCAGACTCTAGGCTCTGAACTGTTAGCACAGAGCCTGACACAGGGCTTGAACCTATTAACTATGAGATCATAACCTAAGCCAAAGTCAGACACTTAATCGATTGAGCCACCCAGGGACCCCAAGTGACTAGCTCTTAATTTCAGCTCAGGTCATGATCCCAAAGTCATGCAATCGAGCCCTGCATTGGGCTCTGTGCTGAGTGTAGAGCCTGCTTGGGATTCTCTCTCTCCTTCTGTCCCTTTTCCCTTCTCTCATGCACATGCTCTCTCTCTCTCTCTCTCTCTCTCTCTCTCTCTCAAATTAAAAAAAAAGTTTAATAGCTTCCTATGCTATTCAGCTGGAAGGAAACAAGAAGCCAAATGGAATTTTAATCCAATTTTAAGCCAAAGACAAATGGAATTTTAACCTACCTTGCTATGTCATTGTATAGAAAAGAAATTTGAAACCCAGCAAGGCCAGATTCCCTGACTACTTGGTAGAATAACTGAATTTTCCTTATTTTCCCCCAGTTTGTTTTTGTCTGCATCACACTACACTATCTATATAAATAAAGTACAAATATTGAGTCATTATTAAAATACAAAGTTTATTTGCAAATGACTTATCTGATAAAGGGGTAGTATACAAAATCTGTAAAGAATTTATCAAACTCAACACCCCCAAACCCAATAATCCAGTTAAGAAATGGACAGGAAACATGAATAGACATTTTTCCAAATAAGACATACAGATGGCTAACAGACACATGGAAAGGTGTTTAGTAACAGGGAAATACAAATGAAAACCCATAATGAAATATACCTAACACCTGCCAGAATGGCTAAAATTAACAACACAGGAAACAACAATTATTGGTGAGAATGCAGAGAAAGGGGAACCCTCTTACACTGTTGGTAAGAATGCAAACTGGTACAACCACTCTGGAAAAAAGTATTGGAAGTTCCTCAAAAAGGTAAAAATAGAACTACCCTATGACCCAGCAATTGTTCTACTAGGTAGTTACCCAAAAGATATAAAAGGAATAATTCAAAGGGATATATGCACTGTGATGTTAATACAACATTATCAACAAGAGCCAAATTATGGAAAGAGCCAAAATGTCCATTGACTGATGAATGGAGAAAGAAGGTGTGATTTATATATACAGTGGAATATTATTCAGCCATAAAAAATGAAATTTTGTGTTTTGCCACAATGTGGATGGAGCTAGAGTATATTATACTAAGAGAAATAAATCAGTCAAAGACAAATACCATGTCATTTCACTCATATGTGGAATTTAAGAAATGAAACAGATGAACATAGGGAAAAGAAAAGAGGCAAACTATAGAATAAACTTAACTGTAGATAACAACTGAGGTTTGCTGGAGGGGAGGTGGGCAGGGCTGGGCTAAATGGGTGATGGGCATTAAGGAGGGCACTTGTGATGAGTACTGGGTGTTATATGTAAGTGATGAATCACTAAATTCTACTCCTGAAACTAATATTACACTATATGTTAATTAACTAGAATTTAAATAAAAAACTGAAACAAAGAATAAAATCAAAATTAAAAATAAAGTATATGAAATACAAGTATAAAATATAGATTATAAAATATAGAGGATATTATATTTATATATACATGTAAGCAACATATTTCTATCATGATAGTTTGGTAAGTGCTTTTAACATCTCAAATGATGTATAAAATATGTAATGTATTAGTCTTCATCTTAAAGAAATTTAGTTTTAGTTTTCAGAAAACTGGTAAATTGAAAAATATAAGTAAGTTATTATAATCAAAACTAGTTTTAATTTTGAAAGTATTAATGGGTTTAAATTAATAGACTTAGAGACTTTTCTGGTAAATATATGTGTACCCACTGTACAGCTGGTTTTATGAGCCACAGTATGATAATACAGTATAGTAGACAATGCATTACCCTGTCAATTAAGAAATCTCATATTCTTGTCAATGAAAAGCAAACCCTAACAAAACAATCTGACTTCATTTTGTTTGAAGAAAGAAGATAGTATTAAATTATAGTCTGTTTCTAATACTGTAAATAATGAAATTTTGTCTTTATAAGTAATTATACATATAATGTTCTACAACAATCACTGAATTTGTTGATTTAAATCTTATTTTGGATAAGATTATTTACAGTGAGATAATTTGAGCTTTTTCTCACCTTTAATTTATAATTTTCCTATTGCATATATTTGTTATTCAGAATATACAGGCACACTTTCTTTTATGGCACTTTATTCTGCTTCGCAGATATTGTGTTCTTTTACAAATTGAAATTTTGTGAGAACACTGCATCGAACAAGTCTGTTGGCACCATTTTCCAACAGCATTTGTTCACTTCATGTCTCTGTCATATTTTGTAATTCTCACAATATTTCAAACCTTTTTATTATTATATTTTTGATGGTGATCTGTGATCAGTTATCACTGGAATAATGGTTAACATTTATTAGTAATGAAGTTTTTTTTTACATTAAGATATGTGCATTGTTTTAGACATAATACTTTTGCACTTAATAAACTATGGTATATAGTGTAGGCACAACCTTTATATGTACTGGGAAACCAGAAAATTCATTTGATTCACTTTATTGTAAGGTATTTGCTTTCTTGCAGTAGTTTGGAACAGAACCGGCAATATCTCTGAGGTATGCTTGTAAATTTATTTAAACTTTGCTAGCAATTTGATTGACTTGAATCTTTTTTGTTTTCTAATATAACAATGTTTTAAAATTTTTTAAAAATTTTTTATAGTTTATTGTCAAGTTGGTTTCCATATAACGCCCAGTGCTCTTCCCCACAAGTGCCCTCCACCATGACCATCACCTCCTTTCCCTTTTCCCCCTCCCCCTTCAGCCCTCAGTTTGTTCTCAGTATTCAAGAGTCTCTCATGATTTGTCTCCCTCCCTCTCCCTGTTTTATTTTTTGAAACAAAGAAAGAAACAAAACCCTGCACAGATTTTCTCTGTGTTGCCAAATATTAGTAACCATTACATTTTAAATTGAGATGGAGTAATTCTCATTTATATTTTCTGAGTAGCCAGTAACATGTATGATGTAACTTTGTTTATAGTATAACATCTTTCAGAAGATGAAGATCTATGAAGTGAAATAATACAACCAGCTACTAAATTTCTACTTCAAACTCCTAGACATCCAGTGCCCTTTTAGTATACAATGTGTGTATATTTTTAACTTGTCCAAGTAAAAAGAATCGTATTTAAGCCATAATTCTTTTTTTTTTAAACTTTATAGTTTATTGTCAGGTTGGTTTCCATATAACACCCAGTGCTCTTCCCCACAAGTGACCTCCACCAAGACCATCACCCCCCATTACCTTTCCCCCTTCCCGTTCCCCCCTCAGTTTGTTTTCAGTATTCAAGAGTCTCTCGTGTTTTGTCTCCCTCCCTCTCCCTAACTCTTTTCCTCCTTTCCCTCCCCATGGTCCTCTGTTGGGTTTCTCCTGTTAGACCTATGAGTGCGAACATATGGTATCTGTCCTTCTCCGCCTGACTTATTTCGCTTAGCATGACCCCTCGAGGTCCATCCACTTTGCTACGAATGGCCAGATTTCATTCTTTCTCATGG
>CM053570.1:22245081-22260869 GCA_028646485.1 Cryptoprocta ferox
CCGAGCTTTTGCACTACTAGGTAATTACCCAAAGGATACAAAAATAGTAATTCAAAAGGATACATGCACCCCAATGCTTATAAGCAGCATTATCAACAATAGCCAAATTACGGAAAGAGCCCAAATGTCCATTGACTAATGAATGGAGAAAAAAGGTGTGGTTTATATAGGCAGTGGAATATTATTCAGCCATAACAAAGAATGAAATCTTGCCATTTGCATGATGTGGACGGAGCTAGAGTGTATTATGCTAAGTGAAATAAGTCAGAGAAAGACAAATACTATATCATTTCACTCATATGTGGATTTTAAGAGACAAACATGAACATAGGGGAACAGAAAAAGATTGTCAAACCAAGAAACAGACTCTTAACTATAGAGAACAAACTGATGGTTACTGGAGGGGTGAGAGTTGGTGGGATGGGTTAAATAGATGGTGGGTATTAAGGAGGACATTTCTGATTTGAACACAGGGTATTGTATATAAATGATGAATCACTAAATTCTATACCTGAAACTAATATTACTGCATGTTAACTAACTGGAATTTAAATAAAAACTTGGAGGTGAAAAATAAATAAATAAAAAGAACTTATACAAATGAACACCAAAAATACAATTAATCCAATTAAAAATGGGCAGAAGTGATGAACAGACATTTCTCCAAAGAACGCATATGGATGGTAAACGGACAAATGGAAAGATGCTCAACATCACTTTTCATCAGGGAAATACAAATCAAAACTACAGTGAGATATAACCCCACACCTGTCAGAATGACTAAATCAGAAACTCAAACAAGTGTTGATGAGGATGTGGAGAAAAAGGAACCCTTGTGCACTGTTGATAGGAATGCAAACTGGTGGAGCCACTGTGGAAGTATAGAGTATGGAGGTTCCTTGGAAAATTAAAAATAGAACTATTGTTTGATGTATGGGGTGCCTCAGTGGCTCAGTTGGTTAAGCATCCGATTTCGGCTCAGGCCATGATATAATGGTTTGTGAGTTCTAGCCCTGCATTGGGCTCTGTGCTGACAGCTCAAAGCCTGTAGCCTGCTTCAGATTCTGTGTCTCCCTCTCTTTCTGCTCCTCTGCTCGTGCTCTGTCTCTGTCTCTCTCAAAAATAAATAAACATTTAAAAAATATTTAAAAAATCTATCATTTGATCTAATAATCACAGTACTGGGTATTTACCCAAAGCATACTAAATCAGTAATTCAAAGGGATATATGTACCCCTATATTTATTGCAGCATTATTTCCAACAGCCAAATTATGGAAGCAGCCCAATTGTCCATCAACAGATGAATATTTGGTACACACACACACACACACACACACACACGGGAATATTATTCAACCATAAAAAATAATGAACTCTTGCCATAATGAAATCTTGCCATTTGCAATGAATGGATCTAGAGACTATAATGCTAAGTGAAATAAGCCAGTTAGAGAAAGACAGCTGCTATATGATTACACTTGTATGTGTAATTTAAGAAAGTAAACAAGTGAACAAAGAAAAAAAAGAAAAAACAAAAAATAGAGTCTAACTATAGAAAACAACCAAATGGCTATCAGAGGGGAGGTGGGGAAGCATTGGTGAAATAGGTGAAGAGGATCAAGAGTACACTTATCTTGAAGAGCATTGAGTAATATCTGAAATTGCTGAATCACTAAATTGTATACCTGAAACTAATATAACACTGTTGACTATACTGGAATTAAAATTAAAAATAATAACAAATCTCAGGGGTGCCTGGCTGGGACAGTCAGAGGAGTGTGTGACTCTTGATCTCAGGGTCATGAGTTTGAGCCCTGCATTGGATGTAGAGATTGCTTTAAAAAGTAAAGTTTAAAAAAAAGTTCAGACATCTTAACTTTTTTGTGCAGTAGAAATGCAGATTTTTTCTGTTCAGTATAAAAGATAATTACAAGAGTTATGTTTTATTGCTCTCCAGGATACTGCCCAGTTTTGTATCTAATCTAGCAATTTTATTGAACTGTTTCTCTATTAAATCTCCTATATAATTTCCAGTCATGTAAGTATACTTTTAAAAATATAACACCTTTATTGAGATAAAATTCGTATCTTATACAATTTGCCAATGTAAAGTGTACTGTTATTCAGATGATGATGAGTATATGTTCAGAAAAGTAACTGTAACCTCAGTCAAATTGAGCATATTTTTATAATCCCAAATATGCCAGCAGATATTTTCCAGTTTTTCTCAGATCACCAGCTGTAGACAACTACCAATCTGCCTTCTGTTTCTTTAGTGTTACCTATTCTGGACATTTCCAATAAATGAAAACATAATTTGTGATATTTAGTAAATGGCTTCTTTCACTTAGCATAATGTTTTCAAGGTTCAGCTATATTTTAGAAGATATCATTACTTCATTTCTTTTTATTTCTAAATAATATCTGATTATAAGGATATATCACATTTTTTAGCCCTTCATGAGTCATGGGCATTTAGGTTGCTTCCACATTTTAGGTATTAGGGATAACACTATTTTGAACATTAATGTATGAAATTTTATATGGATAGATGTAAATTTTCTTGGGTGTACACCAAAGAGTAGAATTGCTGAGTCATATGGTAACTCTATTTGTAATCTTGCGAGGAACTGCCAAACTGTTTTTCAAAGCAGAGACACCATTTTTCAATCTCGTCAACAAGTATGATTGTTGCAATTTCTCCACATCCTTGTCAACATTTTTTATCGTATGTCTTTTTGACTGTAGCCATCCAAGTAGGTACTAAGTGGTATCTCATTATTTTCGCTAGCATTTCTCTTAAAGATAATGATGTGTAGCAATACTTCTTATGCGTGTTGGCCATTTGTATATTTTTGGAGAATTGTTTATATTAAACCATTGTTCTTTTTTTTAACCATTGTTCATTTTTTAATTGGTTGTCTTTTGATTAGTGAGTTATAAATGTTCTTTATATATTCTAGATGAAAATTTCTTACCATATATGATTTTTTCCTGTACTGTGGGTTGCCTTTTAACTTTCTTGGTGGTGCTCTTTGTAGTATAAAAGTTTTTTTTTATGTTTATTTATTATTGAGACAGAGAGAAACAGAGCATGAGTGGGGGAGGGACAGAGAGAGAGGGAGACACAGAATCCGAAGCAAGCTCCAGGCTCTGAGCTGCCAGCACAGAGCCTGTCGCGGGGCTTGAACACATGAACTGTGAGATCATGACCTGAGCTGAAGTGGATCACTTGGTCGCTTAACCGGCTGAGCCACCCAGGTGCCCCTAAAAGTTTTAAATTCTGATGAAATCCAGTTTATCTATTTTTTCTTTTGTTGCTTGTGCTTTTGTTGTCATACCTAAAAACAATGGCCTAATCCAAGGCCTTAGGGTTTATTCCTATGTTGTATTCTAAGAGTTTTCTAGATTCATCTCTAACATTTAGATCTATAATCTATTGTCAGTTAATTTTTATGTATGGTAGAATAGAGATCAACTTCATTTTTGTTTGCATATTGTATTCAATTATCACATCACTTGTTGAGGAGAATATTCTTTCTCTATGGAATTGTCTTGGAACCCTTGTCAAAAAATCAGTTGTACATAAATATTAAGGCTCTATCTAGATTGTCAATTCTCTTGTATTGGTTTGTATGTGTATTATTATGACAGTGCCACAATATCTTGATTACCACAGCTTCATAATAAGTTTTAAACATCAGGAAATGTGATCATTCCATCTTTGTTCTTATTTTTCAAGGCTGTTTTGCCTATTCTGGTTCCCTTGGATTTTCACACGAATTTGAGAGTCAGTATGCTAATGTTTGCAAAGAAATCTGCTACGATTTTGACAAGGTTTGCACTGATGCTGTAGACCAATTTGGGGAGTATCCTTATCCTCATAATAAGTCTTCTAGTTCATAATCATGGATCATGGGCTGTCTTTCCATTAATTTAGGTCTTCTTTAGTTTCTTTTATCATTGTTCTATTTTCAGAACATATGTCCTGCACATTTTTGACAGATAAAGTCTAATTTGTATTTTGATCCTTATTAAATAGTATTTTCATGATTCCATGTTTCCATTGTTTTATACATGTATGTAGAAATACAATTGAGTATTGTGTATTGATCTTATACCCTATAAACTGGCTATAGTCATTATTAGTGCTGTATTAGGGTTTTCCTTGGAAACTACATGAATATATATATTCTTGCTCTTTCCTCTCACCTTTTTTGTGCTATTCAGGTTCTCAGTGTGTTGGCTATGTCCACTCAGTTGAGTGACAATTAGGGAGGGGAGTCTACTTTATGGAGTTCACCAATTTAAATATCCTAATCTCATATGGAAATGCCTTCATATACACACCCCAAATAATGTTTAATGTGGACATCCCATAACAAAGACAGGTTGACACAAAATTAAGCATCACATTGCTAATATTTTTTTAGTGGATTTTAGGATTTTCTCTATACATGATCACTTCATCTAAAAGTAGAAATAGTTTTACTTCTTACTTTACAATATGAATGCTTTTACTTCTTTTACTTGCCAAATTATTTGATAAAACCTCTAGTACTGTGCTGAATAGAAGCACATCCTTGTATTGTTCCTAATCCTAAGAAGAAAGCATTCAGTTTTCAGGATAAAGAAAGATGTTAGCTATGGTTTTTAAATGGATGTCCTTTATTCACCTCTAAAGTGAATTAGTGACTTTCTCTTTCTGGCTGTTGTGAGTTTTTATCATGATGGGTAATGGATTTTGTCCAATGTTTTTCTGCATTTTTAGATGATCGTGTGTTTTTGTCCTTTATTCTATTGATGCAGTGCATTATATTAATTGATTTGGGAGATGATAAACCAACCCTGCATTCCTGAGATAAATTCCATATATATATTTAGGAACCATTTGTGAAGAATTGGTATAAATTGTTAAAGATTTTGTAAATTTAGCATTTAAGCCCTGTCGGCCTCAAATGCTCCTTGAATCATCTTTACTATCTTAATGATTCCTTATTTAATGAATCCTTATTTCTTAATGAGTCAAGTAAAATCTTTGATACATGTTCCTTCTGTATGAGTAAGGGTATCCTGTGTTAATTTTTTAAAATTATACTTTGATGGGATAGTGTTTTACTATTGGCCTCTATAAGTGACACCAGCAAAGACTTTCACAAAGATAGTGTTAAATATGACCAAATTGGAAGAAGAAACAGATTAATTTCTTTTGAGTTAAGACAAAAAGACTTTTACCTCATAATAACTTTTCATTGAATTGATGGAAAGATAACAACTAAAGGAAATATTTTTAAAAATCATCTAATAAATTATAAAGCATAATGAGCTAGCTACATGCCCTTCAATATACACTGAAAACAGCTTTTTGTATTTTACATCAAGACATACTATTTGTGAAAAATAATACTGTAACTAAATTTTATAATCTATTAAGTAATCACCAGTATTCTTTAGTGTTAGAGTATGTCTTGGTCTGTAGGAGTATGTGGTCATATATATGGCTTTGAATCCTGCCCCTGCCACATTATATGCACTATGATCCTTTGGCACATTATTTACCCTTCCTACCTCAGTTTCCTTATTTATAATTTGAATTTGATAACACATTCTTATTATGTATTCAGAAAAAAATGTATTGAAGAACAATTCTTATGTGTTAGACATTGCTGTTGGTTGCTAAGGAGACACACTAAATAAGACAAATACTGTTAAACCACCATGAATACTATTAAAACCATGCATTAAAATCTATTTTTAAATGTTTTATTCAGTTATGGAATGTCAGTTTGATTCTTTTTAAATAGATCACAGTACTCTGGTTATATTTTTACTTGTTTCTTCTATTGCGTTTGTTCTTTGTCTGAATTTTCATCAAGATTATTTTAAAGTCTTTTTCTGCAAACTCCAATTTCTGTATCATATGTGTAGGTCTGCTTGATTGATTCATTTTTACACTGATAAGAGGTATTTAATCCTGTCTCATACTTAGAAATTTTTGATTGAGTGCTGGACATCTTATATAAGATGATTGATGATAAAGATTAAATAAAGGCCTGGTAACTTCTGGTACTATACTGAGGAGTCAACAAATAGTTGAGGTTATATTTGTTGTTTATTATCATCACTATTCTGTAGTCTCTAGGAATTTATATTTATGATCAAGGTTACACATGGAAGCAATGCATGTGTTTTCAAGGACCTTCAAAAATATTTTAAACAAAGCAAAAGGAGAAATAAGTACATCAGCTCCATGCAGTTAAGTGTATTCTACCATCTCTTCTTTAAAACATGTTTACAGAAAAGTTGCAACGATAGTATAGAGAATTCCCATATAGATCTGCCCATTATTTTCTCTATTATTAATATCTGACATTAAGATAGCACATTTATTACAATTCATGAAACATTATTTTTTATGTTATTACTAACTAAAGTCTACGCTTTCTTCAGATTTCCTTAGTTTTTACCTAGTGCCTTTTTGGGAGGGATCCAGGACCCTGTCCAGATCACATATGATAGTTAGTTGTTATGTTTCCTTAGAGTTATCTTGAGTTTTATATTTTCTTAATATTATCCTTATTTTTGATGAACTTGAAAGTTTTGAGGAATACTGGTTAGACCCAATTCTTAATTTTGAGTAGAGAAAAAAAATAGTTGCAAAATATTCAATTATTCATTTTTAGTAAATAATGATATAGTTGTACAATTTATGAACAGTTGGGTTCTAAAAACTCTAGATAAAATCAGTAGGGTTCTAACTTATTCTATAATAGTCAAATGTGTGGAAGTGAGTAATGAGAGTTGAACATGTCAAGGTCTGGTCCAGGAGTGCCTGCATAATGAGTTTTATCTGCATCTTTGGTTAATAGTATGTGATTGAAGGATGGTAATCAATACAAAGTGTCATAATACAGAGTCTCTCTGGACAAGCCAGAGGAGGGCCTTAGATGCTTTTAATTTAGTTAAATGGAGGATAACTTTTTTGTTTCTTTGTTTTTTAAAGTTTTAAGATTTAGGTTTTAAGTTTGTTCAAACAATCTACCTAACTTACCTTTGTTAAACCTGAAAAGAATAATTCTTATCACAGTATGGCTAGGTGCCTTGTGAAAAAAACTATTTGCAGAAAATTTATTTATTTTAAAAAATGGTTATTTATTTATTTTGAGGGGTGAGGAAAGAGATGAGGGGTGACAGAGAGATTGGAAGAGAATCCCAAGCAGGCTCTGCACTGTAAGAGCTCCCCCTCATGCCCCACAGGGTGCAATCTCACAAATTGTGAGATAATGACCTGAACCAAAATCGAGTCTGATGCTTAACTGACTGAGCCACATAGGTGCCCCTATAGAGCATTTATATTTTAAATTTCAGTTTTCCAAAATTGATTAGTTTTACTTTATTAATACACCATACATTGAATACTCCTGTATGTTAGGTACTCTGCTAGTGATTACTTGATATGTCCTCATGGTATACAGTATTGGAACCTCTGTATCTTTTACATGTCTTAATCTTCACTTCAATTACCTAATAAAAATTACATCATATTTCCAAGGTGTTTAAGGTGCATCATTAAATAATAAAATTTTATTTATTTATTTACCTATTTATTTTTGTAGAACTATTATGGAGCTGCTAAGATGATTTTTTCTGACAACCCACTTGGTCTGACCTGTGGAATGGTATGCCCAACCTCTGATCTTTGTGTGGGTGGATGCAATTTATATGCCACCGAAGAGGGACCAATTAATATTGGTGGATTGCAGCAGTTTGCCACTGAGGTATGTAAGTTGTACATACTGTTTTTTCACCCACCCCTAAAGCACAAAAATCTTCAAGTAACTTTAATCCTTGGTGCTTTGTTAGTTTCCAATATTTCTAATGTGATACACAGCTAAAGTATGTGTTTATGCCATAAATAATATTGTTATTCAACAAAGACTGCATAAATTAAATTTCATAAAATCATATGTCAAATTAATTTGTAATCCCAGAAGGTTATTAAAATACTCTGACTGAAAGTTATATAAATTAGAGGATCTGAAACTGAAATTTATTCATTGATTTTACATTGGAATGTGGCAGGGAGACTCCGTTATAAAAAAGGCTATTTTGCCTAACTGATTCTTTTTCCTGAAACTCTTTTTAATCTTTATAGCTTGGAATAACATGTCAGTATTATTTTGTGATTTTTTTAGTCATAGAGGTTAGGGGATTTTCAAAACCCCTGACACTGAATAATATATTTTAAATTAAATTGTATAGATTTTTAGAATAGAAGCAGGTGTGTTATTTGGATACAAATTTATAGGGAAATAAAATGAAAGCCTTTTTCCACTATCACGCTAGTTTGAGTCATAGCTTTCCCTTTTATGAATCCTTTGTAAATGACTCATTCTTTGGGATACCTTATACTTTCTGGTGTCTTCCATTTCGAGTCAACTACCAGGTCATTTTCCATGTATCATTTAAATGAACAGCTTACATCAAGGTTACAGTAAGATTGTATAATCCTTGTAGTCCATTAGCTAGAAGGCTAAATTCAATGCCTGTCAGCACTAGATTTTTAGTTAATGACTTCCCTATCTGGTTTTGTCAATTTCAACACAATATATTTTCTCCTTTTTGGACCCTTCCCGTAATATCTTTCCAGCTTAAGTCTCACTTTGCTTTTAGTACTAAATCAAGGTTACTCCTTCTCTGCTTTCTGACAAGTTAATTCTAATCAAGGGCTCTTAGAAATGAGAAAATAGAAACAATTTGTTGTTTGTGAGTTGTTACAATAAATTATTGGACTTAATTTCTTTTCTTACCAAATTCAAAATTGCATTAGGCTTATCTAACCATTGTATGGTATGATCTTTACAACCGGAGAAAATCCTTAGTTGATAGGAAGATTGACTTGAATTCTTCCACATCTTTCTTTGAAGACTCTTTATTCATTATAACAGGGCAAGCTTGCAAGGATGTAGGAAGTGAAAGGTCACACAATACGTACCTGAACTAACACTGCATTTCAAAACAAAATGAATTAATATAATATGGTTACTTTGTTGGTGACCTGGATGATAGAGACAGCATTTCTCCGAGAACTCTCACTTGTTGTTTTTTCAATTGAGGTATAATTGACATACATTTTTATAAGTTTCAGGTGTACAACATAGTGATTCAACATTTGTATACATTGTGAAATGATAATTATGGTAAATCTAGTACCATCTGTCACCATATAAAGTTAATACAATGTTACTGACTATATTCCCCATGCTCTACATCACATCCCATGACTTATATATTTTATAACTGGAAGTTTGTAATTCTTGATCCCCTTCACCTGTCCCTTGCTCTCAGCACCAGTTTGCTCTGGTAACCACCAATCTCTTTTCTGTATCTGTAAGTCTAGGTTTTGTTCTGTTTGTTTTGTTTTGTTTTCAATTCCATGTGTAAGTGAAATCATGTGGTATATGTCTTTCTCCATCTGACTTATTTAACTTGGCATAATAGTCTCAGTATCCATCCATCTTGTAACAAATGACAAGATTCCAATCTTTTATATGCCAGTAATATTCCATTTTATATACACGTTACAGTTTCTTTATCCACTAATTTGTTGATGGATATGTAGGTTGTTTTCATATCTTGGCTGTTATAAGTAATAATGCAATGCACATAAGGTACATATCTATTTGAATTAGCATTTGAGTTTTCTTTGGATAGTACCTAGTAGTAGAATTGTTTGAACACATGGTAGCTCTGTTTTTAGATTTTTGATGATCCTCTATAATATTTTTCATAAAGGTTGCACCTTTATGAATTTATATTCCCACTAACAGTGCACAAGGATTACCTTTTCCACACATCCTTGCCAACACTTGTTATTTTTTTTCTCTTTTTGATAATGGCCTTTCTGACATGTGTAAGGTAATATCTCATGTGTAAGGTTTGATTTTCATTTCGTTGATGATTAGTGATATTGAACATCTTTTCATATGCCTGTTGGCCATCTGCATGTGTGTTGTTTTTTTTTGAAAAATGTCTATTCAGATCCTCTGCTTAGTTTTCTGTATTTTTGAAAAAGTTTATTTATTTATTTTAAGAGAGAGAGCATGACCAGGGGAGAGGCAGAAAGAGAGAGAATCACAAGCAGGCTCTGCACTGTCTGTGCAGAGCCCAACATGGGGCTCAAACTCATGAGCTGTGAGAACATGACCTGTGCTGAAATCACGAGTTGGATGCTTAACTGACTGAGCCACCCTGGCACCCCTGCTTTTTTTTTAAATTGGATTGTTTGGGATTTTTTTTTGTTGTTATGAAATTCAGTGTGTATGCTTTATATATTTTGGATATTAATACCTTTTTGGATATATGATTTACAAATATCTTCTCCCATTCATTAGATTATCTTTTCATTTTGTTGATTTTTTTCTTTTGTTGTGCAGAAGCTTTTTACTTTGATGTAGTCCCTCTTGTTCATTCATTTATTCTATTTTTGCTTTTGTTTCTTTGTCTTTGGATTCAAATCTAAAAAAAATTATTAGGGTCAACGTCAAAGAGTTTGCAACCTATGTTTTCTTGTAGTATTTTTATGATTCTGGGGCTTATATTCAAGTATTTAATACATTTTGAGTTTACTTTTTGTGTATGGCATAAGAAAATGGTCCACTTTCATTCTTTTGCATGCAGCTGTACAGTTTTTCCAACATCTTTTATTGACGAGACTGTCTGTGGTTTTATGTTGGGGTTCTCCATTCTGTTGATGGATGTGTCTGTTTTTATGCGAATACAATTTTGTTTAGATTACTATAGCTTTGTAGTATAGTTTGAAATCAGAGAGTGTGATACCTCCAGCTTTGTACTTATTTCTCAAGCTTGTTTTGGCTATTAGGGGTATTTTGTGGTTTTGTATTAATTTCAGAATTACGTGTTCTAGTTTTGTGAAAAATACCATTGGAATTTTAATAGAGATTGCATTGAATCTCTAGATTGCTTGGGGGTAATATCAGCATTTTAACAATACTAATTCTTTCAATCCATGAACATGAATATCTTTCTCTTTGTGTCTTCTTCAGTTTGTTTCATTAGTGTCTTATAATTTTCAATGTACAGGTGTTTCCCCTCTTTGTTAAATTTAGTTTTAGGTATTTTATTCTTTTGATGGAATTTGAATGGGTTTGTTTTCTTCATTTCTCTTTCTGATAATTTGTTATTAGTGAATATAAACAACATATTTTTCTGTATTAATTTATATCCTGCAACTTTACTGAATTCATTTATTAGTTCCAACACTTTTTTGTTGGAGTCTTTAGGGTTTTCTATATACTGTATCGTGTCTTCTGCAGATAGTAACTGTTGTGCTTTTTTCTTTCAAGTTTGGATGCTTTTTAGTTCTCTTTTTTTCCTGATTTCTGTGGATAGGATTTCCAATACTAAGTTAGATGAAAGTGAGAAGAGTGAACATTCTTGTCTCTTCCTGGTGTTAGAGGAAAAGCTTTCAGCTTTACACCGTTCAGTTTGATTTTAGCTGTGGGCTTATCAGTGAGACTTTTATTATGTTGAGGTACATTCCTTCTACATGTACTTTTTTGAGAGTTTTTATCACAAATAGAGAATTTTATCAAATACTTTGCATTTATTGAGATAATATGATTTTTATCTTTCATTTTGTTAATGTGTGTTTCATCAATTTGTGGATGTTGAACAATCCTTGCATTTGTGGGATAAATCCCATTTGATCATGATGCATGATCCTTTTAATGTATAGTGGAATTCAATTTGCCGATATTTTGTTAAGGATATTTGCATCTATGTTCATCATAGATATCAGCTTGTAATGTTTTCTTTGTGTGTATCCTTGTGTGGTTCAGGTAACAGTGTAATGGTCACTTCCTAAAATGAATTTGGAAGACTTTCCTTCTCTTCAGTTTTTTTGGAAGAGTTTGGGAATGATATGTATCAAAGCTTTCAGTGTTTGGTAGAATTAACCAGTGAAGCCATCTGGTCCTGGACTTTTGTTTATGGAGAGGTCTCTGATTACTGACTCAATGTCCTTACTTCTAAATGGTCAGTTCAGATTTTCTACTTTTTCATGATTCAGTGTTAGAGAAGTATGAGTCTCTGTTAATTTTTGCATTTCATCTGGCTTGTCCATTTTGTTGGCATACAGCTGTTCATAGTAGTCTTAATGATCTTTTGCTATTTCTATGGTATCAGTTGAAGATTCTCTTTTATTCCTGATTCATTTATTTGAGCTGTTTCTGTTTTCGTTGATGAGTCTAGATAAAGGTTTGTCAATTTTGTTCATCTTTTCCAAAAAATCAGATCTTAGTGTCACTAATTTTCTATTGCTATTTTTAGTCTCTATTTCATTTATTTCCACTCTGATCTTTATTATTCTCTTACAGAACTTCTAGTAACGGGTTTTTTATGATCTTATTTTTGTAATTTCTTTAGAAGTGATATTAAACTGCCTACTAGAGATTTTTCTTGTTTCTTGAGGTACCCCTGTATTGGCATGAACTCCAATCTTAGAACCACTTTTAAGGCATCTCATAAATTTTGGTATGTCATATTTCTGTTTTGCTCTAGATATTTTTTATATCTCCTTTGTTTTCTCTATGACCCAGTAGTTGTTCAGTATCATGTTATTTAATTTCCATCCATTTATTTTTTTCCAGTTTTCTTCTTATAATTGATTTCTAGTTTTATAGCATTGTGGTTCAAAAAGATGCTTGATATGATTTTAGTCTTCTTTAATTTATTGAGACTTGTATTGTGGCCTATTATGATGGATCCTGGAGAATGTCCCATGTACATTTGACGAAAATGTGTATTTTCCTGCTTTTGGATGGAATGTTTTGTGTACATCTATTAAGTTCATCTGCTCTAATATGTCATTTAAGGACAATATTTCCTTACTGCTTTTTTTTTTTCTGTTGAATTGATCTACCTAATGATGTAAGTGAGGTGTTAAAGTGCGCTACTATTATTTTATTGCTATAGATTTCTTCTTTTAGGACTGTCAATGCTTGCTTTATGTATTTTGGTGCTCTATGTTTGGTGCATGTATATTTATAAATGTTATACCTTTTTGAAGAATTGACTCCTTTATTATTGGGTAGTGCCCCTCTTTTGCCCCTCTTTGTCCATTATTACAGTCTTTGTTCTAATGTTTCTCTTTTTTTTTATATGACTATAGCTATACCAGATTTCTTTTTATTGACATTTTAATGGAATATCTTTTTTTAAGTTTATTTATTTATTTATTTAAAATTTTTTTAACGTTTATTTATTTTTGAGAGAGAGAGACACAGAGCATCAGCAGGGGATGGTTGGAGAGAGAGGGAGACACAGAATGAGGAGCAGGCTGCAGGCTCAGAGCTGTCAGCACAGAGCCTGATGCGGGGCTTGAACCCACAAACTGTGAGATCATGATCTGAGCTGAAGTTGGCCACTTAACCAACTGAGCCACCCAGGCTCCCCTATTTATTTATTTTTGAGAGAGAGAGAAAGAATGTGAGGGAGGGAGGACCAGGGAGAGAGAGGGAGAGAGAGAATCCCAAGCAGGCTCCGCATTGAGAGTTCTGAGAACACAGAGCCTGATGCGGCGCTTGAACACATGAACCGTGAGATCATAACCTGAGCGTGAGTCAAGAATCAGACACTTAACAGACTGAGCCACCCAGGTACCCCCATGCAATATCTTTTTTTATACCTTCACTTTCAAACTATGTGTCCTTACTTCTGAAGTGAATCTCTCATAGGCAGTATAAAGATGCATCTTATTTTTTACCCATTCATCGACTCTATGTCTTTTGATTGGAGAAATTAATCTAGTTACATTTAAAGTAATTATGATAGGTATGCACTTACTGCTACTGATTTATTGCTTTTTTCAGGTTGTTTAAGTATTCCCTCTCTGTATCTTTTATACTCTTTTTCTCTTCTTTTGTGGTTTGTTGACTTCCTTTAATGTTATGATTAGATTGGTTCCTCATTTTCTTCAGTGTATTTACTTTATGCTTTTGATTTGTAGTGATTTTTAAGGTTCACATGTATCATCCTATGTGTATTACAATTATTTTACGTTGTAGCAAAGTAAGTTTAAACACATTCTAAAGCTCTACCTTTTTATACCCCAGCAAATTTTATGTTTTAATGTCACATTTTAATCTTTTTATTTTGTGTATTAGCTACTATTGTTTTCAAATTTTTGTACGTTATGTTAGCTTTATAACTGATTAGTATACTACCTTTAAAATATTTAATTTTTCCACTAAGATTTTTACTTTTGTATGTTTTCCTCTTATTAATGTCATTTCTTTTCAGCTTGAGAAGTTTCCGTAACATTTTTTTATAAGGCCAGTTTAGTAATGCTGAACATTTTTAGCTTTTGTAAGGGCCCTTTATATCTCTATCAATTCTAAATGATAACCTTGCTGGAGGGTATTGTTAGTTATAAGTTTTTCCTCTTAGCGCTCAGAATATGTCATGTCACTTCTTTTTGGCCTACACAGTTTCTGCTGAGAAATTTTATGATAATCTCATGGGATTTCCCTTGTATGTAGCAATTTCCCAAAAGTAGCAATTGCTACTTTTCGGGTCTCTATCTTTAAATATATTATAATTATAATTATAATTTTAATTATAATGTGTCTTGGTGTGGCTCTCTTTGCATTCATCGAAATTGGAAATCTCTGACCGAGGTATCTGTTAGGGAACTTTACATTTTCTGCCCCTTTTTCTTTTCTCCTCTGCCAATGCCTTCATCTCCAGGGAGAGTTTCCACTATCCCCTCCCCTCTGGCAGATGCTTTTAGATTAGTAAATAAATCTCTTCACATATGAGAGAAGTGCTTTTCAAATTGATGTTTTTTTCATTGGGTTTCAGGGTGAGTGGGACTGCATGTTAGTCCTTTAAAGAGGAAATCTCAATTTTTGATATGACTTTGGGTCCCTTGGACTTCAGCCACTCTAGTTTTCTTTCTTTTTTTTTTAATTTATAGTTTATTGTTAAGTTGGTTTCCATATAACACCCACTGCTCTTCCCCACAAGTATCCTCCACCATGACCATTACCCCCTTCCCCTTTCCCCCTCCCCCTCCACCCTCAGTTTGTTTTCAGTGTTCAAGAGTCTCTCATGCTTTGTCTCCCTCCCTCTCCCTAACACTTTTTCCTCCTTCCCCTCCCCATGGTCTCTGTTAGGTTTCTCCTGTTGGACCTATGAGTGAAAACATATGGTATCTGTCCTCTCTGCCTGACTTATTTTGCTTAGCATGACACTCTTGAGGTCCATCCACTTTGCTACAAATGGCCAGATTTCATTCATTCTCATTGCCATTTAGTATTCCATTGTATATATAAACCACATCTTCCTAATCCATTCATCAGTTGCTGGCCATTTAGGCTCTTTCCATGCTTTGGCTATTGTTGAAAGTGCCACTATGAACATTGGGGTACATGTGCCCCTATGCGTCAGCATTTCTATATCCCTTGAGTAAATGCCCAGCAGTATTATTGCTGGGTCATAGGGGAGTTCTATTGATAGTTTTTTGAGGAAACTCCACACTGTTTTCCAGAGCAGCTGTACCAGTTTACATTCCCACCAACAGTGTAGGAGGGTGCCCGTTTCTCCACATCCTCGCCAGCATCTATAGTCTCTTGATTTGTTCATTTTAGCCCCTCTGACCGGCGTGAGGTGGTATCTCAGTGTGGTTTTGATTTGTATTTCCCTGATGATGAGTGATGCTGAGCATCGTTTCATGTGTTTCTTGGCCATCTGGATGTCCTCTTT
>CM053570.1:22261369-22312589 GCA_028646485.1 Cryptoprocta ferox
AATTCTCTTTTCATGGTCCTGTATCAATTTCTCTCTCTTTTTCTCGGCTTCCTCTTTTGACATAACTGTGCCTTCTAATTTACCTATTCTCCTCTCTGCCTCTTACATCCATGCAGTGGCCACCTCCATTTTATTATGCACCTCGTTTATAGCCTTTTTTAACTCGTCACAGCTATTTTGAAGGTCCCTAGTCTATCAATAGCTTCTTTGATGTTTTTTTCAAGTCCAGCGATTAATTTTATGGCAATTGTTCTAAATTCTTGTTCAGTTATGTTGCTTAAATCTGTTTTGAGCTGTTCTGTGGCTGTGACTTCTTCCTGGAGTTGCTTTAGAGGAGAGTTCTTTCGCTTCGGCATTTTGGCTAGCTTTCTGTCTCTTGTCAGTTTTAAAAGCTCGTTATGCACTGTGCACCTGTTCGTATTGGTCTATTAAGGGAGGCTTATTGACTATCCAGGGCCTGTCGTTTCAGAATGTGTTCTTTTAATGGTGTCTCTCAGTTTCTCTTGTTGTGCCTTTGATTATTCAACTTCCCTATGCAGTGATATTTGGGACTGTCCACCATGTGTACTTTGGCTTGTTTCTTGAGGTAGTCTCAGGCATCTTTGAGATTGTCTTCTTTCTGGAGATTGTATCTTCTCTTTCCCCGCTTGCAGATCAGAGTAGTGTCCCTTCAGTCCTTCTCGATTTGATAGATGCAGGCGGGAGAAGATTACAGAGCTCCCTACTTCTCCGCCATCCAGCATCTGCTGTCAGGAGAGTAGGTGTGGGGGCAGCCTATGCAGGTGCAGAAGGTGGGCAGCTGAACTTGAGATAAAAGGTTTGAGTTCGCACGATATCTCCTTGTTCAGAAGGGACTATCATTGCACCATCAGTGTCTGACCACCCAAAACCACTCTGGTTTTCTAAGATGTTTTAGGGGTTCATGTCTGTGGTGTAGATTCCAGAGGTTGGGGTGCTTGATGCAGGACGCCAGCCCTTCACTAATCCACGGGAAGCACTAAACTGGTAAGATACCTCCCTATTATGTGTTGCTCCACCAGGGGTAGGCTTTTTTTTTTTTTTTTTTTTTTTTTTGGAGACCAAATCTGCCTCTCCCACCTGTCTCAATATGGTCTTTTTACCCTTTGTATATAGAGAATAATATCATCTAGTGTTTTTATATTTTTCAGAGGGAAATGAATCATATATAACTTTAGATTTTGTCTGTCTTTGGTAGGGGGTGAGTTCAGAATCTTCCTTTTCTACCATCTTACAGAAGTCCCCCTTTTCAATCCTCACTTGTTTTTAATGAAGTTCCTTCCTCTCCTTCCCAAAGCAAAGTTGTTTGTTTGTTTCATTTTGCTTGTGTGTGTGTTTTATTTTGTTTTGTTTTTTAAGACCTAGCATAGATTAGGATGTAATTAAATGCATTTTAAGTGAATTGTGTAGTTTATAATAGGAATGTATCTTACTTTTGTACTTCAATTATACTTTATAAAATAGTGGCTGCAAATATATCTGTCAAATCATAAATTAGTCTTGTAATGGAAGTATGAAGAAAAGCTCTCTTTTTTTTTAAGTTCGTCTCCATGCAAGATACTTTAAAAAGTTTTGTATTAATCAGTCAGTGGATGGTTTACTTAAATTTACTCAACTGTCAATGTTGTTATGAAGATACACAAAACAC
Source organism: Cryptoprocta ferox (assembly GCA_028646485.1). NCBI lineage: Eukaryota > Metazoa > Chordata > Mammalia > Carnivora > Eupleridae > Cryptoprocta > Cryptoprocta ferox. Next base: position 22,263,036 of record CM053570.1, read on the forward strand.
AAACAATATATTAATGAAAAGAAAAAATATAATGTGGAAAATACTATTATTATTTCAAACTACTAATCTAATGATATGAGTACTTAAGTTGAAGTAGGACATGATGTAAATAATTTTATTTATTTTAGTTGTTTGATAAATCGGTGATTGATTTTTGACCTTTAAAGAAACACAGATATTTTTTCAACCAAATTAAGGAAAGGTTAGGAAAGCAGACTAAAATAGTATGATATTTTTCAAAATTGTTTTCCTATAATTTATATATAAGTGATTTTTAAAATATCAACTTTGTAGCCTGCCATACTTTTCTATTTGAACATGGGCATATGGAACATAGAGAATATAATAGATAAGAAATAAATCACAGAGAGGATAGCCTGCAGTAGAATCAGGAGACCAGCTGCTTTTTTGTTGTTGTTGTTCTGTCTTGTCATTATTATTCAGTCCCCTGCTTTCCCCACATTTGTAGTTACCTTGCTTCAGACACTTTTGTGTGCCTATGGGACAAACAGGTTGTGGGGTGATTCCGAAGCTCTAGGAAGCAGTTTTTCCTAGTTCAATTAGATATAACAGTATTACCTCAATAAAATAACTTGGCAATAGTAGTTTGGTGTGGATTTTCTTTTCAATCTCACAAGGGTTTTAAAATTTTCCACACAAATGTAGCCCTTTAAAATTTTAATATGAAAGGAGTTTGAGTATGTAATTGATTTTTAAGAAATCATTACATTATCATATGTTTAGACCAACTAGACTTTCATTGTCTCTCAAATTTAACTAATGAATTGTTGTAAAAGAAGAAAGAAATGAGAGCACATCTTTCTATTCATTTTCTGAAGTTCAAAAAATAAAGTGTAAGTACATGATTAGATGAATGTTAAATCAGTTCCCTTCTGCTAATGTTACTTAGTTATGGAGGCAATTTAAAGAAACTAAAATTAAAATCTCAAGGTTCAAAGCTTGACTTTAAATGTTAAAATAAATGAGGGCCATAGATTCACTACTTAATATTGCCGGCCCAGTTATGAATTTTTAAAAATATATTAGATTACAGTATTATTATCTAAAAACATTATTTTGTTTTCACAATAAACATTCTATGAGATTATTTCTTTTAATATGTATTAAATATACTGTTTTATGTGGCATATATTTCTTGACATTGCATGTTTAGTTTTGTTTTTATACTCTTAGTTAAGAATGGGACTCACAAATGGAATTCCAGAGCAAATCAGGTGACTCACTGAGAACAGAATTACTCTTTAGTTTTTTAAAATTGTATCTCTCAGTAGGTTTTTTATATCACCTTTCATTTGATATAACCCTCCTGTCTCACATTCATATACTATACACCATCATATGCTACTTTTATTTCTGTATTTTACTGGTTAGACACAATTCAAATGAAATTGATCAGTGCCTATAATACAATAAAAAATACAATAATGCAATTCAAATAGCCAGGTATTACAAGCCTACATTGAGACATTTCACAATTATTTAAATTACATCAACATTTATATTTTGTTTGAATACTACAGTAAATGTGTTGGAGAATTGGAAATGAAGAAGGAACAATGGTTAGTCGAGTTAATTGTGATTTAATAGAACAAATCTTATTTCCATTATAAGTTCATTTTGAATGTGGAGGTCACTAAAAGCCTTAAACTTTTGCCTTCTACAAGCCTATAGGGGAAAATATGTTTACTAAAATATAATAGAGTATTGCATATTCTCTCTCAAATAATATATTTTTGAGGTGCATTTCTTTTGTCAAGTAGAAAAGTAGAACAAAGAAAAAGTGTAATTCTCAAATTAAAACCATTATCAAAGTATGTATATTTATACATACTCTGAAATGTGATATTGCATATACTCTGTGTGTTATGTTGATTGTTTTATAAGTAAGATAATCAAATGACTGATATACTTTAAAGAGTGGGCAAGGACATTATTAATAATTAATTCAGGGCATCAGGCACAAACCAGGATTATCCCAGGCAAACTGGCTTGTATGAACATCCAGTGTAGTAAGTTCCCACTAGGGAACGATTCAGTTAATCAAACAAACATTGATTGAGCATTGATTACAAGTAAGTGTTGTAGGCTACTTCTGAACTACAGGTCCTGAGAAACTACAGTGTTTCTAAGGAAATAATACAAGCAACAAATGAATTTTGTAGCAAACTTAATAAGACATATTGCATTTACATTAGGATCTTTGGACTGATAATTCAGTCTTCATTAATTTTTTCGTTTTAGAGGTGATTAGATCTTAGTACAAAGGAAAGGATTAGGCAGGAGAAAATGTAGAGCGACAAAAGTATACCATACTTGCATGGCACTTTAGTGCATTTTTGTAATATCTCACTGTAAATGTTGATAAACCACCCTGGAGATAATGTAGACTAGGTAATGTTTTCCCCATTTCAGACATGAGGAAACTAAGGATCAAAGTGATTCAAAAATAATTAACCTTAAGCAAACTTCTTTTGCCCTGGACAGTGTTAGGTAACTTCAGTTAGAACTTAACTTCAAAATAACCCTTCAGGTAAATGTTATCCTGTTTATTCTTTGCAACAAGTGCTCCATGAAATTAAGGAACTTCCCCAAACTCACATTTAATAAAGGTAGATCTAGAATACAACGCTAATGCTTTAATTTCCATCATTTCTCAAACTCTCACTTGCCCCAGATAATGTTGTGTCATCAATACAAACTCACTGTAAATGCAGGTTTTCTGGCTGCAAGTTCACAGTATTACACTTTGTTGGTTTAGCAACATTTATGTCAGTCACTGTACTTCACAACTCACAAAATGAGGTTCTGTGTCATATGAAGCAACTATATTAAAATAGGTTGTTAAGATGAATGCATGTGGCTTAGTTGTTTCTTTTGTTTATGCATGTTACTAGAAAACCTTTATTTTGGGGCACCTGGGTGGCTCAGTTGGTTAAACGTCCAACTTTGGCTCAGGTCATGATCTCACGGCTGGTGGGTTCAAGCCCCATGTCGGGTTCTGTGCTGACAGCTCAGAGCCTGGAGCCTGTTTCAGATTCTGTGTCTCCCTCTCTCTCTCTCTCTCTGCCCCTCCCCACTTGTGCTCTATCTCTCTCTGTCTCAAATTAAATAAAATATAAAAAAAATTAAAAAAAAAAAGAAAACCTTTATTTTATTTATTATTTTTTGGCCAGTGAAGGATTATTGTATATACTGGGCCTAGGTTTTATGGGGCATAAGAAAATAAACGGGGTTCCTTCTGTGAAAAATTATAAAAAAGCACTACTATAAAACTTAAATATAGCTCTTTGAAAGGAGCCCAGACTATGAGGGGCCTGAAGCTTAAGATGGTATCTTAAGTTTTATTTTAATTTGGAAAACCTCAGCCTGATTTGATGATAGCTGGTCTATAAATAAATTTAGGAATGATTCTAGCACATTTATGATACAGTTTGACAAGTGGTCAGTAAAACTCTATCAGTTCATGTACCTAATGTAAAACGAAGATAAACTACCATGATAATGAATAATAACCAGTATTTATGGCTAATCCCTTTTGCAGGTCATTTATAAATAGAATATGGATTAGAGAATAGTCATTAGATTAATGACATCTCACACTTGCCTTATTGTCCCAAACTTGAATAATAATGTTTGAATAAAATTTCTCTAATGCTACTCCTATTTATTGCCAGTATTACTGGTATTTTGTGAATACTCTTTGTACAAAAAATAATTATTATTTCTGGGAGAAGTAAGATGTACATGAAAAATATACATTGAACAGTAATAACATCAATAATTTCTACCGTGGTGAAATGTTGCTCTTGTGGATGCAAATACAAGTAATATCTGTTAAGGCTTAATTTGTGTCTCTCCTTTTGGTCTTAATACAGTGGTTAACAGGAAAGAATAATGTCTTGATAGATTTCACTACATCTCTAACATTCCTCTCCAAAATGCCTTAGAAATCTATTAAAAATACTCAGTGCTGGCACAATGATTGATAATAAAGCTGTAGGACTAGATATATTGCTAGATGACTTTCATCACAATATTTTAGTTTATTTTAAAATTTTTATTACTTTCTATAATTTATGACATAAAAATAAGTTTCCAAGATTTGGGCAATAACTTTGAAATTTACCAAAGTTATATACTTGCTAAGATTATTTGCTTAGACTTTTTTTTCCCTGAATTTGTTTTTTTTAAGTCCAAATATATACTCTTATGGGAAGCTTACAGTTTAGAATGAATTAGTTTTATTGGTTTGAGTTTTAACAGCTTAAAAATACATATTTTCATAAATATATTTGATAACTAGAAGTTTAGAAATGTAGAAAGCAGTGATATTGTAGCAATATGTATCACTTGTGAAAGGCATGAGTTAAGATATAAACAACCCAGAGAGAATTCAAGATGGTGGAGCAACATGGAGACCCTGAGCTTGTCCCAACCCTGAAATGCAACCAGATCAGCACCAAACCATTTTGCACACCTAGGAAATTGATCTGAGGATTAACACAACAATTTGCATAACTTAAGCCACAGAACTTAGCAGGTACATGGTGCGGGAAGGTTAACTGGGGGAGAGAAAAGCTGTAGAGAGTAGGGAGCTGTTTTTGTGGAGAAAGGACAAAGAGAAAGGGGGAGAGGGGTGCACTTTGATCTTGCAAGAAGAGCACTCCCCCAAAAGTAGCTGGAGAGAAAGAGAGAGAAACAGTGAAAACACTCTCAGGGACTGAACAAGAAATCTGTTCCCCAAAACCATTGATGGAAAGAAAGAATTTTTCAATACCATTAAGATTCTATAAACAGTGAAGCACAGTCAGAAATTCTGGGGCTCAGTGCTTGGCAGTGCTCTGGTAAGGTAATAGGGTGAATCCCCAAGAGCAGGCAGTGTGATCTGAGGGGTCCATGTGCCACATGAGGAGAAGTAGTTCCCCTGCTTGAAGAGCATTTGGTAGAGCCCACACAGCCTCTCCATAGGCAAAGGTCCCAGCAGACCCTGGAGAGCAGCCACATTTGCTGGTATTGGGACAAAGATGCCTGAGTGTGGTGAAATCTGGCACCGGCTGTGTGTTATGGTTTGCCATCATCTCTGAACCTCTACTGCTGCACTATCACTCCAATGTTTTCTGGGGAAGCCGGCACCCAACCATTGATCAGCAAGACCCTCCCCCAGAGAGTCGGTGTGGGTCTAAGCCACAGGGGTCTCTCAAGTGTAGGGTTTTGAAAAACAACCCCATCTGAGATGAAACTCTGGAGGGAGGTACCACCTGACAGGTAGACAGCTTGGACATGGACAGGATAGAGGCAGGGAGTGGACAGAGGCCTAAGACACAGGAAGGATGCTTGATCTCAGGTTGCTGAGAGCACAAAATTCCTGTGCCAAAGACTAAGGAGCTGGTGAGGCCATTTCCACCTCTCCTGCTCACACATGGACACCACACTGATCCACCCCAGTAAGCTAATCAGCTTCAACTAGTGGAGAATGGAGCCATTGCACCAAGTCCTGCCCAACTGCGCCCTCCAAGCTCTTTTAGGATATAATTTTTTTTAATAATTTTTAAATTTTTTTCTTACCTTTTTTTTTCTTTCCCTTTTTTCTCTATTAAGCTTCTTTCAATAAGCAGACCAAAACACATCTAGGATCTAGCTTTCTCTATTTGATTTTTTGTTTTGTTTTTAATTTTAAATATTTACTTATTTTTAAATTTTTTAAATTCTTATATTTCACTTTATTCATTTTTGTCTTCTTCCAAAATGACAAAATGAAAGAATTCACCCCAAAAGAAACAAGAGGAAGAAATGACAACTAGAAGCTTAATCAACACAGATATAAGCAAGATGTCTGAACTAGAATTTAGAGACACTACAATAAGAATACTAGCTGGGGTTGAAAAAATCATAGGATCCCTTTCTGTGGAGATAAGAGAAATGAAATATAATCAGGAAGAAGTAAAAATGCTACAACCAAGATACAATCTCTAATGGATGCCACATTCCAATGGATGGCAAGGATGGATGAAGCAGAGCAACGAATCAGTGATTTAGATGACAAAATTCTGGAGAATAATGAAGCAGAAAAAAAGGGAAACAAAGGCAAAAGAGCACAATACAAGACTTAGAGAACTCAGTGACTCATTAAAAATTATAACTTCCAAGGGGCACCTATATGGCTCAGTTGGTTAAGCATAGGACCCTTGGTTTCAGCTCAGGTCATGATCTCATGGTTTCTGAGTCTGAGCCCCACATCAGGCTCTGCACTGACAGTGTGGAGCCTGTTTGGGATTCTTTCTCACTCCCTCTCTCTCTGCCTCTTCCCCATTTGCTCTCTCATTCTCTCAAAATAAATAAATAATCATTAAAAAAAAATCCAAATCACAGGAGTCCCAGACGATGAAGAGAGAGAAAAAAGTGCCAAAGGTTTATATTGGAAAACTTTCCTACTCAGGGGAATGACACAGACATCAAAATCCAAGAAGCACAGAGAACTCCCATTAGATTCAATAAAAAGTGACCACCACCAAGACATATTATAGTCAAATTCACAAAATACACAGACAAGGAAAGAATTAGAAAAGCAGCAAGGGAAACAAAGCCCTTAACCTATAAGGGAAGACAGATCTGGTTCACAGGGAAACTTGGCAGGCCAGAAAGAAGTGGCAGGATAAATTCAGTTGGCTAAATGGGAAAAATTTACAGCCAAGAATTCTTTATCCAGCAAGGCTGTTATTCAAAATATAAGGAGAGACAAAGAGTTTTCCAGACAAACAAAAACTAAAGAAGTTTTAAGACCACTAAACCAGTCCTGCAAGATATTTTAAGGGGAGCCCTTTTAGTAGAGAAAAGACAAAACAAAACAGAAAAGACCAAAATCAACAAAGGCTAGAAAGGACCAGAGAGCATCATCAGAAACATTAACTCAACAGGCAACACAGGCACTAAAGACATATCTTTCAGTACTCACTCTAAATGTCAGTGGGCTAAATGCTCCAATCAAAACACATAAGGTATCAGAATGGATAAGATGCTATATACTGCTTACAAGAGACTCATTTTATACCTAACCAGTAGATTGAAAAGAAGGCGATGGAGAACCATCTATCATGCTAATGGTGGGTCATCAAAAGAAAGCTAGTGTAGCCATACTTAAATCAGACAAATTAGATTTTGAACTAAATGCTGGAACAAGAAATGAAGAAGGACATTATATCATAATTAAGGGATCTATCCACCAAGAGGGTCTAACAATTGTACATATCTATCCCCCGCAATGTGAAAGTGCCCAAATATATAAATCAGTTAATCACAAACATGAAGAAACTCATTGGTAATATTACCATAATAGGGGACTTTGGAAATTTGGAAAGACCATGAATACTTGGAGATTAAAGAACATCATACTAAAGAATGAATCTGTTGACCAAGAAAATAAAGAGGAAATTAAAAAGTACATGGAATCCAATGCAAATGAAAACATAACAACCCAAAACCTCTGGGATACAGCAAAGGCAGTCATAAGAGGGAAGTATATAGCAATCCAGGCCTTCTTAAAGAAGGAAAAAAGGTTCCAAATGCACAACCTAACCTTACACCTAAAGGAGCTGTAAAAAGAACAGCAAATAAAGCCTAAAACCAATGGAAGAAGGGAAATAATAAAGATTAGAGCAGAAATCAATGATATCAAAATAAAAAAAAAAAACAGATCAGTGAAACCTGGAGCTGATTCTTTGAAAGAATTAACAAAATTGATAAAGCCTTAGCCAGATCAAAAAGAAAAAGGAAAGTAAATAATTAAATTATTATTAATTAAAAATAAATAATTAAAATCACAAATGAAAGAGGAGAGATCACAACCGACACTTCAGAAATACAAACAATAATAAGAGAATATTATGGGCAATTATATGCCAACAAATTGGGAAATCTGGAAGAAATGGACAGATTCCTAGAACCATATAAACTACCAAAACTGGAACAGAAAGAAATAGAAAATTTGAACAGACAAATAACGAGTAAAGAAACTGAATCAGTAATCAAAAATCTCCCTACAAACAAGAGTCTAGGGCTGGATGGCTTTCCAGGGGAATTCTACCAAACATTTAAAGAAGTGTTAACACCTATTCTTTTATAGCTATTCCAAAAAATAGAAATGGAAGGAAAACTTGCAAACGCATTCTACAAGCCAGCATTACCTTGATTTTCAAAACCAGACAAAGACCCCCACTGAAAAGGAAAACTACAGACCAATTTCCCTGGTCAACATGGATGCAAAAATTCTCAATAAGGTAGTAGGCAACCAGATCCAACAATTCATTAAAAGAATTATTCACCCCAATCAAGTGGGATTTATTCCTGGGATGCAGGGCTTGTTCAATATCCACAAATCAATGTGATACATCATATTAATAAAGGATAAGACCCACTTGATCCTTTGAATAGATGCTGAAAAGGTATTTGGCAAAATACAGTTTTCTTGATAAAAACCCTCAAAAAAGTAGGGACAGAAGGATCATACCTCAAGACCATAAAGACTATATATTTTCGACCCACTACTAACAGCATCCTCAATGGGGATAAACAGAGATTTCCTCCTTAGGTCAGGAAACAAGGATCTCCGTTCTCACCACTGTTATTCAACATGTGTTGGAAGTTCTAGCCTCAGTAATCAGACAACACAAAGATATAAAGGCATCCAAATCAGCAAGGAAGAAGTCAAACTTTTCACTCTTTGCAGACTACATGTGCATGCATACATACTCTATGTGGAAAACACAGAAGACTCCACCCAAAAACTGCTATAACTGATACATGAATTCAGCAAAGTTGCAGGATATAAAATCAATTTAGAGAAACCAGTTGCATTTCTATACAATAATGTAACAGCAGAAAGAAAAATCAAGGAATCGATCCCATTCACAATTGCACCAAAACCCATAAAATACCTAGGAATAAGCCTAACCAAAAAGGTGAAAAATCTATACACTGAAAACTATAGAAAGCTTATGACAAAAATTGAGGAAGACACAATAAAATGGAAAAACATTCCATGCTCATGGATTGGAAGAAGGTATATTATTAAAATGTTGATACTACCCAAACTAATCTACATATTCAATGCAATCCCTATCAAAATAACACCAACATTCTTTACAGAACTTGAACAAACAGTCCTAAAATTTTTATGGAACAAGAAGAGACCTCAAATAACCAAAGCAATCATGAAAAAGAAAACCAAAGCTGTATGCATCACAATTCTGGACTTCAAGCTGTATTACAAAGCTGTAATCATCAAGACAGTATGGTACTGGCACAAATATAGACACTCAGATAAATGGAACAGAATAGAGAACCCAGAAATGGACCTACAAATGTATGGCCAACTAATTTTTGAAAAAGTAGGAAAGACTATCTAATGGAAAAAAGACAGTCTCATCAGCAAATGCTGTTGGGAAAACTGTACAATGACATGCAGAAGAAGGAACTTGGACCACTTTCTCACACTGTACACAACAGTAAACTTATAATGGATGAAAGACCTAAGTGTAAGATAGGAAGCCATCAAAATCCTAGAGGAGAAAACAAGCAACAACCTCTTTGACCATGGCTGCAGCAACTTCTTGCTTGACATGTCTCTGGAGGCAAGGGAAACACAAGCAAAAATGAACTATTGGGACCTCATCAAGAAAAAAGCTTCTGCACAGAAAAAAAAAAGGCAAAACTAAAAGGCAACTGATGGAATGGAAGAAGATATTTACAAATGACATATCAGATAAAAGGTTAGTATCCAAAATCTATAAGAAGTTATCAAACTCATTACCCAAAAAAGAAATAATCCAGTTTGAAGAAATGGGCAGAAGATGTGAATAGACACTTTTCCAAAGAAGACATCTAGATGGCTAATGGACACATGAAAAAATATTCAACATTACTCATCATCAGGGAAATACAAATCAAAACCACAATGAGATAGCACCTCACACTTGTCAGAATGGCTAAACCTAACAACTCAAGCAACAACAGATGGTGAGGATGTGGAGAAAGAGGAATGCTTTTGCTCTGCTGGTGGGAATGCAAACTGGTATAGCCACTCTGAAAAATGGTATGGAGTTTCCTCAAAAAATTAAAAATATAGCTACCCTACGTCCCAGCAATTACACTACTAGGTATTCATCCAAAGGATACAAAAATGCTGAATCGAAGAGGTCCATGTACCCCAAAGTTTATAGCAGCACTATCGACAACAGCCAAATGTCCATCAACAAATGAATGGATGGAAAGAGGCCAAATGTCCATCAACAAATGAATGGATAAAGAAGATGTATATATATTCAGTGGAATATTACTCAGCAAGGAAAACTTGCCATTTCCAACAATGTGGATGGAACTATAGTGTATTATTCTAAGCGAAATAAGTCAGTCAGAGAAAGACAAATATCATATGATTTCACTTATTTGTGCAGTTTAAGATAGAAAAAAAATCAATATAAGGGAAGGGAAGTAAAAATTATATAAAATTAGAGAGGGAGACAAACCATGAGAGACTCTTAAATACAGAAAACAAACTGAGGGTTGCTGGCAGGGTGTTGGGTAGGGGGGAAGGACTGAAGGGATGAGGAGCATTAAGGAGGGCAGTGGTTGGGATAAGCACCCACTGAATTCTATCCCTGAAAACATATATATATATATATATTTAAAAAATTAAAATAAAAAGATTTAAACCACCCATTTTTCTCTAAATTGTAATAATAAATGAAATATAATAAACCTACAATAGAAGTTAATAGCTGAAGTAAAAAGGACTGTAGAACCCTTTGGGGACCAGAAGTGTTGTAGAAATTTTCAGCATATGATCAAGACTTGGGCCTCTCTCTGCTAGCCTCTGTAAAAACAATCAGAAGGTACTGGGGAATTTTACTGGAATAGGCTAATAAGTACCAAAAATATTATGCAAGATAAAAGACTAGACTCACCTACCCCTGAAGAAAATTTTAAAAAGTAGGTGCAACTACTTTGCAGGGCTGGGCCTTATATAAAGCTTTAAGGAGAAGCAGAGACAGCTGTGCCCCAGTGATTTAAGCATGTGCCTAGTAGCATAGTAACTTGCTTCTGTGATATGTCCAAGTATTGCCTGGGGACTGGAGCTCTGGGTTTCCAGTAAGAAACTTGGTTCTTTAGTTGGGAAGGAGAAGGAAGGGTATTGCTGGGTGGTTATTACCACTTACTTGATATAAGAAACAGCAAGTACAGCAACAGAAAAATCCCACTTAAAATAAATCAAACAAAACATTCAAAGACACATTAGAAGAGGGATGCCTGAGCAGCTCAGTCAGTTCAACATCAAACTCTTGATCTCATCTCAGGTCTTGATCTCGGGGTCGTGAGTTCAAGCCCCATGTTGGAACTTTAAAAAACAAAATAGGTAAAAAAAACTACTGCTACCAGTGATAATCAAGACTCAACCCAGAGATGATGACTGTATACTAATAAACCACAAATAATACCATAATCCAGCCTTTTAAATAAATAAGCATAAAACAATAGCCAGGAAAATAAGATAAAATTAAAAAAAACAGCAATGAGTTTAATCTGAAAAATAATTAATTGAAAATATTTGTTGAACTGTAAATACCAATGAAAAGTTAAATTTAGAAGTGGGTATAGACACAGATATAATTGGTAGTAAAAGGAAAAGATAGATCTGCGAAATTCAACCAGAGTATAGTAAAGAGATATAAAGAAAGGAAAAGTAAAATAGAGAGGATTACAAAAGAATCAGAGCTTCTGGAAAATGATAATAAAGATTACTTTAAAACCAAATAACAATTAAACGGACTCCAGACTTCTCATCAGCATTAACAGATGTGAGAAACACAGAGCACAATATTTTTAAAGTCCTAAGATAAAGAACCTTATTACTTCTTTAACAAAAGACATTAATAAAAATACTTTTCAAGCATTTAACATCTAAGGTGGCTTATTATTCACCTTGTTATAAGAATTACTAAAAATGAGCTATTCTTCAGTGTGACTGAAAGGAACTAGGAATGAAAGAGAGAGCAATGCAACAAACAATAATGAGCAAAGAAACCAGCAGAATATGATGGTAATTTCATTAGATAGTGAGTGTAAAGTAATTATAAAACTTATTTTAGCATGTTAAAATAAAAATAGCAATAAAATTTTGTATAATATTGACAAGGAAGGTGTTTGAGAGAGATGTGGGGGAATATAGTAGGTAGTTAAGTGTCCTAAGAGTCTTCTATGTTGGGAGAAGAAGGGAGTACCTAATAACTTGAGAATATGTTTTTAAAAGCATTGAAATGTCTATGTTAAAAATTTAAAGCTAATAACAAAAAATATGGAAATAGAATCTGTAACTTTCAAGCAATCTGAGAAACAAAAAGAGGTAAATGGGGAGAGCACAGTTTAGCGAGAGACAGGAAAGCAAAAATAAAACACAAAAGAGAGAGAAGCAAAGAAAAAGCATGATAAATAGGAACCATAAAATGGATACTAGAAATACATCTAAATATATAATTAGCCACAATAACTTATTTTTATTAAATTTGTGTATTAAAACCTAAGTGACTAGTATAGAATAAAAAATACTAAACAGTTGTGTGATGTCTAGAGAGAAAGGCCTTAGCAGGAAGCTTGAAAATAACATGATTGAAAAAAGATATACTATGCAAACACCAATCAAAAGATAGCTAGTGTAGTGATATTAATATGTAACAAAATTAGAATTTGGGGTAGGGGAAAAGTATTAATAAAAATAAAGAAAAATAAATAATGAAAAAGAATAAAGATGTGACATTCATAAACTATATACACATTACAACACAGCCTTACCCCAAATTAATAAGATTTATTTGAATAAGGCTTATTATATTGATTTAAAAATTTCCTGTACCCCTTGTTCTAATACAGAGTGACTACAACCTTTTCACATACTTGTGTAACATTTATCAAAATTGACCATGAACTAAGTCAGAGCAATTACATATATATTTCCAAATAAGTATATATGGACTGAATTTTTTCTGTAACAAAACTAAATTAGAAATAAAAAATAAAAATATTATAAAAATGAAACGATGACAACAAATTTTTGTCTGTAAATTTAAAAAACACATTCATAAATGTTAAAGACTTCATCACAATAGAAACTATACAATATTTAGACCCAAATGAAAACTTTCACTGACAATCTATGAAATGCAGCAAAAATCTTTTTTTATATGAAAATACATTTTGTTAAGTGTATATAACAGGAAAATTTAAGGCTATGTCTATCTTAAAGAGCTAGAAGGAGAGCAAATTGGAGTGGGGATGGGTGTGGTATTGGTAGAGGTGGTGGTAAATTCTAAAAAAGTAGAAGAAAGGAAATGAAAATAATATAAAAATAATGAAATAGGACATAAAAGGAAAATAAAGATGATCTACAAAACATAAAGCTGGCTCTTTGAAAATAGTTTAGTAAATGCTTATATGGTATATCATGTAATAACCAATACATTTTAATTATGACTGCCTTCTAATTACTATTCATTTATTATGTTATTCATATGCTTACAAGTAGCATTGGCTCCATAGTTAATCATTATTGCTATTCCCCCCAAAATCATATAAATGTGAAATAATCAACTGAAGCAGATAGAACTGGGGAGGATTCCTCTAGTCCACCATGTCACCACCACTTACTTTTGCCTCTCTGCTATCCTCTTGTCCCCAGGAAGCAGTAACATGGATTGCTTGGTCCCTGGAAGCTTTACTTTCCAACATTTGGAGTGACTAACTAGGTACTAAATGGTGTCTGGGTGCAAAGGATACAGTGATAAACAAGATAGAAATGATACTAGCCCTTGGGGAACTTACTGCCTAGTGGGAAAGAAAAACAATTAAACAAGCAAATTACAATGAAGTGCTAGGAGAGAGCAGTGAGACTGTACTGTGGAAGCCAGTAGCTAGAAAACCTAATAGGTAGCCCAGCAGGGAAAGGAAGTTGAGCTGAGAAAGTGAAATTTAAACTGCGTCCTGAAAAGTGTTTATCAAATGCAGCAAAGTCTAGAGTGGGTGAGCATTCAAGGCACAGAAAATATCATGAGCAAATCCTGTAGGCAAAAGAGTATGTGTACTGGTTAATCTGAACCTGCATATGATTTTGGATCAGTAAACTTGCTCATAACTGAACTAAACACCTATGTTTTCAAATTGTATTTGGTCAACTTCAACCATTTAATTCAATTACAGCCTCAAATCTCAAATATAACATATAGTATATTGATAATAAAAATATGAACTGTACATAAGAATAATAACCTAGGGGTCAGTTCCATTGTCTATTAAATGAGTAATCTTACCTAACTTTGAAAACTGTTAGTACTGGAGATATAAATGTTAAACACCTAGGAGAGATAAAGAGAAGGCATTAATTTCAGGAGGTTATCATCATTGATTCATTCAGTCTTCACAATAAATTGCTGAAGTAATTATCCTTCCCTTAATTTTAGAGCTGACATTTAGAGAGATGAAGTCTCCAAGATAACATGTGACCTTTTTTTTTTCTTCAGGTATTATCTTTCCTTCCATCTAAGTAAGTTTTCTTTCTCATGAGCTCCAAGAGCATCATATGTAAAAATGAATCCTACATGTGACAGTTTGATTGTAATAATTTTTCTATATTTAAGACATATGAATACTCTGTTACCCAGAGAGATACTTACTAGAGGATCTCTGTCTCATTCAGGCTACCTTGTAATACATAGAGGTAAATATTTACTGGTAAATATTTACTGAATTAAATTCAGGTAAAATATTTACTGAATTAAAGTGGAAATTGAATAGGATAGAATAGTCTGATCTCAAATCACATAGTATTTTTACCATACCAGAAATATCTCACAATAATGTGAGATAATGAAATAAAATCTTTAACGATTACTAATTTATTAATAATTTTAATAAATGAAAATTTTCCATGCCATGGAATTTTTCTATTTTTTCTTATACATTTGAAATAAAGATCCTACTTTTTTTAAAAATGTTTTTTATTTATTTTTGAGAGACAGAGAGAGACAGCACGAGCAGGGGAGGGTCAGAGAGAGAGGGAGACACAGAATCCGAAGCAGGCTCCAGGCTCTGAGCTAGCTGTCAGCACAGAACCCGATGCGGGGCTCGAACCCACGAGCCGTGAGGTCATGACCTGAGCCGAAGCCGGACGCTTAACCGACTGAGCCACCCAGGCGCCCCCAAAGATCCTACTTTTGGTGTCCCTTGTTTAATGTGAAGAAAACTCTGATGTAGCCTAAGAATTTTCTTCTCAAGGGATGGCTAAAATGAATAGCATGTAGTCAAAATTTCCTTTGACTTCTTTTACAAAAGGAAGAAGTTACAAAGAAAATTATATAGAAGTATCTCTTAGAAGGCATGTAATTTGAGGTAACTTCCTTTGGATGCAAAAATAGCAAACTCTTCATTTCAAAAGGTAACCAGACTGTCATACTGTTAATAACTCAAGGAAACTGAAATCACCCAAATAAAAATCTATCCCTTTTATTAAGATTTTTTTAGACCTCAACTGATGAAATAATATCTTTTTATGAACTATCAGAAATTACGTTTTATTTTATGATGAAATCAAGTTAAATACTCACAAAAATATAAACTTCTTAAGAGGTGCACAGAATACAATGACCCTTATACAATTCATCCTTCAACTGGTAAGATATTCCAAAATTTCCAAAAATATTTTACTCGTCTACATTTTGCCATAGTTTATTTTTGCTATTGCTTGGTTAATAAGAATAAATAGTCATTGAGGAAGAATTATAGCTACCAAACATTTATGTTGATTTTTATTATGTGCCGTTTTAGAAATTATTATAATGAGAATTATCCTCTAATCAGAATTGATAAATTTCCTTGCATTTGCCATGTTATATTCTTTTTCATTTAGAGAGCACTGTTATATAATCATTAGAAAATTATGCTGTTTCTGTCTCCAGTATATGAGGAGGCTTAAGAAGAAATCCCATGGTCTCTCTCTTTGTCTCAATCTCCTCCTTTTTAAAATCAGGATAATCTCTCCATTGCCTCAAAATAATGTGGGAATTTTGGACAAAATGCTAGTAAAGTAAAATCAATTTGGAATGATGAAAGAAGTATACACTTTCGAGATGAGTGAAAGGTCAGAAATCTCAGGGTGATTATGTACAGAAATCTACTTTAAAATGTTTTTCAAGAAGGATATCCACTTATAAGTAACTGTTCTTCTCTAACACTGAGAAAGAAATGTATTTCCTTGGTTACTATTACTCATTTGTTGGCGTCTGTCACAGGAGTTCAGGAATTTTGAAATTCACCCAAATCTTGTTGAATGCTTCCTATGTGGTAGAATTTTACTATGCCTTGGGATTACAGATGGGAGGGGAAAACCCTCTGATTACCGTATAATCCATAGGGAAGGTCAGATTGTAAACTATGCTAAGTGGAAAAAAAAATCATGTAAAGTTTATAGCAAAGTGCCCAGAAGATAGTCAAAACATTTTTAGGGGTGCCTGGGTGGTTAAGTTGGTCAAGCAACCAAATCTGCTCAGATCTTGATCTCGGGGTTTGTGAGTTTGATCCCTATGTCGGGCTCTGTGCTGATAGCTCAGAGCCTAGAGCCTGCTACAGATTCTGTGTCTCCTCTCTGCGCCCTTCTCCTGCTCATACTCTGTCTCTGTCTCTCTCTCAAAAACTGAAACATTAAAAAAATAATTTTAACGGCCATAAACCCAGTAATCTTCCCCCAACTAGCTCCTTTAGGATTACTTCAAAACCTTTTTATTGTTTTCTATAACACAGTGCTTGTTACATTTTAGGGCTCTATAAATGTTTGTTATATACTCCTGATGAAAAGTAGAATAATCTTAAAATACTCTAAGTGCATTGGTAGGAAAAGGAACACGTTTAAAGGGATATAAATATAAAATATTTTGATTGAGTATAAAATCACATTCCTCTTGATGCAGCTGACCACCTTAGTTTCTCATCACAGAACAGCATAGTAGGAAACCAAATGGCGCAGTGTAGTGTTTTCAAACACTTCATTAGCCGTTGTTGGCTTGTAAATTCAATTTAATTTATTAAGTATAACCAACTTTTGTTGTTGGCTATTATAAGACAGGAATAAATTCATGCAATAGTTTTTTTGAGTTATACATTTCCTGTTGAAATAGGATATATACATAATGATTTCTTATTGAAAATCACTATAGAAATTTGACAGTGACAATGTGTAAGAAGAGTTCAGGCAATGGAGTAGATTAGTCTCAGGATAAAATCCTTAAAGGGGTTCTACATTTGGGAAAAGGAAATAATAATTGTACCACCATAACAGAATTATTGAAGACTAAATGAAAATTCATATATATAGAGATTTAGTATAAAACCCAGCACACAGGGTATGCTCAGTGAATATTGGCCTTTTTATTATTGTAGGGAAATACATATTGGGCATACTTTCTGTGCATCTTTAAATACTTGATTTACTCCCTAGTGATATTGATTAACCTATTTGTTTGTATGATTAACTTGCTTTGGCACCTGAATCTTTTGCTTAGAAAATTCAATGTTAGAAAATTAATAAAAAGAATGACAGCTGAAGTTTGTTTTAAAAAAAAGGTATCTTTCTCACCTAAAGGGCTCAATTGTCTTAGATTAAGTTTTTGTTACAGTATGGAACAATTGGAATTACACTTCAAGAAAATCTATCAGGAAATGTTCTTTTGATATTGTAAATAAGTGGACTTAGTATATCATTTATGAATTATTTGTAATTTTTAGTTATATTTATTTGAAGACTGATCTAGTTTTTAAAAAGGAAATGAAAATGTGCTTTATTACCATATATTTAGTAACATTCTTAAATTTTCTAAATTTGTTTTAATTGACTAAGTTTCAGGACAAGATTAATTTATGCTGTTTAAGCAATAGCATAAATTATTTTTTCCACTCATACTATCCATGGATTAGTAGTCTTAAGAAAAAATATCACAAGATTTGTTATTGTAAACATAGTTTAGCATTTAGTTATTAGATATATTAATTACTTTCTTTTATAAAATGACAATTTTGGATGTATAAATGATTCACATCACAGGTTTCTAAAGTATTTTCTTATATATCAAAAACCCTCCCCCCCGCCCACATGTATGGAGCTATTTACTTCACTTCCTAGCCAATTTTTTAAAACATTCTGTCACAGTCAGGCTACTTTCATAGAATAATATTGTGTACATATGAAATTGTTCATTTTGTGTATTTCAGTGGAAAAGGAATTGAACACTGCTGTTTTAAAGGTGTAGAGGTCCACTTATTCCTTCCAGTCTTGAGGAAGTTGGAAAGTGTAGCTGATGTATCTCAAAGTTTGGGCTTGATGATGATGCAATTATGTGAGAAGTTTAAAAAAAGTAACATGAACCTTCACATATTGCCTGAGTCCAATAATGTGCTGAAGCCATCTTGGACCAGATTTTGAGGGGGTGATTAAATTTTCAGGAATTTCATGAGCTGGTTTTTAAATAAAACCATTATGAAATATTAAATTATATAACCTTATAATCATATAAATCATATTAAAAACAAATGTAACAATACTAAAAACTCCTTGCATCATTTTTTTAGTTTATTTTTATCTTAACTGTGCTCTTGAGATTATGTCTATTATAGTGTATGTTGTAAATTCAAGTTTCTACAATGATGAAAATGTTCCGTAACACATTAGCCCACTTTACATTTTGAAGAGACAGAGGCATAGATATGTTAAGGGACTTGTTCAATACCATACACCATGAGAATGATGGAAATCAAGACTCCACCCCAAGCAGTCTAATTTTAAAGTCAGACCTCTCAAAACATACTACTATTCTTTGTGATAAAATTCACAAAATTTTGTTCAAATATTCACTCCATTAGAAAAACTACCAAGGTTGACGCAACCTGCTACAAAACGAAGGGAGAAAATCAGTGCAACAAATGGTTATTTAAAAAAGAATAAAATGAAACAAGAAAAAGAATAATATTAATTCATAAATTAGTGTATTGAGCAGGGTAGGGCATTGAGTATGTATTAACTAGTTCATGAGCTTTAGACGCTGGGGATGCCAAGTCCAGAGGCTAATGATTCACATTCTAGTACATGTCTTTGGTGTTCTATGTACTGAGGACTATGGTTGCTTTCATTTCCTCAAACCCCCAAAAGCCTCCAACTCTGTGTTGGGCACTGGTATAGTTTCAATAGATATATTTATTTAGTTCAATATTTGGCAGTTGTTTCAAAGAACACTTAAAGCTTCATTGAAAAATAATTAAAATGTCCTTAGGTGAAATTTGATATGTATTGTATATTACTGTATAATTACTACTTTATTTGCACACCATTGGGAAGAACTTGTGTCACATGTGTTCAGTGTCTCAAAACTAAACTATCCCTTGCTTCTGGGTGAGACATGAAAAACATTTCAAAAGTTCTATTTATCACAGCTGAACTTCAAATTATAAACTTTTTGGCCTTTAAAGGCCTATGTAATCACATTTGACTCTCTTCTATTTAAGATTTCAGCAATAAATGATTCTTTTAAAAAATTATGTTTTCTGCTTCTAAACTTTATTAACTTGCAATGTTAACATATAAATGCTAGTAAATTTTTTGTTATTTTTTAAAGTTTTTTGATTTTAATTTCAGTTGGTGGATATACAGTGTTACATTAGTTTTGGGTGTGCAATAATGTAATTCAATACTTCCATACATCACCTGTTGCTCATCACAAGTGCACTTCTCAAATTGCACTCAGCATTGTACTGTCTAAGATAGTTCCATCCATGATGTTGCAAATGGCAAGATTTCATTCATTCTTTAGTAGTGTGTTATTTAACCTCCATGTATTTGCGGTCTAACCGGACTTTTTCTTGTGGTTGACTTCAAGTTTACTAGCACTGTGGTCAGAAAAGTTGCATGGTGTGACTTCAATCAATCTTCTTGAATTTCTTGAGGCTTGTTTTGTGGCCGAATATGTGATATTTTCTGGAGAATGTTCCATGTGCATTTTGAAAGGGTGTGTATTCTGTTGTTTTTGGATGGAATGTTCTAAATATATCTGTTAAATCCATCTGGTCCTGTGTGTCATTCAAAGCCATTGTTTCCTTGTTGATTTTCTAGTTAGATGATTGGTCCATTGATGTAAGTGGGGTGTTCTTGTCAGATTGTCCCTTTTATTATTATATAGTGTTTTTCTTTATCTCTTGTTACAGTCTTTGTTTCACAGTCTGTTTTGTCCAAAATAAATATTGCTACTCTGGCTTTCTTTTAACATCCATTTGCATGATAGATGTTTCTCCATCCCCTCATTTTCAATCTGCTGGTGTTTTTAGGTCTAAAATGAGTCTCTTATAGACAACATATAGATTGGTATTACTTTGTTATCAATTGTTTTACCTTATGTCTTTTGATGGGAGCATTTAGTCCATTTAATGCTAGTAAATGCTAATAAATTTTTAACATAGGCAAGTTCTTAATTCATAAAGCTGTAAGTACTGAACTAAATATGAAAGATTAGTATTTATTCAATCCCAAATGTTATGTTAAAGGTATGTTTTAAATCTTGCTATGTGAAAAGTGTATGAAATCTTGCTTTGTGAAAATATAATAGATGCAAATACACTTTTATTAATGATTCAGTAAAATAGTTTATTAATTTTGAAATAGAATTTTGTTCTTTTTCAGGTTGCTAAAAAAGATATAAAAGGTAAAAACGTGTTGAGTCAAAAATAATATGAAAGAAAACCTGTAATATTTGAATAGCAAAGGAAGGAGCAAAAACACATATCTGTAACTTGTAAAACTCTAAATTATGCTGGAAATAAAAATGATTATATTACAAATTTTTAATTTAAACTCCTCATTAATTAGTCTCTACACCCTCTTCTATATAAAAACATTAGAAATTAAAAGATGAATTCAAATATGATGTCTGCATTTAAAGATCTTATGGTCTAAGGGAAGAAATAGGTAAGTAAATCAGTAAAATGTGATAAAGTATTAAGATAAAAAGGACAAAATGCTATGGGGACATTTGTGAGGGCCATGTAACTCAGACTGTGTTATTAAGTCTTGCCATACTTGTTGATAATACTCTATTTAATTTTTAAGTGAGATAATCAGGATGTTCCTTAAATATTTAGAATGGCTTTACTTCATTCTGAATAGTTGGTGATATATGTGGAAGGAATTCAAGAAAACATCAAACCTTATCTACCTGATTCTTCACTCCCAATAAAAACTTCCTTTGCCTGAGTTACCTATTAAATTCAAATTAGCTTCAAAGTAATCTATTAAATATTATATAATTAATTTTAATATATATTTATTCATAGGCCTCTGCTATTGATAGTCAAGTTTTGATGAGAAGAAATAGTGAGAAAATATTGATTCTTTATTTCCACTTTTAGTTCTGTCCATTTCTCTTTATAGATTCTGAAATTGTTATCAGGTACCTATAGATTTAGAATTGGAAAATCTTGTTGGCTGAATGACATTTGTATTATTATTTAACTTTAGTGATGCATTTTACCTTGAAGTCTAGTATGTCAAATAATGGTATACCTATACCAGCTTTCTTTTGGTTAGTGTTTACATAGAATAACCTTTTTAATCTTCTATACCTTTTTGTGTCTTTGTGCTTATGCTGTATATCTATTATAACTTTAATCTTTTAATTATAATTTTAACTCATTTATATTTAGTCTAATTATTCATATTTATATATTTATATTCACTTTCTTACTACTTGTTTTCTGCTTTTCTCCTCTCCCACTCTGCCCAACTATTACATTAATTTTCTCTCATTTTCTTTTGTATTAATAAAATATTTTTAAAATTCCACTTTCCCCTCAATAATTTAGCTATTAAGTATTCTTTTAGTAGTTACTATAGTCACACAATATGCATCCTTAATCAGTTGTAGCCTAATAAATATTAATATTTTTACTACTTCCTAGACACTAGTGTACTTTCATCGATTCAGCCTCATACTTTTTATCATGTATTTCAGTTTTCATTTATCATAAACCCCATGTGACTTTATTACTTTAAACAGTCAGTGTCATTTATGTTTACCCACATATTTATAATTTTCAGTGCCCTTTATGCCTTCCTGAATTTCTGAGTTTCCATCTGTGATATGCTTTCTTTCTGAAGAACTTCTTTTAATTTTCTTCAAATCTTTTATTATTGCCAACAAATAGTCTCTGCAATTGTCTTTATTTTACTTTCACATTTGAAGGATATTTTACTTTCAAATTTGAAGGATATTTTCCCTCTGAATATAATTCCAGGTAGAAGAGATTTTCTTTTATGGGTCAAAAAATACCATTTCATTGTCTTCTGACTTCCATCAATTCTTTTGAGAGGAAAACTTTCAGCCCTTTTTGTTGCTTGTTGACAGTACTGTGCCTTTGTTTTTTGGTTGCTTTCAGTGCCTTATTTTTCTCACCTTGGTTCACAGCAATTTTACTGTTATCTGAATGATTTTCTTTATATCTACCTGTTTAAAGGTTTTAGAACTTCTTGCTTTCATGTCTTTCATAATTATGGAGAAGTTTGTGGTCTATTTCTCTTGAAATATTACTACTGTCTTATTTTCTCTGCTCTCCTTTTAGGATCCCAGTTATGTATATATTAGCTCTGTATATGTTGTCTTTTTTCTCTCATGTTTGGTTTTTGTTGTTGTTATAGTTTTCTTTCTGTATTTTCCTTCCTATTTTTCCGTACTTTGGTCTAGATAGTTATTACTGACCAATCTTTAGTCCCCTTGCCCTTTTTTCTCACCTGTCCAATCTGCTGTCAAGTATGTGTGTTTAGGTTTTTTCTTTTAATGTTCACTTTTTTCCTTCTCATATTTCTTTTATTTTTTTTTTAACTCCAGTTTTCTGGTAAAGTTCACATTCTTATTATGTATTTTTGAACATCTTAATCCTGGTTATTCTAAAATCTGTGTTTTGTAACTAACTTAACTGGGTTTATATGCATCTCTATTTTCTTATTTCTTAGCAGTTTTTAGTTCTTAGTTGTTGGCAAGCCTAGGCTATTTTACCAAAACCAGGTAGTGTATATAAAAATTTGTAAATGCTTTGATTGACTTATTACCCTCCACAGAAGGTCCATCCTATCATTTAGTAAACAAATACAGTGAGGACTAATCACCCTCATTCACAAGGGCTGAGTTGATTCAGGCTGCTTGTCTACCTCTGGTTTGTCCCACTTGTAGAGTAGAGCTCTCTAAGAATTCCAGCTGACTATTTACTAGGGCTCTTTCTTCTTTAGCTGCCACTACACCTATACCATCAGAGTATAGAAAGTTCCCCTCTTCTTTACAGAGATTTTCTGTGTAGAATCTTAGCCTTTTGTCCTATGCAATTTAAGAATTAAGCTCACTTTTCTCCCCTTTCTTCTGCTTCTGGTTCCTGACGTCTTACATTCCCCAAACCTGTATCTCTCTAGTCCTAGGAGATTGCCACAATCTTTATTGCTGTCTTTTCTGAGCTGTGGTCCTCTCCAAGATTTATAGCCTTCCTCTTTCTGCTGTGAGGTGGTTTTATTCCCAGGGTAAAAGTAACTCCAGGGTAAAAGTCATCTCCCTTTTCTGCTTCTCTTTTTTCTCTTGAGATCTTGACTGATCCCTCTAGTTTGGTTACTTCAGGTAGCCCTTCAGTGCTTTCAAAATATTTTAAAAAGTTATCCTTCAATAATAATATATAATCAGAAGCAGGCATCAGCAAATTATTTACTGAATCTTTTCTATGTGGCAGATTAGTACTAACTGCTGGTAGTACAATGGTAACATGTTTTAAAAATACCTAAAACATACAACACATAACATAGTAAGTTATATGTGTGTGTGTTTATAAAGGATCTAGTCTCTAACTCAAGGAACAGATGTTCTACTGACTAACATGGAAACGTGACACATAAATAGACATATTTGTAAGGGCTTATGTTGGAGGTATACAACATATACTATAGGACTTCAGAGGAGGAACACTTAACTTGGCCTAGAAGTAGGTGTAGGGAAAGTGACCCAAAATGCTTCCTATAGGATGTGTGACTTGGAAAGGAATTCCAGAGATTGAGAAAGAACCAAGCATAGCATGTCATCTACTTGACCCAATACAACTGCTAATTATACCATATTAATACTAAAAATATACTTCCTGTATTTATTTAAAACACTAATGCATTTGAAACATTAAAACATGTTTAAAGTTGTAAAAGTTAGTTTATAATATTTAACCAGCATTTGATTTCTCCATAGGTTTTCAAAGCAATGAATATCACACAAATTCGAGATCCTTCTCTGCCTCCCCCAGAAAAAATGCCTGAGGCCTATTCTGCAAAAATTGCTCTTTTTGGTGCTGGGCCTGCAAGTATAAGTTGTGCTTCCTTTTTGGCTCGATTAGGCTACTCTGACATCACTATCTTTGAAAAACAAGAATATGTTGGTGGTTTAAGGTAATGCCTGCATTTTTTTCATGTTTACAGTATCAAAAATGATGAGGTAAAAAAATAAGAATATTGTTGGTTCATAATCATATAGGAACTTCAGGCTCACAGATGGTATTTTAAATGTTCTTTTTCCAAATGCTCAATTTTGATTTCATTATTCATTTTAGTTGGCTTTAAGCTGTATTTATTTAAAAATTTCTCTGTCTAGTTCTGTGAATTTAAGATAAATCTCAGCAAAATATTTTATGGATAGAAGAACCTGTCATATGAAAACTTATTTCATCCCTATAAATCTGTCCTTTAAAGGAGATATATCTGAAAATTATAGAAATTAAAAATGGGAAAACCGAGGTCTATAGAATATTGGATAATTCATTTTGTCGTATACGTAGACATGGTTTCCTCCTCACATATTTTCAATTTTAAATATCTTAAGTTTTGCATTTGATTAAAATCATGTCAGAGTCTACTAAAATCATTCCATTTAAATGTACATATATGTAGTTTTATTTCATAAAAACCTTACTAATATTTGATATTAATCAGCGACATGATTGTAAATCAGTACTCACAGCCTTTTATTCCCATGAAGATTCATTCACTGAAATGAAAAATATTTACTTTGTATCAATGACTTTCAGATATTCAAACCACACTTAGAAATTGGTTGGAGAAGTTTGCTTTACTTAAAGTAGTTAGAACTCTGTAGTGGACATACATTACATTTGTGATTAGAATGAAATAAAATTTGTTATAACTATGTAATGCAAATTGCTTAAAAACATTTGATATACAAAATGAGAAAGAATTTGTATGGTAAGTTAATATTATTCAATTTTTTATTTTTCATAAATGTGTCATCTTGCATCAGAAAATTGAGACTTATAAAATACTGTCATTTGGCATATATGTTGTTGTATTAGCATTTAAGTTTAATGAGTATTAAACTTTTAAAAGTAAGTTTATCATATTTAATAATCACAGTGAATATATTTAACCAAATTATGACTAAAATTTGTGCTTATGATTTTTATATTTTATGACACCTATAAATATGTGTCAATAATTGTAAAAATTCATATTGGTCAAATGACTATATGCTAAACCCAAGATAAGCTTGCATTAATATAAAACTATTTGACTGAATCATCAAGCCAAGGTATCATATAATAGGAAAACCTATTAAAGAGGATATGAGGCATAAACTGAAGAAAAAGTAACCTGATTGTCAAGAAATAATTATTTTTTCTGTATTGATGTTTCACCACTATGAGTTTTAAGGGATTACACATAGTTTATAAAGTTTTTTATTTATTCCTGGAATGTAAAATACCTAATATATTATTTTGCTGGAATGATTTAGTCTATCTTTTTAATGGTGTTTTACCACAGCTTTATTAATTAGGAAAAACATAATCTATTAGCAACATATGTATAAGCATTGTACATTTTTTTCAATTATACACATCAATGAATATGTGAGCTAATTTAAAAAATATGAACTTAATTGTTGTATACCCTAGTAGGCTAGGAAAAATCTTTTGGCCCCTTAATTGCTTTTTCTTAAGAAGCCTAACATGGAACAGGCCTCGTTTGTGAATTATTCTGTGTCGAAATTTTGGTATATTATTATGGTTGCTAGCATCTCCATCTCTTTTTAACTCAGATGCAGAGTAGGAATTTCTAAATCATGTAAACTAACACTAAACTTGTGCTTTTATATATTTGCTGAGCATTTTCTAATGGGACAGATTCTCCTGGATTAATGACCAAACATTTTTTTAATTCTTTTTTGATTTATTTTCTTTCCTTTGCCTTTGAATGTTCCCAGTATCTAGGGACAATATGAAATGTTTAATCAGTCTTATTTGGACCATCCCACGGAAGAGGCATTATGTGACACTGTTACAGGATTATAAAAACTCACATTGGAATTTAGCCAGCATTACAACCACAACCCTTTCCTGTTAATTTATTTTTTCAGTTACAGATGCCTCTCATTCTCTTATATCTTCAAAGTGGCTAAAAAGATTAAATTAGCTTTGTATTTGAAATCAATTGCTTAAAGAGGTGATGTCAAGTTTTATCTTTCCTTCTCCTTTGCATCCAAACAGATTCTTTTATCCCTGGTGAATTAGTATCACAACCACTTTTTAAAAAATCACTAGAGTTGGTGAAAGATAGCAAGGACTTAATCCCTATTGCATTGAACACAACTGATTTTTTTTTGATGTGGCAACAATATTAAAATAATCAGTAGTTTTGCTTTCCTCTCATTGTGGCTTCTTTCTTCAGAACATGAGTTTAAAAAGGTTAATGGGCTTGATATTATGGTAACAAAGATAAATAAAGATGGTATTAACAGACTGTAAGTATGCATTCATGTATATCCTTTTGATTTTGTCTTTTCCTTATAAAAAATAATACACATGAATTCTGACATTTTTGCTAGGTAGTGTAGCCAGAGCAATGGTTTGCTTTACTTATTTCACACATTTTCACCATGTCTGTTGCATTTCATATTGATTGACAATGAAGAAAAATGGGGTTTAGGTGAAATGGTTATAGCAATAGGAACTATTTTGAGAACAAGTGTGACGTAACACAGATTTGCAGTGTGGTACCTATACCATAGTAAATAGAAGGAAAGCTCTATTGAACTATGAGAATTGTGCTTTGAAAAGATTGGGAGTTGTTATAGGTAAATTCCATTTACTTGAAAGAAACATGAACATAGAAGAAAGATTATGTTTGTTTGTTGTATGTATGTTTGTTTTTAGGTTTTCTTGCACTCCCCTGTAAAGAATTTATGGTTACCACAGAAGAATTTCTGTCAACACCATAGACGGGTAAAAGAGTACAGATGGAGGAATAAAAGTTTGTTTTCCTAAGCACAACAAATTTTGGAAATAATCCTTCCAATCAAATTCTGTCTTCCTTTCTTTTATCCCCTTTCTCACCATGTTGTCTTGCCAGTAAGCTCATTTACTCTCACGGTCAGTTACCACTTACCGGGCAATTTTTAAAAATCTGTATTTGTCCTAACCTTTCTCTCTGTCTGGTCATACATTCAAATCCTGGACATCTCTTATAAATTTCACCATACCCGTCAACATCATTCCTCTTCCTGAGTTTGCTCTCTCAGTGGATGGCATCACAAAAACGTATGGGAATTATCTGCACTACTCTTCAGTATCCTTGGAATTTGTATTTTGTGAATACTTTTTAAAATGTCCTTTCACCTCTCTACCTCTATGCCCCTAACATCTCACTTCCTGTACCCGTGTAGCCTCCAAATGGATGTATTTGCTTCCTGATTTGTCTCTTTCAAATTCATTTTTCTTACAGTTTCTAAATCTGATTATGTCACCCTTCTACTTGAAATCTCTCAGTAGCTCCCCATAATCTAAGAGACAATGATTCTGGCTTGGCATGGAAAGCCATGACCTAATGTTACCCTTCCTCTCTCTTTCTCACTCCCTCTCTCTCTCCTTTCCTTCCTTCCTTCAATATTTATTGATCTCCTATGTGCTGATCATAATCTCACTCACTAGAACTCAAAAGTGGACAAAGCAAAGTGCCTCTTCTCATGGGGCTTATTATGCTCTAGTAATGAGAAAGCAAACAACAAACAAACAATAAACCAAATATAGAATATGTCAGGTGATGTTAAATGCATTAAGGGTTTTTTTTTTGTTTTTGTTGTTGTTGTTGTTGTTGTTTTTTAATGGCAGTTTAGTGGTATGGTAGCATATTTGATGCCTGGAGTAGTTTTTTTGAATCATGTTTATTCTCCTGTCTATGCAATAAAGTTATTTTCAATAAAAATCATATAATCATCAGTAATAAAATTATTTTGATTCATTTCTATAAAATAAAATATTAATGATTGAAATAATTTCAATATGAAAGATATAGTTCACAGTTTTACTATTTTTAGTTAAATTTTTTTTCCAATGTTTATTTATTTTTGAGAGAGACAGAGCATGAGCAGGGGAGGGGCAGAGAGAGGAGACACAGAAACTGAAGCAGGCTCCAGGCTGAGTTGTCAGCACAGAGCCAGCCAGTGCAGGGCTCAAACTTGAGAACCACAAGATCATGACTTGAGCCAAAGTAGGCCGCTAATGGACTGAGCCACCCAGGCTGCCCTCACTATTTTAATCTGAAACACAAAAACCTCGTAGTTGCCCCCAAATTAGAGTTGACGTAATTCATATTGCTTCATGTGCTATCATTTTATCAATTCGAAACCAACTGTTTAAACATTAGCATATGTAGTAGTGAGGGGCGGAGACACATGCTGCCTGTGGTAGTGGGACCCAGGAATGCTTTCAGCTGAATCAGCATGTGCCAGTGGCCACTGTTTAACTGGGATTTCTCACATTAACTTCCTTATGGAACTCAATGTGTACTAAGAATGGGTAATAAAAATGGGACAATTTAAGGCTTATTCACATATTACTAGAACTCTACAGCAACCATAACTAATATTTAGAATTTAGATCTTCCAGAGATTTTTGGGGGGTAGGGGCAGGGAGACAGTGTTTAGAATATCAGTGACATTGATGAAAACAGCTAGTGGTGAAAATACAAAGCAGGTTTATTTTAATCAGTATTATAACTGTTTTACTCTAAATCAATACATCCCATTATGGCCTGCATCTGGTCTTGGAATTATGCTGGTAAAGAAATAAGGATGATGGAATTGGGGGCTTGGACAACTCATAGAATGGAGTTTTCTGAAGTCCAGTGTTTGGGTGGAGGACCCAAAGTTTAGTTTGGGGCATGATGAATCTGAGATACCTGTTAGACATTCAGGTGAACATAAAGGGCTGGAATTAAGGTCTGAGGATAAAAATGTGAGATTCACTGCATGTAGATGACATTGAAAGCTCTGAAACAAGGAGGAATTCATCTAGTACTCAAGATATCAGACTGCAGGGCTATGGTGTTTCAGCTAAACCCTCCTGACACCCCTCTGCTCCATTGCCATTCCCTGACCACAGCATGTTTTTCCTCCTTCCCTTCCTGTTCCTTTTTCTTGCCATTTTCTTTGTCCTCTGATGCCTTCCCTCTTCTCCACGTAACTGAAAGCTGATCATTTGTCATATTTCACCTACCTGATTATATCATCCCACAATAAGCCTCCCCTCTTTTGAAACACCCTTGTTCACAGTGATATTTTACATTTGTCTCATTGTACTGTGTGTGTGTGTATATGTCTCCCATCTGTCTGCTGATCTCATCCATTGGTGAATATAAATATGTCACATTTATAACTATCCATAATCACTTCCCTATCCCCTATCTACCTGCCAATAACCAAATCTAACCAACTTTTTTTGAATATCTCACCTTCCACTTACTTCCTGTAGGATATCTTTGGAGATGTGATTCTCACACAATTATTTGCTTAATGCTTTTGCTAACTAAGCACTGGCTACAGTGCTTTCCAGGCAATATGAGGATCTAACCAAAGCTTCTGAAGCCACAGTGGCCTGGCATTCCATTTACTCCAATGCCTACTTCAGCTTTCAAAGTTATATTTCCTTTTTGTTTGAGTTTTTTCCTGTGGTGTTGGGTAATGTCATCCTTTCTTTCTGGTCAACAGAAAAGTTGTTCCTGCCTCTTGCAGCCTGTTCTTTCAGAGCTGTTTCTTAAATAGCAACCATTTGCCTTCACTAGCATTATTTTTTTCTTCTTTTATACCATATACTTACTGAAATACCATAAAAATTCTAGGTTAGGGCTTAGTCAGGAGAAGGTACTTAGCCTCACAATGTATCTGGATGTTGCCTTGCTAGGGTTGGTTTATTTGGCTGGAGTTCTTTATTCACAGTTCATTGCTTTTGTTCTTTTGTCCAGCCTTTTGAGAAACTGCATCAGACCAAACTTTAGTCCATTTTCAGTTTCTCTCCCACAGAGCCCCATGCTGGGTGTCTGTGTCCACATACAATTCTTAATATTTAAGAATCTTTCTGTGTAGCCTTTGAGGGTATAGAGAAGAAAAAAATATACTCAACCCTTTTAGGTTCAGTGGCAGGGCCTGTGAAATAAGCAGACAAAAGACAGATTAAGAAGAAAAACAGTTTATTAATACAGGTATCATGCATACCAATAGAAGAACACAGTGATGAGTCACTCATAAAGGTAGTCAGAACTTGAGGTTTATATAGCATCTTAATGAAGAACAATACATTTGTGGAGAAGTGGCAAGGCAAAGGAAAAGGGTTTAGGCTTTTAAAGGGAACAAACTTTTTAGGGGTGGGAAGGTAGATATATGAGGAAAATTCATGGAAGATAAGGGTTATTTAGTAAGGTTTGTAATGTAGATTCCTTTTGGTTAGCCTTATTGGCCTGTTTTTGGACTAATAAGGGTCTAGAATTATCTCCCTGTGATTAAGAGTTCTGCCCTTAGTGGTAGGGAAATAGAGACATACCTTTGTAAATTTAGGCCCTGCTTTTAGGCAAATATTAGGGGGGCAGAGAGCTTTTCTTATATCTGCTTCTTCTCAGTTGCCTTCTGCTGAAAGTAATCCTTATGCCAAAGTGATATTTTTGGGAGGTGGAATATTCTAATACCCTACAAGGGCCCTCTGTGGTGCAGAGTATTATGATGACTTCCGAGGTAGTGTGGCTAAAGTCCACAAGACAGCTTAAGTGATTTTTATCTATAACTTAGGCCCAAATTTATTCTTATGTATAATCTTATGCCCTAACTAGATGGAAAGCCCCTGTAGTATAGGATATTAATTTTATATGGTTTAATACTTTGCATTTTCTATAGCATTAAGCATGATATCTTGCTAATTGTTTTATGTATGGAAATTAATTGAATACTTCAGTTCTTAAGTCACCAAAGAATGAAAAATATGTGTCTTCACTTTGGAAGACTTGGTATTGAATGATTCAGTAGGTTCATCTTCAACAATTATTTATTTATTTCATAAATGTATTGCTAGAATGCCTGGGTATACCTCATTCATTGCATGTACTACATTCTGTTGTAATTATCTGTGTATGTAATCTTCCCCAAGAATGAGAATATATTGAAAGTGGGAATTTGGTAAAAATCGCCATCAAATCACTGCAGCTAATGCTGTGTCTGGTACTTTGTAAATGCTTATTGAATAAATAGACAACTGAATAAATGAATTACTATATATTCATGAATGTATATAGCCTTTTTATTGCTATAATAAACATTGAAGACTTATTTGCCCTTACCTTTGATACTCCATAAACTATTATACTATTTAAATGATTATATTTTAGGGCTCATTTTGTTTTTTAAGTGCAAATAGTGAACACTCATATTAAATAGGATTACTGTTTAATGACTCTATCCTTTTGGGACACTTACTATTTCATAGAAGATTGGTTTACTATAAAAAATGTTCTATAGATCACCTGGAACCAACCCTATAATATCCTAAACAGCATGGTAATACAAAGTTACAGATTAAATTTGAACAAGCTAATGGTATATTTGTGGAATATATATGTGTGTGTGTGTGTATGTATATATATAAAGTGCTAAAAATAGTTTTGACTAATTTTTGTGTTTTTAAGATTTTGCTCTTTTTTAAATATTTTCTTAATGTTTATTAATTTTTGAGAGAGAAAGAGAGAGAGAGAGTGAGTGGGGGAGGGACACAGAGAGAGGGAGACACAGACTACGAGCAGGCTCCGCGCTCTGAACTGTCAGCACAGAGCCCAACACAGAGCTCGAACTCACAAATAGTGAGATCATGACCTGAGCTGAAGTTGGAGTCTTAACCGACTGAGCCACCCAGGCATCCCTTAAGATTTTTTTTCCTTAGGAATTCATTGGATTGTTAGTAGATAATTCACCTAAGTACTCTAACAAACTTGAAAGTGTTGGAATTGCCTTTGACCAAATATCTATTTCTTTGTTTTCTAATATTTATATTTATTTTCACATCACTTGCAACTATTTCTACTGCTGTCCATTTAATATTGTGTCGGGTGTGTAAACTTTGGATGTTCTCACGCTCGTAATATGAAAATAGTCTTAGAAAATGTGCTTATTCCTATTTAATACTGATCAATATACACATGTTGCATTTTTTAAAGATTAATTTGTCCACAAGTGCATCTTTTTCTTCTTTTTTTTTTCCCCAGTACTTCTGAAATCCCTCAGTTCCGGCTACCATATGATGCAGTGCATTTTGAGATTGAGCTTATGAAGGACCTTGGTGTAAAGGTAAATGAAAAACATAACACATGTGTATTGCTCAAAGAGAAAGGAGTAAGCTCTACACTAAAGATTAACAGCAAAATGTCACATATTTTAGGAAAGAACAATTAAAAGCTACACCAGGCAGAAGCAGAAAGATGCTTCTCCTTGCTTAGGGCATTTGTCTGTCTACTGTCTGAATGCCACTAGCCTGGAAAAGGGCAATCAATAGTTCTCATCTGGCACGCCTGCATGTGATTAATTGTCTGTAAGAAACAAATTCCTAAATTGCTTTAGGGGTTCACTGCAGCTAATAGAAGGATTTGGTTTCTTTAATCACATTTTTTTTTCATGCAAGTTGTGTGCACACTGAAACATTTATATTTCACAATTTGGAACATAATCTTACAGAGGTTTATTTTATTTATTATATGCATCATGTCAGTAGTGTTAATGTGATAATCCTTTCTTAACAGAAGCAGCAAATCAGTGGAGTAGAAAGCAACAGCTTTGTCTTTTTCATTGTTTTGTGAAATAAATGTTCTTTTAAAGATGGTCAAAAGTAACATAGTTCTACTCTCAGAATTTGGCTTTAGATATTCCTATTCTTTTCTATTGATTAGGAGTATTATACTCTGACTCTTCACTTGAACATATTGCTAATTTTTGTTTCAAAGTGTTAATTTTACCCAGTAGATATACACAATATATTAATAAGGTATTGAGATTTACATAATACGTTAAGTAAATGCATGCAAAAGATATTTTGAAAAGTGAGTAACAAACTACTCATAGCTCTTGCTTTTAGAAATAAAATTAAAATAATCAAAAGGGGAAATACTCAAAATATTTTGTGATTTTACACTTTATTTGGCAGGAAGCATTTATACATAATTACAGAACAAGAAATCTTATAGCAAGTACACATAACAGATGTGCACAACTTTATGAAAGCTCAGCGTTCAAAAATAGTGTTCAAAAGAGACCATTTAAAGATGATTATTTGTTTTTTAAA
This sequence comes from Cryptoprocta ferox, assembly GCA_028646485.1. Lineage (NCBI taxonomy): Eukaryota > Metazoa > Chordata > Mammalia > Carnivora > Eupleridae > Cryptoprocta > Cryptoprocta ferox. Next base: position 22,296,804 of record CM053570.1, read on the forward strand.
ACTATCTTCTGAACAGTTCTTTAAATGTCTTTCATTCTGAATACAGGTTCTTAGCCAAATCTCATTAAATAAGGAAAATATTATTGATTGGGACTTCAAACTACTGTATTAGATGTAAACTAATATATTAGGTGTTAGTAGCAATTGAAGATGAATCAGTAATATATTAGATGTTAGTACCAATTGAAGATGAATCAGAAATTAATTTAAAGCACTTCTAAATTTATCTTAGAAGTAATTGCAAAATTACATTCAGTGTTTGCAGTATCAGATATATTGCATAAATTAGAGCATACCCATTACTCTCATTAGGAAACCCATCAAGGACATAGTAGCAGTGAATGTACTGAGTGCCAGAAAAATATACATTTTAGCTATCGTCATGCAACTTTCTACTTTTATAGTCAGATAACTTTGACAAAGTCAATGAATATCCCTAGATTTGGTCAATATCTGTTCAAAGCTAAATGTATGTACTACCATTTGTATAAAATATAAACTTATCAGCCTGTATATACAGAGAATATTTCTGGAAAGATAGAAGAATCTGAGGGAGTAAGGTTGCTTTGGAAAGGTGTGGGAAGTATTTATTACCGTTTTGTACTTTTGAATTTTAAACTCTCTGAATTTATTATATTATCAATAAAAGATTAGAACCTAAATTAAAGAAGAGGTTAAAACTGTCTTATCCACCTCTCAGGTTGTTTTAAAGTGAGACAGTTCAAATATTCAAACTTGCTTTGTAAAAAATAAATTGCATATATAATTTTGAGGAGAGACAGCAATGAGATTCTTTTTCAGCTTTCAGGACTTATATCCACTGATAGGCTATTTGCAGCTTTTCTGGTTTATCAACTGTAGTCATAAGAGGGTACATGTTTTAAAGAGTGCTCTACACTTGTTACCTCTTTTTTCTCCTCACCAGATTCTTATTAACCTGCCTTCTGTTTGTACTTCTTAACCAACAGTTTGTATTTTAAAATCAACAATAATTTCCTAGCAATGAAATGAATTTTGCTCTAAGTTCATACGGTTTGACTGCTACGCAGCATATGACACATTCTCATGTATGTGTGTGTGTGTCTATATGTATGATGTGTATGTATGTATGTATGTATTTTTGGCTTTTTGTGGTCTAGCGTTATCTTGGTTCTTATTCAATTTCTCTTTTTTCTTTCTTTTTTTAAAATTTTTTTAACGTTTATTTATTTTTGAGACAGAGAGAGACAGAGCATGAGTGGAGGAGGGGCAGAGAGAGAGGGAGACAGAATCTGAAGCAGGTTCCAGGCTCTGTCTGAGATGTCAGCACAGAGCCCAACGCAGGGCTCAAACTCACGAACTGTAAGATCATGACCTGAGCCGAAGTCGGACACCCAACTGACTGAGCCACTCAGGCTCCCCTCTTTTTTTTTTTCTTTCTAATACATTTGTTTCATTTATTCAACAAATAATTATTGAGAATTTACTTTTGCCAAGTAGTATGATAAGGACTAATCTAGAATCATCCTTTCAAACTCCACTCCTGTATTCTTAGTAGTTTAATGAATACATCTATCATCTGAATAGCATAAACTCATCATACTCAAAACCAAGTTTAATTAATCTTACTCTCAACTATGTTCTTAAAGTTCCTGTTGAATAATTTTGGTATATTTCATATTTAATAGCTTGATAGATTGGTTCTTCTTAATTTTAAATTAAAAATTTTTTAATTTAAAAAATTTCCAGTGAGACATTATCACAAGAAAATAAAGAAGATTTTTTGTCTGCTCTCTATTTATACATTATATATATTTTTCTAACACTGTTTCATTGGCTGAAATCTCTAGTATGTTATAAAAGAGATAATACATGGCAATGTTTTTTATCTTTGAGATAACATTTTTAATCATAGTGAACACATATTTTATTTTTCTAGATTTAGGATATTAAAATTCCATTTATTTATTTATTTAGATAAGCCAATAAATGTTTTAATTAAAGTAAACAAAGAAAAACTTGAAACAATCAGAAACTTGCCAGGAGCTTGCATTTTTTTTTTTTTAATCAATCACGTTTTGCCCAAGTGCAGAAGATCCCCCACCCACTCTCAGCTAGGCAGCTTCTCAGAGCCTGGAAACCAGAAGCTCCCAAAGGTGGGAAGGGTGAACCGGAAGCAAGGGGAGTTAGAGGCAGTCAGCTGAGGTAATTCGAGCAGTCTCCAATTTGCAGGTAAGCTCTTTAGAAGCAGCCCTAATCTTTTCATTCAGGGCCCATTTAAGGGTTTGACCTGCATTTCTGGCTACCTGACCTACACCTTCTTCCCTCTGGTTGCCTGGAGGTTTGACTTCCCTGGAAGTCTCATCACTCGCGTTGGTGGTGTCTAGAATCTTCCACCCACCCGACCGGGGAGAGGCCTTTACCCTTGGACCTCGCAGTCTTTGCTTGGGCTTCTTATGGCTTTTCCTGAAGCGGTATCCAGACTGCTGGTTAGTAATGTGAGTCTTGTCTGTTCATTATAGAGACACGTGGGAGCAGCCTCTACGTGTGCTTTCGGTTTTGTTTGTTTGTTTTAAATATAATTTATTGTCAAGTTGGTTTCCATATAATACCCAGTGCTCATCCCAATAAGTGCCCTCCTCCATGCCCATCACCCATTTTCTCTTTTCCCCCACCCCCATCAACCCTGTTTGTTCTCAGTATTTTAAGAGTCTCTTGTGGTTTGTCTCCCTCCCTCTCCTTGACTATTTTTTCCCCTTTCCTTTCCCTAAGGTCCTCTGTTAAGTTTCTTCTGTTCCACATATGAGTGAAAACATACGGTATCTGTCTTTCTCTGCCTGACTGACTTCACTTAGCATAATACCTTTGAGTTCCATCCACGTTGCTACAAATGGCCAGATTTCATTCTTTCTCATTGCCATGTTAGTATTCCATTGTATATATAAACCACATCTTCTTGATCCATTCCTCAGTTGATGGACATTTAGGCTCTTTCCATGATTTGGCTATTATTGAAAGTGCTGCTATGAATATTGGGGTACATGTGCCCCTATGCATCAGCCATCCCATATCTCTTGGGTAAATTCCTAGCAGTGCTACTGCTGGGTGTGGGGGAGTTCTGTTGTTAATTTTTTTAGGAACTTTCACACTGTTCTCCAGAGTGGCTGCACCAGTTTACATTCCCACCAACAGTGTAAGAGGGTGCCCGTTTCTCCACATTCACTCAAAATGGATGAAGGACCTGAATATGAGACAGGAAACCATCAAAACCCTAGAGGAGAAAGCAGGAAACAACCTCCTTGACCTCAGCCGCAGCAATTTCTTACTTGACACATTTCCAAAGGCAAGGGAATCAAAAGCAAAGATGAACTATTGGGACCACATCAAGATAAAAAGCTTCTGCACTGCAAAGGAAACAATCCACAAAACTAATAGGCAACCAACAGAATGGGAAAAGATAGTTACAAATGACATACCAGATAAAGGGCTAGTATTATTTATTTTTTATTTTAATGGGACAGGGGTGTTAAATTTTTTAAATGACGTTTTAAAAAACTTATGGTCAGTTAATATATTGAATTACATAAACCTTTGTAAATCTGGATGATATCCAGTTTTGCATTGTTTTATTATATCTGTACATCTATATTTGCTCTGTTAGTCTTTTTTAAGATTTCCTTTTTCTTGCATTTATTTATGTAATCAATCAGGAAATATAGGAGGGAATAGTCAAATCACCATTGCTTTCCTTGCAGAGTTTCAAATTCACTGAAAGCCTGTTTCTGTTTTGCTTTACTTGTGTTTGTTATCTTTGTGAGTTTTTGGCAATAGAGTTATGGTAGACTTATAAAAACAAATTTCCTATATTGCATTATTTTCTTGTTGGTAAGAATATTGTCTTGAGACAACTATTTTACTGAATTTGAAAATTTTGTCATTCTGACCTCAGAGCCTTTTTATGAGAGATAGAACTTGACTTTTTTTCTTTTTTAATAGTTATCAGTCTTTTCACCTATTTCATTCTCATGTCAATTTGGCCAATAGATATTTTCCTAGAAAAATTAATTTCAGTGAGACTTTTAAATTAATTACCATAGATTTAAACATGATATCCCCTATACAATAAAAATATCTCATCTGTACCTGGGATTATACATTGTATTTTCTTAACTTTTTTATTAATAAAAGTGGGTAGTGGTCTCTCCTGTTAATATATTTATTCTCCATAAGAACCCGATCTTAGTTTTATATTTTCTTTTTCTCTAATTACTGCCTTTATTCTTTCTCATGCTATTCTTATTTATTCTTTTTTAATGTCTTGAGCTGTATACTTACTTTTCATTTTTCTAGGCTGAATACTGAAACCATCTTAAGTTATTAATTTCTCTTTGAATAAACTCTTGTCAGAATCTATATGTTTTCAATAGTATTATTAGTGTTATTTTTTCTTCAGTAATTATAGTTTTGATTTGTTTTTTTCCTTTTACATAGAATTGGTTAAGGTAATTTTTTATTTGCTCATATATTCTTATAATAGAAATCAAGTTTTTTTCAGTTTACTTATTACCAGAATATGCAATTTTTAATTTCTTAAGTCTATTCAGTTTATTTCACATCAAAGGATCATTCCACTATAATAAAATTATTCATTCTTTAGAAGAAGTAACCTTTTAGGGGTGCCTGGGTGGGTCAGTCGGTTAAGCTTCAGACTTTGGTTCAGATTATGATCTCACAGTTTGAGCCCTTTGTGCTGACAGCTCGGAGCCTGGAACCTGCCTCAGATTCTGTGTATCTGTCTCTCTCTGCCCCTCCTCCGCTCCTACTCTGTGTGTGTGTCTCTTTCTCTCTCTCTGTCAAAAATAAATAAACATTAAAAAAAATTAAAATCAGAAGACATAGCCTTTTAGCTGTTATACTTTTATAAAATCTCTTTATTTTAAAATAAAAAAATTTAACTTAGACCACATCCAGTTATTTTTAATCCTAAGCAGACTGTAACAAAGTCTTATGATCTTTGAGTAAATGTCACTAACTTTTTAAATACTCTTTGTTTTGCAATTAATATTAGGTGGATATAAATATTTTTGTTTCAGTCTTTATAATATTTCTGATGACTTTATTTTTAAAAGCTAAAAATATAAATTTGCATAAAAATCATATTTTTCTAAATATCTTTGCTATTTCTCAAAATACTTTAATAAAATTCTGTATTGATTAAATTTAACTTGTAATTAATAGGCATGTCTTCTGCTTCATAATTTTCATGTTAAAATACCTGAGATCTCATTCTTGATAACCTCTCTATATCATCTACTTTTTTATTATAGTTACTTGAAGCATTTCCATTATTATAGAATGTTATTGGAAAATTAATATAAAATCATATCATAACTCTACTGTAAGGAGAGAAATATATTTATTAATAGCTGAAATATCTTTATTAATAGCTGAAAAAATAGTTTTTGTGTCTGAAGACACAAAATACATTTATTAATAGCTGAAATATATTTATTAATAGCTGACAAAATAGTTTTTGTGTCTGAAGAAAGTTAAATATTATTTTTAAAATTATTCCACGACCTCCTATCTTAGGGATTCTGGAAATATTTTATCTATTTAGCCAAATATTCTATCAGAAATGTGAAGAGCATGTAGACTGTAATCTGTATTTTTTAATAATGGGTATCATATATTTTATTTGAAAAAAGAGTTCCACTCCAGAAAAATGTTGTAAACCTATCAACATTACAAATATTATTATATATATGAAGACGTATTATAGATGTAAAGAAAGTTTCATAAAGTCCCAAAGGTGGTATTAGATGGAACTTTGGCTCATGGCTTATTATATTTAGACCATATATTGGAATAGTAATAATTCTTATGGTGAGCTTGAAGTGGAGTAAATTTTTTTCTGAATTTAGCTAAGAAGCTTGAGTACTCAGTCCTATATTAGTAAAGCCACTAGAGGAAGACACAATATATGTTGTAATCCATATTTAAGAAAATCAAAATGGAAAAAATATTACACAGAAGTACAAGGAATAAAGGAACAAAAACTTAAAATGCTCACCATGTGATTTTTGTTCTAGTGTCATATCTATTTAACAAATAATGTTAGGATTTCATAGTTTATCAGCCACAGGAAAGTTCTTAATGTTTGTAGTTGTCTCATAATAACTAGTTTTAGTTATGTGTTACACATCTCAGCCCAATTTCCCAATGCATTGATGTAAACACGATTTTAACCTTTTTTTGTCAGAGTCCCTTTCCTTGTTCTTTCTCACTAAGAGTTAATTATTGATTGAATAACAAATGTTTGGGAGTCTAAGGCTTATAGAAAATGGATATTTGACTTGAGTTTCCAGCACAGAGAGAGAAGAGTCCTGGTGCTGGCACTCCACTCAGTGTTGCTATTGCTCTCTGTCTCATTTCCATCATCGAGGTATTTCCTAACGATGGCTATTATCTATCTTTCTCACAATGTCTGTCTACTGTACAGTAAAGTCTACCTGATCCCAATCCTAGGATATTAATACCAAGAATCAAGCTACTTTCCAGTTTTCAATACACGAACGTGTAATTTAATTTCCTTTTTCTTCCCCAGTTGTATACATTGCCTGCTAAGGTGGAAACAGACTGTAGAAATATGAAATGTCTATACATCTTTCCTGTACATATAAACTCAGACATGTTCACTCTACTAGAGTGGAAGGATTGGGATGTCTTTATTATCATTTGATAAATTACATAGTGCCACTACTAAACTAAATTGCTGTGCACATACACACACCACATCAGGAGGGATGGGGGTCTTGAATCCTTTTGCTGAGGCAGTGGATAAACTAAAGTTAAAGTCACGTATTCTGAGGATCACTTCCACTAATTAACCCATTGGCAGGGCATTCCACTGCTCAACTTTGGAAATTGCATTCTTATTCTATTTGCTAAAATTCAATTTAGAATGTTTGGACCTATAGATTTCTTTTTTGTCTAGCCTTTATTATATATTGGTATTAAGGTTATGTATTTCATAAAATAAACAGTAGAACTTTCTTTATGATCAGAAATAGTTTAATAAAATATCTATTCTTTAAAAATTAGTATAAATCAAAATTTGGAATTTTCACTATTAGGTACATTTAGTAGTATCTAATTCTACTAATTTGAATGCTAATTAACACTATTATACACCATAAAGCATCTTTAATAGTATATGTTTTCTTGATGTTTTAATTTGTTCTGTCATATTTGATACATTCCAGAGTTCTGAATGTTAGTTATTAATCTCACTTTGGTTGTCCTCTGCTGAGAAACTTTCAGTTATTCTATCTCCCAGTATAAAAATAGAATTAGTATTTTAGGAAAACAAAAATGGTCCTTTATGATGGAATCCCAGACCATCTTCTCCCCCAACTTTCTCTTTCCTTTTTTTTTTTTTTTTTTTTTTGCTTTACTCTTTGTATTCCAGAAACACTACATTTTCAGGAGGTCTTCACATGGGATGTATTGTTCTGTGCCTTTGAAGATGGTGCCAGTTCTGCCCTTCATTCTCCTTTTACTTCAGAAGCATCAGAGCATAACTGTTACTCATGCTGGCTCTGCAGTCAGACTACAGATGCAACTTTGATAAAGGTCGTCTAAGCCCTCTTATTCCTTAGTTTCGTCATCTATAAAATGAGGATACCGATCCCACTTCATAGGGCTACCTGTGAGGATTAAATGAGTCCATATATGCAGTGTTTAGAAGAGAGCCTAGCACTCAGTTAACTACTCTGTGCAGGTTATTTTCAAGTACTGTTTCATACATAAAATTTGTTCTTCCTCCACAACTCAGTTTAGAGGCTTTTGTTTTGGGGAGCATGCTATCCTCAGAACCCAAAGAAGCCTACCAGGAATTGTGCTTCCGTCTCTATGGTGGTTAATTAAAGCAAAATTGCGGCAAAATATTTTATTTTAGGGAGGATATACTGCCACATACCTGACAAGACCTCTAAACTTCACTTAAGTGGCTAGTCCTTGATCTTCTGAGGGTTCGTTGTCACTGGAGTGCATGTCTTAACAAAGTCTTCAGCATACTAGCCACCTCTTGCTCATGCTGTCCAATCTGCATAGTGTTCTCAATGTAATGGATCACTGTGATGTTTTGTGGGGTGGCTAGATAGTTTCAGATTACATATATTATTACAGGAGAGAGTCGACATATTCCTGAGGCAAAACTGTAAATGAATATTCTTATCTTTCCTCTGTGAATGTGAACTGTTTCTGATTCCTTTTTCTCAGAAGCAGGATGGAAAACTATACCACATGCAATGTACCTTTGGCCTTGTTTATCTGCTTTAGCAATAATGCCACATCTGTCACAGAAACTGTAATCAGGGGTACTCTTTGGTTGAGGCTGCAGTAGTTTACAGTTACTCTCTAGGAATCATCTGGTCTCAGCAGGGGCCAGACTGGTGAATTACACCAGAAATATAACATGGACCACCACCATCTCTCCCATTCTACCCACCCTCAGGATATGGGAGTGTGTTTGATTTACTCTCTCGACTGGGGTTTCAGAAGTTCTCTGGCCTTCCCAATTATTATAGCTCTTAATTCACAGACCAGTGTCCCAAGGTGGGGATTACTTCACTAACAAGTACAGCAATTTTGCTTCTGCAGTTGAAGACTAGGGGAATAATCACTTCCTGGGACTGTTACCTCAGTGGTCTGTGAGCCAGAATTTTACCAGATTCCATCTTTTACCTTGTCCCTGTCGTCACTACTCTTGCATCCCTAGGTATCCATGTCAGCAAAGAATCTGTGTCCAATGTCCTTGAAATGTGTGATTATTCCCCTTTCCCCAGTGTACAGTCACTTGGGTAAATGGTCATAGTACCCTTTAGAGAGGGACTAAGGGAATCATTACAGTATTAATTTGACGGGATTGTTACAGGGTCCTTCTTCCTAGGGACTTGGCCACTGTCTGCAGTTAGTAGCTTCCAGATTGAAAATTGGCTCATGACTGGGAACTTTACAGATTATTGTGACTTTTAATAGGGATGACCACCCTCTGCCTCCCAACTTTATTCACCTTCCCTGGATAATGTCTCCTATCAAAATTCTCTCTATTATTTTAAAAAGCCCTATTAAAATTCTGCTACCTCTATTCTCATCCTGTGAACTTAGCCAGAATGAATCGCTCTATCCTCTGAATTCCTGTAAACATGTGCGATCAAACTCTGTTCTGTATTATATTTATTTATGTATATCTTCTGCACAGATCCTGATTATACATTGAGGCAGAAACTGTGTTCATTTATCATTTTATTGTTTAAAGTGTCCCACATAGTACATTGAACATATTAATCAAGCTATGAAAGTTTACTGATGTGATTTTAAATACACTAGTGTTTCTTCTGCTACTTCATTGAAAAGCTTTTTGCATTTAGTCCTTTTAAATAAGATATGTTAGTGTTCTATTTATATACTGTTTTGTATACACGTAAGCCTATATACTAAAAGATAAAAATACGTCCACATGTATGTGGAATTTTATATATATTGAGTTTCTGGTTTTTTTATGTTAAAGTTGTTTTAATTAATCAAATGCCAAAGCATTATTATTTGAATGTTTTTTCTTATAGATAATTTGTGGCAAAAGCCTGTCAGTGAATGAAATCACTCTTAGTACTTTGAAAGAAGAAGGGTACAAAGCTGCTTTCATTGGAATAGGTGAGTAGCTTGCTTTTAAATATTTTTCTTTGTAATTTTTTTTAAAAAATCCTGACAATGTCCAGAATAACTGCCTGCAGACATTTCTACGATAGAAGTTATATCTGTTCAGAGAGCAGACAGGAATGAGTGGCTGAAGAAAGTTTTCTATTTAAAACTAACTGTGTTGTCTACCTTCATTATGGATAGACTTTTGGCAAGACCATTTTTAAATTTCCTGTTTCTCTCCTATGCCATCATCACCAGTGAACATCTCTAAGACACAAAATGTCTCATGGCATGGAAGCTCAGAATTTGAGTTAAAAGATGTCTAGATGCTGTAGATTTCTTCTTATGATAAAATAAATTGGTTAGATAGATAATAAAGGACAGAATTGGCTCGAGTTTTATTTGTTCTATTCATTTTTTTGGAAAATTTCCTAAATATGTTTCTGAAGTTTAAAGAGGTTTAATTATACATCTGGAAGTCACATGGACAATGTACAGCTGCTGAGGGACTTCATGTGTATCATGGTTGTATATTCTGCCTACATATTCCATGGAGATTGTTTATTAACATTTTTTTCCATACACTTATTGTTTTACTGAGAGACCAGAGAGAGCAAAGAGTTGACTTAACTTAGTCTTTGTCTCATAAACTGTGTTCATTCTCTCATATGATCATACTGGGGACAGTTATGGCATACAAACTGAGTAAGTCCATCCTCCTGTCTTTCAGTTTGTCTTTCCTGCAGTTCACAGTCCTTAATTGTGAATCACTAAGTAATAAATCTATATGAGATGAAAACTGTTCCACTTCTTTAAGTGATCACACAATGGATTACTTTTGTTTTGGAGCTGTCCTTATTCATAGTGTTTCTAGAGTGAAATTATCGGGAATGCTTCTTAGCCTACTACAGTTTTCTTATCAGGATGCCATGTATTCTCTTTGGTAATTACTACCAAGTCTAAGAACATCTCTGTCCCTCCCTTTATTTAGATGAAAACCTATGGAGAGGAAAATAAATTTTCACCATTGCTTCTAGCTTCTAAAGGAAGGAGAAAAGGTCTGATATTTTCTTAGGTTTCCTTTTGAGAGGCACTAAACCAACTTTGGTTTTACTTTCAACATTACATTTGTATGTTAAATTAATGTACAAGAAATAACATAAAGAAATAAGTCAAGCATTTATGAAGTACACTCTAATAGTAATAATTTGGATCAGCAAGTTGTTTTTACTTTCAACAAGTACAGGTTCAAAGATGCTTGCTGAATGATAAATGGAAAATTTAATGAGGCAATAGGTATGAAATATTGGTGATGTTTTCAAATAGTTATTTGAAATTCACCATCATGGTTTCCTATGGCAGTTGTGCATAAAAGATGGGTTTCCCATTAATGGAATAGTGTATGCTATTGAAGTTTTGTGTATCTCTATGAATGTTGTCTACAAAGAATCTCTGTATTGGAGAGATAGGGACCAATACATTGAAATATCTCCAAATTAATTGTGTAATAAGCAAATTATAACAAAAATTTGGAACAATTAAATGGTTAATCACTCTGAGTAGTTTAGCCAGAGTAATATCTTCCATCTGTTAGAATCAATAATGCTTTAGTTTTTGTTTTAAAATTTCATTCCATTAAATCCCCTTACATATGTTATTTGATAATGCCACATCCGTTCACAATACTCCATTTCACTCTGTACCGAGGTGTGAATACTGCATTTAAAATGTGGAGTCCTTTCATATTTATGTTGCTGTGCATTTTCATGCTGGGAAATGAATCTTTTGACATTTTGGTGTAGTGATGTGTAGAATGCAGTTATGTTCTATTTCAGTATTTTATATGAAATATATACAAGAAAGTTTCATCTTGTCAAAAAAAAAAAAGCTTCTGTCTATCGAAGACAAGTAGCGTTACCTCCAGGAATTGTTTATCTGACACTCCTGATTGCTGAGCTGGGAATTATGACCTTTCTATAACCGTATAACTGCCTGTTACTTGGACAGCCTCACATCCTTACATGCTTTTGTTCATTAACCATGTTTCTATATCGTAATTAAACTTCACTCACTTACTTTACCTTTTCCCATTCAGTTTGGAGAAGTCGATTTTGGAATAGGAGTTCTATATTATTTAGAATATAGGTTTGCCCACTTTAAGAAAGGAAAATGAGAACTAAACTAGATATATGTTTATCCTCTCTCATCTAACAGTGTGAACCATCCTCAACACTTGACTTCCATCTTTGGTCAATAGGTATACACTCTGCCCACATTCCTGCTAACAAAAATGGGAAGTAAGGAAGGGAACTCCTTTCCTTTTAAGTTTATGACCCAGCAGTAGTACATAGCACTTTTGTTTTTACCTCGTTGTCCACAACCTGGTCACATAAACATACTTATTAATAGCAGAGGATGCTGGAAATATAGCCTCTAGCTGGGCGGACATAAGCCCCCATTAAATTTCTATTACTACAGACAAGGGGCATGATAAATGTATATAGAGAAAAGAAATAATGGTCTCTCAGCCATAGGTGTGCTTCATCACTGGTATTTGACACATGGATTCCTTATTGAGAGAGATTAGTAAAGCAGTGAATAGCAAAGCATTCACTCTTTGAACTTAATGCTTTTATATTGGTTACATAGATCATTTAATGAAAATGGAGTGTATTCTCTTTCTGTAGTTGGGAATAGTATTTATAGACCTTCTCTATTTATAAGTACTATCCATTCTATATTAGTTTGTCTAAAAGAAAAAAAAGTCGTACTTTGTGTTAAATACGACTTATCAGGACAGCTTAGTAAATCCATTGCATTAGCAAAAGTATATTCTCATGTTTCCTGATTTTTAACAATATGTATGATATTGCTGTTGAAAAGCTGCTCACTTTTAGGTTTTTCCTAACTAATGCTAACAGAGTCCATTAAAGAAAACATCACAGTGAATGTACATCATTGTGAGACTTCTATCTTTTTACCCATGGCAGATTTAGTTTCTTCTAAGTGAAATAAAGATAAGTGATATAAAGCTCTGTGTCTTTTTCTAACTGTATTGAGTTATTTTGAGACAATTGGGATTTTTTTAAAAGACTCTAAAATTTTGATTTTTTTAAATAAAAGCACTTGCAGAGTGTGTTACTGTCAGTGTTCAGAAATAGAGTTAGAACATCCACTGTGCAAGGCTTTTTCAAAGTATTGCATGGTTCTCTTTGGTTGGTATTAAAAATAAATATAATGGATTACAACCATCATTTTTTTATTTTACAAAATTGAACACAAAAGAATAGAAAATATCAAAGTATGCTGTTCATGGTTAGGGTAAATGTTATTTTGTGAAAAATGTTTTCAGTTTTGTGTGTATTTGTTTTTGGTTTGCATACTGGCACATGCACCCTGCATATTATTAAAAATTCAACCAGAAAAGTAATAAGAAATTTAAAAAAAAAATCAATACTATCATATAATTTGAGGAGTGAGATGTGGTCAGAGTGGGCTGGACATGAGCATATTTTTTTTATTGTTTTTTTTTTTTTAAGTTCTTTGGGTGATTATATTCTAGAGTCAGGTTTAAAAACAACTGTTCCAGATGTTGGAGAAGTTGAACCTTATCCTTTGCTTCAGAAGAGCCCATTTGCTTTCCCTTATGCAGTAATTTACCTCTGGTAGTCTCACAAAACATAGCAGTGGTTAAAAGATTAAACAAACATGTAAGGGAAAGAACATCCACTAAGGCACCCTCAAATACATGGGTAAACTTTGTATATTCTTATGATGAAGATTTTTTCCCCCTGAATTTTTGTTTTTAATACTTGGGAGAGAGAAAGGATTACAGAGGAAATAGCAGTAAAATCCATTATTGCAGTCATAATAGACACAAAGGGAGCAGGACCTACAGGAAGATATTATAGAGATAAATAGTTACTGTCTCACCACCAGATGCTTAATTTGTATCTACCTCAAAGATTTCTCTTGAATTCACTTCTCACTATACCATTCCCCACCATTAACGATACTGGACCACTGCTGTAGCCTTCAAACCAATTTCCCCAGGCATCATTATCTCTACAACAGAAATAGTGATCTTTCTAAAATTAGATCTCATGATGCAGTTTCCTCATTAAACTCTCTCTCCTTTGCCATAGCTCCCTATACCCTTCAGCATAGAGGAAATACTCCTTAAAATAAGACTTTCAAGGCTCTTTATGATTTGGTCAACAGTTTATGTCTCCAGTGACTTTATTCCTTAAATTGTGTATTACAGCCATTTTGAACTATTTTACCTCATCTAATTTTTTTTTCTCAGTATTTGGACATGGTATTGCCTGGACCTACAACTGTCATTATTTTCATATTTAAGTTGTTAGCCTACATGTCCTTTTTTTCTGTTTCATGTAGTACTCTTCTAATGATCCACTCCCTACCTTCACTCGTTAGTCTGGGTAAATGAAGCTGCTTCCTTACCCCAATCCTACACCATTGGGTTCTTGTTCCCTTTCTGGATGTCCAGACTAGACTTTGTACTTTATTCTAGCACTTACTTCCCTGTATTATAATTGATGAGGTGCATGTTTGTTTCAGCCATTAGAAGTCAAATTCTTGCAGTCTGTATATTCTCTCTGCCTTGTTCATAGATCGGCACTGCCTACACAAGTGCCTGGTGCAAATTACGAACTCCATAAAATCAACTCTATTGATTTTTAATGCAACTGTTTTAATTATTTGCCAAAATAAACTGATACGATATTGAAACGTGTTGACAATACAGGGGGGTATTATAACATTGACCAAACCTAGGAGGAAGTAGATATTACATTATTATAAAATTAGTATTACACTATAAATGAAATAAGTAGGATTAGTGACATTGTTGGTAGTGATATTAGTAGTAGCAGCTACAATAATAGCTACAATATTCCATGCTCAATTCTTTTTTGGTCCCTTCAAATTTTAATATAGTCTATGTCATTAACTCTTAAAATGTCTCTTGAGGCAGTTATTATTAACTCTATTTTATGGATAAGAAAATAAAAATTAAAAAAGATTAAAGAAAACTAGTAAATGTAACTGAAACATGTAAAGCGGATTTTATAGAGGAGGTAGGGAAAATGTAACAAATGCAAACATCCATTTTTCAAAACTGTGAGAGACACAGTGGCTGAAAGCCAACATGTTATCTGATGACACCTACCTATATTGAATGGTCCAATATAAGGATCTTGATCATGGGACTTCATACTCTGGAAGAATTATTTCATATATTTAGCCTCACTTTTCTCACTATTATCACCAATTGGCTTTTCTTCCCAGTTACCATAAGAAAATATTATTTTTTAAATATGATGATTCTCAAATATTTTAACAGCTGAAGAAAAGGTAATTACAATTAAGAAAGTCTATTGAGAAATTGTGGTATTAAATTTGCTACAATGTGGCCTTTATTTAAATCTCTTGTTCTTAATTAGCTTCTTAATCAGGAGTTTCTAAATTGTACACAATCATGTATACTTTCTATTTATTTAGCAGAAAATGGAGCAAGGTTTTTAGACCACCTCTTATGTCCACAGATAAAAACTGAAGTTATTTAGGAATTGTGCACAGTTATGAGTAGATTACTTTAAAATAATAAACCTGACTTAATTTTAAGCAAAAAGAAGTGAGGAACATTTTGCAATCCACTTTTTTAAAAAATTGTAATATTGTCTAATGTAATGTCACTTGTAAGTACTCGGGTATAATTGTGAGATGGCTCCCCAGAATTCAGAAATGAGAGAGATACAATTCCAGCTGAGAGTTCATTAAATCATCGTTTAACGAGTTCAAGCAAAGCCCTCGGAAGGAGATAAAATAGATGTAGGGCAATTATTCTTTGATCATATTAACATATCTATAGAAAATGCATGTTAATCTGCAGAAGCAGGTAATAGGGACTGGTCAATTTTATAAGTATAGAAAGAAAGGGGAAAAATAATCTGAGAAAATATTGGTAGTATCTCTTTAAAGACACCTGAATAAATGGGCCTGGAGTTCTTTGAGCCCGTATCATGAAGATATACGGGTAAGTTTATTTTCTTTAAAATGTCCTTGTTCTGATTCCCAAGT
>CM053570.1:22313089-22346384 GCA_028646485.1 Cryptoprocta ferox
TTGTGTGCATATATCTATCCCCTTGCCCCACACACAAACAAACTATATTAAAAAACCATGAGAGTAGGGATTAGGTTCTTAAATTATTGTATTTTATAGGTTAACACATTTTGTAACATGAATATAGTGTAACATATATTAACAATATACATATAATTGTTAACATATATATTATGTAACAATAACATTTTTTGATGTAAAATAATGGGAAGAATAAAAAGAGAAAGGAATAAAAGACACAATGTAATAACTTCTTGAGAAGTTTGAAAGGATATAATCATTTAGCTTCTTTTAAATTTGTGGATCTTTCCAAGCGTCTTCTTATATCTTTTCCTTTTTTTTATTTTTTTACAAAATGCAAAGACATTTCATGGTTTTGATTATTTAGTTAAAGGCAATGAATTAAATTCTAAATGTTACAGTTCATGACACTGTACAAGCATTTTTTTTATTTTTTTAATGTTTATTATTCTTTTTTGAGAGAGAGAGAGAGAGAGAGAGAGAGAGAACACTAGCAGGGGAGGGTCAGAGAGAGCGGGAGACACAGAATCCAAAGCAGGCTCTAGGTTCTGAGCTGTCAGCACAGTGTCTGATGCAGGGCTTGAACTCATGGACCGTGAGATCATGACCTGAGCCAAAGTAGGACACTTAACCGACTGAACTACCCAAGTGCCCCCACATTAAGTTTTAACACTGCTGTGTTGAATAATAGGCATTGTCTATGAGCATTTTGGTAAAAGTAATGTTATTCACTTGAGGGTATTTAATAAGCATTTTATGATGAAGATGGTGATATAAGAAAATCATTTTTTTAATGTTTTTTTTTCCTACTGATAGAATTCCTGGAACATTGTAGATTCTCCATAAAAATCAACTGTATTACTGATTTAATGAATTAAAATCTATTTCTCCCATATTACAGTAAAAAAGGAAATAATTCATTTAGCAAGAGAGTTATTTCAAAATATTCTATATGCCATGTTTTTTATTAAACATTTTTAGGAGTATAAATTACATTTTAAAATATTGAACACTTTTATTTTCTCTGGATTTCTTTTTGTGGAGACATGGAGGAATTACATTTCTATATATATATATTTCATGGAATGAAAATATATTTCACTTTCACTAGTTACTTAAAGAAGGAGAAAAAAACTATGTTTTGTCAATTTCATTGCTCAAATACTATTTTTAAGTAGTTCCAATAGCTTAATTAACTCTTCAAAAGTAATTGAAAAATAGTTGGAAAGTTATTGGAGAAACCAAAATGTTTTCTTTCAACTGCGTCTTATGGCTCCAGGTTACCTTTTTTTGTGGGTGAAAATTATTACTTGCACTTGGAAGGGGATATTATTGAACATACGCTATGGGCATCATGATGGTTTTTTTGAGAAATGTAGTAATCATCCTGTAGATCTGGGTTGTCCTCTGGAAGTAGAATGTGTATGTTGAAGAATAAACTTCAGGATAATTAACAAAATTAGAAATCACTGAGGTAGTGGGTGTTGCCATAGAAGAATTAAGGAACATCACAATATACAACCTCTCTCCCCCTACCCCCACACCCCCCAAGTTCAATGAAATTGAATCTGGAATTCATGACATTCAATACATATGTATGATGCATGAGTGGTTTCTAATTAGAGCTAGGAGACATACTACTAGATAGCTTTATTCATACTACAAACTGCACAGCCTGCTTATCTTACACTTTTGCAAATCACTGTATGCAAAACTTGGTAAAATAAGGGCCCCCATTACACACAAAGAAAGAGGGATTAATAAGATAGGCATGAGAAATGATATGGAAATAGCAGAGGTTGATGCAAATTAGAAGAAATTAGGTATATTTCTACATATGCTTCAGATTTCTTTCTAGAAATAATCTTTCCAAAGAATAGGAGGGAGAAACTTTGCAGGCTGCTTTGTGTGTCTTATTTACCACTTATTTTGTGTTTATACACATTAGGCTTATACCATCTTTGGCTAAGCAGCATTAGATCATATGGAATAATATGATTTTCATTGACAGGTAAACAACACCTTCTTTGACATGAAATATTTTTTAAAGCAGTATGTTCCAAAGGAAGATAGTTGCTTTTAAGAGGAGACTTCATTAAGGCATAGTATTTTAAGTGTAAATCTGTTTTAGAAGAAATTCAATTGAAATGTATATCACATCAGTTTTTCTCCAGACCCTGCCTTTGAATTGCTTAAGGGACAGCTAGTGAATTCGTGTTGTTCGAAATTCCCTAAGGCTCTATTGTGTGACACAAATTTACTTAAATGAATAAACAGAAATCAATGGGACAGAACCTAGTTTGGTTACATTACTCTTTCTCAATTTCTTAAACTTGTAGTTCTTGGTAATGCTATTTAACATATATAAGAAATTAATATATAGGAAAAACAATACTGTAATCATGATTAATTTACATTGTTAACTCAAATAACATAACCCTTTAAAGTAAATTATTACCTATATTTACTGTGGACATTTAAGAAAAAAAATTAAATTTTGATTTATTTATTTTCTTACCTCCAAATATGTAAGAAATCTTGATGTGTGTTATCGTCTTCTGATTAACCATGCAGTGCCACCTGCTGTGCAGATGGAAAGAATATTACACATCGGAGGCTCTGTTCACACCCACCTCCCCCACACACAAACTTATATAGCAGAAAGTTAACAGATGTTCACTTTGCTTGTGTTACGGAGATAAATTGTGCATACAGCTCTTAATTCATGAATTAAATTTGGAGAAGATGTTGGTACCTCAGTTAATCCAAGATTATGTGAATATCTCCACTGTAGTGGAAGAAAGTCATATTTAATTGAAAAATTGCTTCCTTGGATCTTTAAGTTCTTATTTTGTGTTTCTACTCTTTGCTTTTTTATGTACCCAATAATTGTATTTGTTGAGCCTTAATATCTACATTTCACTGATAGATTTATCAGTGCCAGAATCGCATGTTTTAAAATTGACTGCCATTTCACATCTCTGTGGTTGAGTTTCCTTTTTACTGGGATAAAGTAGCCTTTTCTTTTGTCTTTTATGAAGACCATACTATATTCAGTTGCTTTGCTACTATTCTTATCCTTTTAATCCTATCATTGGTTGATCATATTTTAAAGTATATTATTATACTTCTACCATATGTCTAGCTGTGTGCTAAGAATAATAGTTTGCAAAATAAATTTAAAATGTTGTTATTTATTTAGAAAAACAATAAAATACTTTGATGCCAATCAATACATACAAAATTTTGATTGTGTATCTTATTTTGATACAAAATAAAAATTTTGTATATATGAAATAATATAGTGGCTTAATTTCTTAGAGTGTTGGCTAAATTATTTGAATAAATTAGCTCTCAGAGAGTAATTTTGGATTGATATTGTTGATACCTCCATTTCATGTATGCATAAACTGTGGTAAGAGATGTTAAGTAATTTTCTCAGTATTTTAACCTGGATTCAAACTGAAGTCCATTTGAAACCAAAGTCATACTCTTAACCAATCCTCTAAGTTCGTATTATTTGTAAATAATCATTTTTTTAAAAATTTATAAATTTCCCTTTTAAATTCATTTTTAAAAATTGTAAAATACACAAAGCATGAAATTTACCATCTTAAACATTTTTTAAGTGTGTAGTTCAGTGCATTAAATATATTCACATTTTTGTCCTACCATCATGCTTATTCATCTACAGAGCTCTTTCATCTTACAAAACTGGAACCCTGTACCCTTAAACAACAACTCCCCCTTTCTCCACAGTTCGGCCCCTGGCAACTACCATTCTACTTTCTATCTGCGAATTTGGCTACTCTAAGTATCTCATATAAATGGAATCATACATTTTTTTTCTTGTGCTGGCTTATTTCCCTTAACATAATGTCCTCAAGGGTCACATGTGTGGTAGTATGTGTAAGAATTCCCTTTATTTTTAAGGCAGAATAATTTCCTATTGTATGTATATACCACATTTTGTTTATCTTTTCATCTATTAATGGACACTTGGTTTGCTTCCCACTGTTTGGCTATTATAAATAATGCTTCTATAAATATTGGCATACAAATATTTCTTTAAGTCCCTGCTTTTTTGTTTTTTTGGGTTTTTTGTTTGTTTGTTTTTTGTATATACCCGAAAATGGAATTGCTGGATTATATACTAATTCTGATTTTCAACCTTTTGAGGAACCACCATACTGTTTCCTATATCAACTGCACCATTTTACTTTCCCACCAACAGTACACAAAGGTTTCAATTTTCATCCCTCCTTGCCAACACATGGATTTTCTGTTGTTGTTGGTGGTGGTGGTTTTTTTTTGTTTTATTTTTTGTAATAGCTATTCTAATGTGTATGAAGTTTTATATAGTGATTTTTAATACTTTTATTTGCATCCTGCCTATTATAAACAGAAACTTTCACTGGTAATATCGAGATAATAAATTTTAAGAAAATTAATCAACAGGGTAGGTTAATAAATAAGAACCTCTCTCAGTAAAAAGAAATTGAATTTATCTTTTATGAGATTTAACTGGAGTATATGCCAAAGGATATGGAGAGAGGGCTGTGTTCGGGAAGATCAGGTTAGAAGGGACAAATTGTATAGGGGAATATTAAGAGGCAGAACTTAACTATCTTCTTTTTGAGATTCTAACTGGTAAAAGAAAATAATTAAATGAAAAGTTGGCAGAACTATCCTATAAATAAATAGGTGGTATATATTTTAGGTTTTGTGGGCCATCTGGTTTGTGCTACATCTACTCACCTCTCTACTTCCATAGGGCAATGCAGCTATAGAATAAATTATGTGGAAATAAATGAACATCATTGTGTGTTAATAAAACTGTATTGTAGGTGGGGGGCCAGATTTGGCAAGCCCCCCAAATGGACTGAGAAATTATTTAAGAGCGTTAACTGCTTTAAATTTTTTTATAGTTTTGAGACAAGAAAAACCTTTAAGAGGAAATCCATGTGCAATATAAATCAAGTTAATTTTTGTCTAATATGACCTAACTTGATAGTATGGACATGTTTATAAAATACTTGAAGAACACTAAAATAGGATCTGTCTTTGAAGCAGAAGATATATCCATAACTGATTATTTTATATTACCATTTTAAAATACCCAGACTTAGGTGGGTCCCCGCATTTTAGTGTTCACTGAAACACCTGACATCCTCTTCGTCTTAGTTACTGTTTTAGCAAATAGCTTATCTATAACGTTTATTCAAAAATATTTTTCTTGGCAGGGGGGCGGGGGGAGGTGAGATGGCACAGTATTAGAGGGACCCTGTGTGCTTGCCTTGTCCCTTTAACACATCTAGATAATTATCAAATCATTCTGATAACTCAAGAAGTTGATCTGAGAACTGAGAAAACAAACTGCACAACTAGAGGAAGAAAAGAGGCCACATCATGGAAGGTAAGAGGTATGGAATTTTGATTTGGGAAAGAAAAGAATCCCAGGCGCTGCAGAAGGGAGGGAGCCCTGATCACAGAGAGAATGAACGAGAAGTACACAAGGGATTGCACAAGAAAAATACTTCCCTAAAACAATTTACTGGGAAAAGGAGAGGGGCTGATTATTGTGAGTTTTTACCAGCAGTGGAGCTCAAAGACTGAAATTTTAAAAGACCATGCATGGCATGTGTGGAGCCTAGCAGACATAGCTGTGTTTCTGTGGAGGAGGAGGGCAAAGGACTGGGAGCAGACAGCATTGTATGAGGATCCCCTGGATTGCACTGAGAGAGACAGTTCCCTTTCTTGGGTACATTTGGGAGATGTGGCACTACCTTTGAGGGGACAAAAGAACTGGCATGCACCATTATGCTGCCCCGTTCATTAGCATAGGGGCAGAGAAACCTGCTGAGGGCAGCTAACCTGGACAGTGACCTTTTGCTGAGCTTTACTATAAACTTCAAGCCCCTGTGCATTCGTGCAACTGCTCTTCTGGGACAAAACCTACACCAGCAACAGTGCAGTGAAACCCTCCCCCAGAGGATCACTGTGGGTGCACACCAGGCCAGGTCCCTAAAATTTGGAGTTTTAAAACAGCCTGTATGCTTTAGATAAAGCACAGGGGCCCTGTGCCTTGGAGTGGGCAGACAGGCCAGACACAGGGTGAAGGCAGGGATTTGATGGAAGCCTGGAACACACAAGAGAGATTGTTCCTCATCCAAGAGGGCTTCTTGAACAGTGGTGTGCACGAACTCCCATCTCCAGGAAAAAGAGAGTGGGCTGATACCATTTTTTAAATCCCTCTCCCATCAGCACAGATGGACTTCAGTGAGTAGCACAGCATCCACAGTGGAGGACTGAGCCCCTTACTTACATCAAGTCCTGCTCTCCTGTGCTCTGGGTGCTCTTTTATGAGAGTAAGTGTGCCTGGGAGCCAGATCAGCAGCGGGCCTTTCACCCAGAAGACCTTCACCCAGAGTGACCAAGTACATTCTATGCACAAACCCCCTGACCAAGTGCACTGACCATAGTGTGCTACAAAGCTTCAGCTGTAATGGAAATAGGATATGGACTCTTTTAAAAGCAGACCAAAGTACACCTAGTTAAAACTTGCTACACACTGGACAAGGGCCAAACAGTCCCCACTGCAGGCAAAGGGAAACTGCAGAGGACTGACCTAAGGGAAAGAGCAACCAAAACACAGCATCAAAATGCACACAGCATACACTGGAAACACTTCCTAAGCTCCAGGTCCCGGACAGTATATGATCTCTTCTTAATAAGTCCATTATTCTCAGGAGCAGGAAACACAACAGGCTTTCCTAACACACAGAAGAAGAGACCTAGACAAAATGTCAAGATGGAGGAATTAATCACAAAAGAAAGAATAAGAAAAGGTCATGGCCAGGGATCCAACTGAAACAGATATAAGTAATGTGCCTGATACAGAATTCAAAATAATCATAAAGATACTAGCTGGGCTAGAGAGAAGCACAGAAGACGCCAGGGAGTCCCTTACCACAGAGATAAAAGATCTAAAAACTAGTCAGGCTGAAAAAAATGCTATAACTGAGATGCAAAACTGAGTGCATGTAATGACCACAAAGATGGAAGAGGTAGAAGAATGAAAAAGTGCCATAGAAGAAAAAAAAAAGTGGTATAGAAGATAAAATTATGGAAGATAACTGTAAGAAAGAGGGAAAGAAAAATAATGGATCATAAATGTAGACTGGGGAACTCAACAACTCCATAAAGCATAATAATATACATAACCTAGGAGTCCCAGAAGAAGAGAGGAAAAAGGGACAGAAAAATTGTTTGAGAAAATTATAGCTGAAAACTTTATATATATATATTTTATATTATATATATATAAATTTATATACATATATATTTTATATTTTATACTTTATATTTTTCTTCCTGATGTCATGCCTATATTAATTTTTCAAAACATTACCAGCATAGGTAAACCTGCTATTTTTGTTTAGTTCTCAGGTAGTGTTTTCTCCTTCTAAAGTAAACTTAATTTCACAAAGAAAAAACAAAACACATTCATAGACTAAAATCGTATGAGGAATAGAACTGAATTAGATTTCTATGAAGGGACAGACAATTCCAAAGGTGTCATCCTAAAAATTGTGATTAACATTTAGTTTTGTGTTTTTTCATTGGTTTTGATATGTTAAGAAAAAGGGAAACATGCATACACAATAAAAATCTTCTTTGCTTCTAGGCTAGGTTTGATCTATAAAATCTTTGTAACTTTCATTTCTGCTTTATTGTTCTCTCTCTCAAGTCTTTATTATAAATTATAACAAGTTACACCTACCGACTTAACCAGGAAGAATCAAAGAGCCATTTAGACCATAGTTCCTCTTACTTATAGTGCTTAGGGAAATTGGGCATTATTTTGGACTATATCCTTTATTTGTATGCAAATGTATCCATCATTTCAATGTAAAAGATAAATGTTTGTTATGCAGCAAAGTTTATTAAATACCAGAGAAAGTTCATTTCAGAGAAAAATTCATTACTGACAATGAATTAGATACATTCAACTAAATACTGAAAAAAATAAGGGATAGTGTGTAGAATTTGTGATTTTCTTAATTTTAAAAGTAGTGAGTGACATCAGGTAGAAATGCAATGTTCTCTTGCAAGTAGTGGAGCAAAACTAAATTGAACTAAGGCAATATCTGTTTTGACCTACTATAAAAATATATAGAATTTAAGACGGATTAGTTCAAATTTTGTTATTTCTGACATTAAACTGGATTCAAGCTTGCCTTTATGCTACTTTGAAAATGCAAAAATATAAATAAGTATAAAGTAAAAATAAAAACCAGAAAGCTAACAAAAATTAATAAGAAAAAATACTGTTTTCATTTTGGGGAAGGTGTAATTAGTTATAATGTTAATTACAGTTCACACTTTAGCAACATGAAGGTTGGGGTGCTGCCCTTTGTGCTATCAAAAATCCAAGTATAACTTTTGACTCCCCTAAAACTTAACTACTAATAGCCTACTGTTGACCATTAGTTTTACCAATAACATAAACAGTGGTTTAATATATAGTTCATATCTATATACTGTATTTTTACAATATGGTAAGCTAGAAAAAAGAAAATGTTATTAAAGAAAACTATAAGGAAAAGAAAATACTTTTATAGTACTGTACTATATTTATTGGATAAAATCCACGTACAAGTGACCCATGCAGTTCAAACCCATGTTGCTCATGGGTCAACTGTACCAAAATAAGAACATTTTACACACATAAAATAAAGTTATTTTGTAAAGAATACCACTCTGACACAATCATATAAATTTTTGGAATTGTTTGTATGTATATTTTCCTCTGCTACTGTCTGTAGACATGTTTGATTAATAGAGTACTCCAGGGAAAGTTGAATCATTTTTATGTGTCTTTTTTCCCTTTCTAATGCATTTTTTGGTAGCTATTAACCAGAGTTTCTGGTGGGAATATTCTGGGCTATAATATGGGATCATACGGGAACTAGAGAAGAGTGAATAAATCTCTCACCATTGGTCCAACAGTGAGGTTTCCTACTAGAGCAGTACATATTGTAATAGGTTTGGCCTTAAAATCATGTTATAGTCCTCTAAAACTGTTTTTCCATTATATATAATGTGTCCTTTTTTCCCCTTATATTTGTGTGGGAGTGTGTACATATACATATTTAAGCATACATATATATGTTATGAAACCATCCCTCTTGGTTCTTGGAGTTTGGGGATTTGTTTTAATTCTCACCTTCGAGCCTTTTGCAACTTACAGTCCTCTTTCTGAGAAATGGAAGCTTGAGGGAGATAAAGTGAAGAAAGAGTAAAATTTGTAAAATTTGTAAAGGCAACATAATTTAACAGTTATTTTCATTCCATGCCCCCCCTTTTTCTTTTTTTTGGTAGAAAGAGAGTCAGAAACCTCACTTGCATTTTTTAAAGTTTTCTAAATATCAAGACCTCTCAGAACAATACACAAAATGAGGTAGAAATGTCAAAAAAATTGCCTCAATATCATATTAAAAATTAGTTTTCAATAGTTTAGCACTCATAGCTACATATTTTTTTTACTTAATTGTGCCCACATAACCTTAAAATTATTTTTGAAAAATCTAATATTTTTAAGTTATATTTAGAACTCAAATCTGGCATCACTGCAAAACATCAACAGACATATGCTTAAGGTACTAACTGTAAATGCCCTTCATTCTCATATTTTTTTACAACGCTAAGGCTTTTACTTTCATTATAAACAATAATCCACTTTATTAATAATTCAGTTTAATAATTAATAATTAGTTATTCAGTTAATTAATAATTCAGTTTACTCATTCAGTAAATATCAAGTTCCTGGTAGGTGATTAATATGTCCTTGCTATCAAGAAGCTTACAATTTTAAGGGGAAATAGACATACAAGCATTTCCTAATTGTCCCTTGGGTGAACTCTTTCTTTCCCACAGTATGTAACACAGTGGGATAGCATCGAAACATTTTATTCACTTACTTATATACCCTCTGTTTACTGATCCTAGACTCTCAGCCTCTGTAAGGAAAAGACAAATCTGAGGACATAAGGGAGCAGAAGATGAAGAGTACACTCAGATATAGGGAATATCATAGGTGATAGCTCCAGAGTGTTGCTGAAGCTTTCACTGCCATAGATGTGTGCTAGTAAGTAGGACCAAACAGATACAACAGAGATGGATTCTGCAGATATCGTGTGGAATACACATGAATTTAGTTGAATTATGTGTTTCCTTTTTACTGTGGAGGATGAAGGATTTTGACATGAGAGTTAAGAAATTGGTTTGGTGGCACTATAAAATAGATTGGGGTAGCAAGACAAGTTCTTGGGAGATTTTATGTGTAGCTATTGGAATAGTTCAGGAAAAAGAAAATTGAGGATCTGAAATAGGGCTGAGAACTGAAAACAGGAAACAAATATAGGGAAATACAATGAGTAGGTCTCAGCACCTGATTAGATATGGTTGGTAAAGATTAGGAGTAAGAAGTAGCAAGACAGGGTTGAGAATTTAAGGAATAACTGAAAGTCAAGGATGTCTTCAGCATTGCTTTTGACCAATTGGATGGATGGTGATGACAATTTACCAATAGAACAAAAGAAGGGAAGATTATGAATTCTGATCTTACCTCGTTTATTTAGAATTTTTTGTTGTTACCATAGTACATATTAGTTAGATAACTTTGTGTTTAAAGAGATCTTTTGTAGTAACAGAGAGAAAAAGTAGAGTTAGCCCATACGAGAGACTGATCTTCTTTAGTTCTTTAGTGAGATGTTTTAGTATCAACTGTTCATGTGCAGGGTCAATATTCTTGAACACCATTGAACCTAATTATTATTTACTAAGGAGTAGAGTTGGAAATACTAGATATTTGTAGTAAGTTTGGAAAACTAAATAAGTATACAATATAAACCTTTTAGAAGGAAATGTGGCATAATAAATGTATATTTAGAAGGGATAATTTGTAGAAGAAAATCTTTTACTTTAAAAAATATTATATTGGGACCCCTAAAAAGACAAATTTCCTTAATAAGAATTAACATAACATATAGTTTATAAAATTGATTGTTTTTTTCATGGAGATATGGATATCATATAGAGATATAAATGTATTCCTTTTCCTCAGTAACCAATGATTTTTTTCTGCAAAAAAAATAATAATAATAACTTTGTCAGAAATCTTTCTTTTTAAGTTTGTTACTTCCTTAGAGTATTGTTCCTAGCTTTCTAAATTTATATTTTATCACCATTAGTACATGAAAACACATTTAGAAATTCTCTTAATTTTACAACAATTAAATACATAGGTCTCTAAAATGAACTTTTTGCCACCATCAGAGTTAGCTTATTCCTCTGTCATCTGGCAAGAAAATATATATTATGCATTAGGGAAACATAAAAATTAGTGCTTACAGATTCTATAAGTTTCCATAATGCAGAATAATTGAACATATAGTCTGTATTAACTATGTAGGTTGATTGGCACAGAAAATAAAAAGGGGTATGGTAGAAAATTTTAGGCAAGTTTTTGATTTTAGAGTTTATGTTTCTCTTCTTAACAAATGAATTTGTTATAGTGAGCTGTATTAAATTCTACTTAATACTTATTACTATGTATACAAGGTATGTTAGATCAAATAGATCTTTATAAACATTGGCAATTCTTATACTAAATTCTCTATCCCCAGCATTGTAACTTTTTGAATTCTGGTAACAATACATAATACTATTAATCAATGGCATTCATTAAATGTGCTCAATTTAAAAAATTATACTGATTTTATTTCTACTAAAAATAATTTTTAAAAAATACTCAAACCTGCTATTAAGGCTGCCTACCTTTCAGCTGAAAAGTGATATATACTTTTGTTATTGATTTGGCTTTTGTGGAGTGTTCCCTTTTATTTATAATGGGATGCTAAAGGGAATCTGGGATCTAGTAGGAATTCTTACTGTGTTCCTGATCATTCTGCCCACCAGTATAGATGAGTGGCAAGACACTGAACAGTTAAACACGAGCTTATCATCATAGATGTGAGCTTACCTTACCTACACATCATAGATGTGTGCTTACAATGGAAATGAACTAAAATCCTGAGCCAAGTCATTCAGGAGATTGTAAATGTCTATTAATCAGGCTAGTGAATGTTTCATGATTACTTTGCAAGGATTATTTTGAAATGCAGCTTTATTTCAGGGTCCTGAATTTAATTTGTGGGAGATACCTTTGTTGAGCCTTTTGAAAGAGCATTAAAAGCTCTATCAGTACCTTGATAAACGTGAGAAAAGTAAGAAGATACAATTGTTCTAGCAAGTACACTTGATGTTTCTAAGAGTTTTTCTCATCTAATGCAAATAAATCACACTTGCTTCAATATTTGTTACATTGTAAATGTCAAATTTGGCATTAGCCATCAATGTCTGAGAGTTTTGCCAACATTTTTTTGAATGCCTACTATGTGTTAAGGGCTTTGCACACCTGACCTCATTGAATCTCATTCAAACCACACCATAATCCCAGGTAACTGGTATTAGTTACATCTATTTTAATGCTGGAGAAGTTATACCTAGAGTAGGTAAATGGCTTGCCTTAAGCCAGAAAAGTACTCAAGAAATCTAAACCTTGTGATTTTCCATCATTCCACAGCACCTAATTATGGGAAATAAGGGGTGGTATAATGGCTTAACGGATGAGGAGAGGTGAGAAAGTTGTTTTTACAGAGAACTATGTATACATTTTATGGCAAAGTAATGAAGTAAATGGAAAACAATGATATTTAAAGGGGGGAAAGGGGAAGTGCAAGAAGAAACTAGAAAAGAAGAACAGAGGCAGATGTATTAATTTTTGAAAGTTATTAAGATACTTTTTTCCTCATTGAATGAGAAATAATTTGGTGAAGATGGAAAGAATTCCAAGGTGGACCATGTCTGGCAAGTGAGTTCACTTTGCTTTCCAGGGAAGAGGCCAGAGATAGATAAAGGGAGAACAGAAACTCCTCTCCAGGAATACACACAATAGCAAACCAGAGAGAGATAAAGGGAGAACAGTAACTCCTCTCCAGGAGTACACACAATAGCAGATGTTAAGTAGGAAGAAGAAACTGCATAGCAAAGTGGAAAAATATAGGCAAAGAACATTAAAGTGTAATTTAAGTAATTTTACATTTATAGTAGGTCTTAATACCCGTTTGTTTTTATGTGACGGAAGGAATAAAATAAAGGATTTTGTTATAATGGAGGGAAGAAGTAGGGATGATACTTTTATTGAACACTAGTTATATTTTTTATTAATAATTAAGATAAAAGAAATAGTTCTTGAACTTCTTACAATGAAATTAGTGATTATTTATTTAATGGGTATTCTAGGAGAAGACCTACAAAATTATTTTCTTTTTAAGGATATAAAAATAAAACCAACGCATAAGGTTGGTTTGAGCCAGTTTGTCCAGCTAGACTTATACTCAGGTTGTAATTAATTACTTTGAAAAGCAGTTAATGTTATCAGGTCATTAAATAACCCTATTAGTAGATTATCATGACAAAAATATTTGCAAAAATACAGGAACAGTAGCATTTTCACAAATTATTAGTCCTTAGCAACAACTCATGTTTTGCTTAAGTATAGTGATGGGATCAGCCACCATGCCATTAGAGAATATTACTATTCGTAAAAATGTAGGGCATTTTATAAGTTGAAGATTGAAGATAAATTTGTCTTTAAGCATGTTATGCTGTGTTACCAGAGCTTTGTACTCTGGGATGAGCATTTGAATATACAGTATTCATGTATGGTGACGTGAAAATGAAGAAATGAAGGAAGAAATGAGGAGAAGAACACAAGAGAGAAAATTAAACACATATAAAATTTAATGAAGGGCAACCTAATTTAGCATTCATTCAAAAACTTGAATTCTTACACAATGTGTATATACTTCAATTTTAAGTATTCTAGGTCAACTACATAGCATTATATGATTGAAAAAAATAGCAAGTTGAGAAATCTTATTTGCTGATTTGAAGAATGAGGTAATTTATTTTAAGCAAAGCCTTTAGGTCAAGACTTTAGTTAAAGGAGAAACGTTGAGTTCTGATTTCTGCTAGACTTAATTAGCCAGATGTTAAAGAACAATAGTTCAATATACATAGTGTGGAAAATACTTCTCATTATGGATTTATCTTTTTAAACTGTAACTATTCAGAGCAATACATAAAACCAAACAATTTCCACCACCAAATATATGGTGCAGATCCCGCACACATACCCATGCACAATCTCTATTTTGTAATATAAAAATTATCATTGTAATCTTTCTCCCAAATTTCTGGAGCACAAATTTACAAGCAGCCAGTTTGGACATATATAATTATATCAAAATTATGTTTTTGTTCTATAAACATTTACCATGATCTGTACCAGGAATAAAAGTCTTCTAGATCTTTAAAATTCCAAGTGATCTTTAGAATTCCCAGTCTAACCATGACCTGACTTTAAAATTATGGAGGCAGTAAAGGTTAGGAACAGGGAGTGCCAGGTTATTTAGACCTGGATATAACTCTGTCCCTTAGTAGATTTGTGCCCTTCGGTAAGTAATTTAAGCTTTCAGTGTTTAGGTTTTCTTATCTTTTAAGTATAGAAATGATACTTGAGAGTATCTTAGGGGAACACCTGAGTGGCTCAGTCGGTTAAACATCCAACTTCAGCTCAGGTCATGATCTCGCGGTTTGTGAGTTCAGGCCCCATCAGTCTCTATGCTGACAGCTCAGAGCCTGGAGCCTACTTTAGACTCTGTGTCTCCCTCTCTCTGCCCCTCCCCACCCTCTCTCTCAAAAATTAAAATTAAAATTAAAAAGTATCCTGGGGGTCACCGTGATGATTAAGCTAATTTAGCACACTTCTTGGTGCCAAGTGGTTGTTAGTATAATTATCATTAAAATTATGGATTTCCCTTAGAAGACATCCTTGTGGCGGCACCTGGGTGGCTCCGTCAGTTGAGCGTCCAACTTTGGCTCAGGTCATGATCTCACAGTCTGTGGGTTCGAGCCCTGCATCCGGCTCTGTGCTGACAGCTCGGAGCCTGGAGCCTGCTTCTGATTCTGTGTCTCCCTCTCTCTCTGCTCTTCCCTTGCTTGTGCTCTGTCTCTCTCTGCTTCTCAAAAATAAATAAACATTAAAAAAAAAAAAGAAATCCTTGTGATTTTAAATAGGTTAAAAAATCTTTTTAGATAAGAAAACCAAAAAAAAAAAATTAAAATTTGAGAAATAAATTGTACTTCATCAAAATGAAATACTTCTGATCTTTAAATGAAATGGCAAGTCATAGACTGAGAGAAAATACATATGCACACACATCTAACAAAGGCATTTTTGTATTTTCAGAATATGCAAAGAATTTTTTTACAGTATATAATATAAACAACCCAATTTTTAAAATGGGGCAAAAGCTTTAAACAGTCTGATGAATATGCAGGAATAAACAATAAGCACTTGAAAAGATGTCAGCATCATTAGTCATTAGAGAAATACAAATTAATACCACAAAGTGAGACCACTTGACACCCACTAGAATGACTAAAGTTAAAAAGACTAATAATACCAAAGCTTGGCAAGGGTATGAAGCAACTGGAACTTTCATACATTGCTGGTCAAAGTGTAAAATATACTTTGGAAAACAGTTTAGTAACTTTTTATATTGTTAAACATATACCTACACTGCAATGCATTAATACCAGTTCTAGATATTTAACCAAGAGAAATAAAAACATATGTCTGCAAAGACTCCCACATGAATATTCATATTATCCAACAACTGGGGAAAAAAAAAACAAATGTCCATCAACAGATGAAAGGATAACACATTCTGGCATATCCACTAAATAGAATACCACTCAGCAAGAGAAGGTAATGAACTACTGAGATATGAAACAGATGAATGTATTCCTCACAGATGTTGTATTGAACAAAAGAAGTCACATGTACTGCTTTTTAAGCATTTGGTAATGGGGACAACATTTCCCTTGACTTCATGAAGATTAAAGGCTCCCTGGGTGCAAAGTAACATAATTACGACATAGTGTGTAATGTATGTAGTCTTTGAGAGATGCCCAGAGTTTTGTGGATGCACAATAGGGATGCCCAATATTAACCATGACTCTGATGAATTTAAGTGTAAAACTACTTAATAGGGTAGGGGAAGGGAGTCACAGAAACTTACTAGAGAGAGTGGCACCTTTACAGAGTTGAATGGTTGTTAGGAGTTAGCAGGAAAAGAAATTGGAGGGAGGGGGTTATTACTGGTGGAGGGCTTAAGAGAACAGTTTTCAGTGAACTTGCATGATAACTCCTGAGTAGTTTAGTGTTTCTGTGGTGCATGAATTTCTATTGAGTCTCTGGGCTGTAGAGTTAGTCAAGAAGGAGATCATGGAAGACCTACTTAGGATGCTAAGGAACTTGGGCTGTTATTCTGCTGAATATGAAAACTGGTTGAAAAGTTTTAAGCAGCATAGTCTCACTAGATAGGGTATGAATTTGAGAGTAACAGAACTGGACATGTTGAGACAAGCTAAGCAGCTGTTAACAATGCAGGTAAGAGATGATTAACACTTGAACCTGGGCAAAGAATGAATTAAATAAATAATATTTAAGTCTAAATGCTGAGGTCTTTTTGCTTATGATTTAAAATCAGAAAGCTTAATCAGAAATTGGAAAATAAATGACCACTTAATAAGTAGCTATTGGAATTATACAGTTTATTACGTCTAAATTCCTGTAGTTTAGGATTTTCAATGTTGTATTAATCTCTATGTACATAGGATAAAACCTAACATTATCATAAAGTTAAATCATTATATTCAATGAAATAAAGCTATTATTGTCCTGGCATTGGCATTACTGAAGTAATACACTTTGAACAGCATTTGCAGATTATATAAGATTATTTCTATAATTAGTTTCCAAGCATTTTCTCATATTTATCTCCTTGAATATTGAAGCTCATTAGAAAATATATATTTAGATATGTAGAGAAGATTAATTTATAAAACTAAAAGTAAACATAACAACTAATTGAAATGCTTAATAGAGCATTAACAAGAATTGACTTCTATAACCAAACAAAATGTTTATGTGATTTGTTCTTGCAGTTTATTTGATGCAAAATGCAGGCATGAGCTGTAGAATAAAACTAACAGAATCTTATGACTAGAAACAGACAACTGCATAACTTTTAAGTATGTTTCTATAGGGTATATTTCAACAATTAGTTGGCCTTAATTTTTTTTTAATATTCATGTAAAATTCAAAAGCATAAGCTGTATCTGTTTTAACAATTATTCAGGAACAATTATAATCAATTTTTTTAGTTAGATGATCTGATGAAAGGTCTCTGAGAAGAATTTAGGAAGTAACTAGTCTTCAGTATTCCCCATTAGTTGTATAATAAATATATTTCTAGTTGAAATATATTATTGATATCAACTTATCAGTTTTCTGCTGCCACTATTAAGAGTAAAATTTTGGGGCATCTGGGTGGCTCAGTCAGTTAAGTGTCCGACTTCAGCTCAGGTCATGATCTCGTGGTTCGTGGGTTTGAGCCCCGTGTTTGGCTCTGTGCTGATATCTTGGAGCCTGGAGCCTGCTTTGTATTCTGTGTCTCCCTCTCTCTCTGCCCCTGCCCCACTCATGCTCCATCTCTCTCCCTCTGTCAAAAATGAATAAACGTTAAAAAAAATTTTTTTAAGTCTCATATTTAAAAAAAAAGAGTAAAAATTTTTTCTGGACACCCATTGTTCCTTTGTTAGGGAATCATCTTTTATCTAATGTTATCTGTGATCACAAAAAAAGAAGAGTAGTTGATTTATATACAATATATTAAAAATAAAACAATTTCTTTGTAATGGCAATCGGGTATGATATCATTTATTGACAGCAGCCCCAACACTGTCAAAAAATAATTTGGTTTCATATTACATTTGCCTACATAAAATACTGACAAGTTTAAATCATAAGAGTTAGGCAACTCATGAGCAAGTCTGCATGTTAGAATTTAGATATTTAATTTAAAAATGCAAATTTTAATACTCTCTGGAATGTTTAGTAAATAAATTCCTCAGAAAGCCATAGCTGATTTTGTTTGCCCTATATCTTGCTTACTGGTGTGCTAATTGAACAGTGAAGGTGCTAAAGAATACATTTATGCAACAGGCTTAAAGAATTACAATTGAACTTGAAATCAAGCTCAAGTGCATTTATGCAATGTAGACGAAAGAAAGAGAAGTCACACCTACAAATAAAATCTAGTACTATTCAGTCTTTTGAAAAGAACATAGAAAAGTTCCTGAGTATTAACACTAATAAATAAGATATGGGAATTCTTATTTTTATAATTAGTTCAGTCAGACTTCCATTTGAAAATGTCAGGCTGAATACAAGCATATCCTTCTATCCTGTCCTGAATTGCCACTAAAAGGAAAGCAGCAGGATTTTTCAAATGCCGTAAGCTTAGGAGAAAAAAGAGAATAAGAAAGGAAACAGTAAAACATGGCAAGCTGAAAAGCAGATGGCTGTATTAGATTGGACTGAGCAGACCCCTGAAAAACTGAATTCTGAAATGGACTCAAGAAGTATGGTGATTTGCACTACTGAATCTACTTAAAGTTTCAAGATTAGCAATACCAGGGAGCTGTGGGAGCAGGAGTGAAGGAGAGGATTTGTCAAAAGTCCCTTAACAGCAGCGGTATCCCTTGATTCCCTTCTCCACTCTGAATATATCAAGAACCCCATTTGTTCATAGGGAGAGAAAACCTAGTGCCTAGACTGGTGGACACAAGGCAGAAGGATACCATGGTGAAAAGAAAGGAATTCAGTGAATTTCTGTATGCTATAAGTTGAGAACCTTATCTCCCCTTGTGTCATCTGGCTTGCACAGCAGCTGCTTTTTAGGTAGAATATGACAGTTTGGCATGGCTGTTTGTTGCATAAGATGTGTTATTATGACTTGTAAAGAGACCAATAGCTATTGCAAAATGTTACATTTAGAATTATAGAAAAATAGAAATACGAGAAAGAGCCCAAGAGATGTTGCTTGGCTCTTTGAACCAAGTCCCTACAATCCTCTAAGGTCTCATTCTTTTGGAAGAAATAATGATGTTCTTATTTTCATTAAAATTTTTTCATTATTTTATTTTTCATTAAAAATAAAAGAGAAATGTGTCTGTTTTGAGTTTCTTAGGCATGCAAATCCCCTTTTTAGCCTATTTCCCCCCAAATGAAAGTTAGTGATTCAAAAGAAATACTTAAAAACCAATGTTTCTACTAATTGGTTTACAACACAAGGTAACACAAGTTCACTCAAATTTATATTAAATGTGTACAATTTTTAGAGGTCCCCCCCCCTCCGGTCAGGGAAAATACCACTACTTTGTATATTTATGTATGTGTTATACTGCTTTGATTGTTCCTCCTCTACAAACACTGTTTTTAAGTTTTTTAACTTTTATTATTAAGTTCCAAAAGTTTTGTTTTCCTTGGCCAAACTGAATTTTGGATATCAATTTGTTTAAGCAAAAACAAAACATAACTATGAAACTCCATGAGATAACCTCTATTAGTTTGAATCTGGGATGGCAGGGTGAGTTTAAGCAGGCACAAAGTAGCTCACAAGATGCTTCTTGTGAGCGCTCAAACAGCAGTCACAAATGTGTCTCACTTTGTTTGAGACACAAAAAGTAGTGGAGCTAAGCTTCAGAGAACTATGTCTTAGCCTCTAAGGAAAAAGAGATACATACTGTGTGTGTGTGTGTGTGTGTGTGTGTGTGTGAGAGAGAGAGAGAAAAAGCTGTTCTGGTTGGTAATTTTAAAAATGATATCCATGACACTTCACTGTGGAATCACATAGGATTTTGTTTATTTTT
Organism: Cryptoprocta ferox; assembly: GCA_028646485.1. NCBI lineage: Eukaryota > Metazoa > Chordata > Mammalia > Carnivora > Eupleridae > Cryptoprocta > Cryptoprocta ferox. Next base: position 22,333,022 of record CM053570.1, read on the forward strand.
GAAATGTGTCATTACAAAATTAATTCTCAAGATATTTTTTAAGGAAATGCACATATTTAAGTATATTTGTGTATATTCAAGTAGGTGATAACACATAGAAACATATTCCTTTTATGGTATTCCATATTTAATTTTGATTATTTTTCAAGGTTTTTAAAATTGTTTGCCTTTTAATAGTATGCTTTCATTTTTTAATAAAATATGTTTTTGATAAATAGGATAGTGTAGTCATCAGATTATTCTAAAGATATACATTTGCTGTTCAGGTCAAATAATACATATTAGAGATTCTGTAAAAAAAGATTATATATAGTAAGTTATCTCATATAATCTTCAAAATTATATGGAAATATAGTTATTTTATTATAATTCCTAAACTTTTATAAATATTAAAAGACCACAAAAAGAAATCTATCTTTTATAAAATTACTAAAGAATTTTTCTATTAGTTAATAAATTTTATATATTGATTGGTATTAAAACACTTTTGAAAGAATTTTGTTTTAGGAAAATAGTTTGTATGCCCTCATGATTTGGTATACTGTCTTTCATCAGATATTGATATCTATGAAATTTATAATCATTTTATTTTTACTCCATTACCTGCAGGTCAGAGTTAACTTTAGTGTTCGATCATTGTAATTATTAAACTACTATATTAGATTATCTCAAATACATTATAGAAGCAGAAAATTATATATTATAGCCATCATTATCTGTAACCTATTTGGCCCTACACAAATGTGTGAATGACATCTCTATTTACCCCATTAATTTTTGAGATGTTGGGTTAGTTGAGGTAAGATGGAGGTTATAACTGTAGATGACACCTTGATAAGTTATTGTACCTATATATCTAGAACATATACACCATATTGATTACTGCTAGATATAAAGTTCAGACTTAAATAGAAGTCTGATTCATATTTTTCTCCTCATACTCTTTAAGCCTGACCTGCAATTTCAGAACTTTAGGCTTATCATTTAATGTAAGGACAACACATTATACTTATCCTTACTTAAAGGCATGTGTCTGGAAAGAATAAAAATTTAGCATTGTCACTCTTTTGAAACCTCGTACAAGAGTATTTTAGATCCTTTCCTGTAAATGGGGGGGTGGGGAATGATCTTATGAAAATATAAGGACAAGAAAATATCAAGGTACAAATAAGAAAATGAAATTCTGAGTACTAAAAATATTCATTCCATTATTTTATTCATATTTTTAACTATTATTATTAGTCCTAGTACTATACTAGTCACTGGGGATTCAGTGATTAACTTAGGTGTATTTTCTTACCAGAGAAGGTCATCAATTTTTAAGGAAAATGTATTGACTGTATAAAGTACAAAAGGACAGAGAAGATACCTAATGACCGTCTTGAGGGCTGGCTGAGGCTTCAACGTGTTAGGTTGGGAGTTTGTTAGACAGACAAGTTGAAACAATTCCATTATTGGCAGATAGCATGTGGTCCATGCTACCACAGAGATGTAAGGGAACAGACTGAATTTGAAAATTGACAAATATGTCATGACCTGTTTCTAAAATATATGATAATGGGTGAGAGAGTAAATGACAGCAGATAGGGCATGAGGGCAGGGTATGAATAAATTATTTCAGGTCATATATATAAAGTTATGACATCTGTGGAGTTTGGATTTATTCCAGAGGCAGTGGGTGGGCATCTGAATTTCTGGATTGATGTTATCAGACTACTGCCTTGGCCACCATGCTCAGGAGTGTCAACATGCAAAAAAGTGCAATAGTACTGGTCATCTTCCCTCTGCCCTCAAACTAATATTCTGTAGAGTTAGTTGAGATCCGAGTGAAATCATGGTAACACACTTTTCACATAGTTTTGCTTATCAACTTGGAATCCCTCAATGTTGATTTGGAAAATGAACTTGCAAAAATTCACATAATTTGTATTATAAATTTACTGACAAGGGGGCCATATCAACATTTACAGCTTTCAGCACCATACCTTAATGGGAAAGAATTTATGAATAATCACTAATGATATCAATTCATAATGATGAAATGAAATATTTATAAAGCATTTCCTTTATGTTTAATTGCATGGTAATCTACAGTTCTTTAATTCATTATAAGATCAGATTTGAAGTGATTATTGGCTTCGAGTTTTTAGTGTTCAGGATTTGCTAGTCAAAGAAGATGAATAACATGAAATTGTTGTTGTTGTTTTTATTTTAAATAGCTTTATTGAGTTGTAATTGACATAGCATGTAATTCATCCATTTAGAGTGTCTATTTCAGTGATTTTTAGTATATTCATGGATACGTGTGACCATCACTACTGTGTTCATCATACTGAAGCTGTGTTTTTAGAGAGCAAATTAAAGTGCTGAAATTCTTTTTTGTAGTATTGTATCATTGGGCTATTTTTAAGGCAATGAAGAAATGTAGTTTACATCAGTGTTCTTTTCTTTTGGTCATAGAATGTTCTAGGGTGTCTCTAGTGACTCATGATACATAAAATCATCTGTGATATCTTGTATTACAAGTTGATTCATTTACTATATTTCCTTAGAGAAGAAAAATTATGAAAGATTTTACAGTTGTCTCTAATGCTCATTTATTTTTAATGTAGATAGACACATTGTCCTTTATTGTCATCTGAAATGATTTAAATAGCTTAAGCTAAATTTTAAAAAAGTAGATCCTTTCTTCTGTGTTCTAGGAATTTGATGTTAGACATATTCATAGAAACATAGCTTACATTATAGATTTATTAGTCTTGTGGACCTAATTTTAAATGGATGTTGTTACTGCACTTATTTGCCATTTTAGATATACAGTATGATTTAGTTCAGGATTAAGCAATGTGGAATTCAAAAAATGTATATAATACCATTTAGGACTTTTGCTATAAAATCTATCACACTGTAGGAGATTTTACATTTCCAAAATGCAAGCAGTAAGTACTATGGGGTCAGGGACTAACCAGTGAATGAAAGTCAGAACTCAAAATGAAGTGTCTTTTCTGTTTAACATTGGGCACTGATAGAAACTGATAATGTTTGATTAATGAACGGCAGCCTTGCAGCAGGTGAAAACATCTGCAAAAAGTGATTTATTATTTCAAAGGTATTGGGAGCTTGCGGTATCTTGCAGATTTAAGTATGTGTGCCTGAATAAAATAAATGAGATGCAACATGTGAAAAATGAAAACACATTACTTGTAAAGGATGTGTCACAAGCAGGGTATTTTTGTTCAAGTACACTTTGTCATGGGGACTTTTAATGCTGTTCTGAATACAAATCATTTAACTGGTTCATAAAATCGCCTCAGTTGGAATTCTTGCATCTATCATCCAAGACATAAATGAGGGTTAAACTTAATGTGGTGTAACATCCCCTAAATGTTCAAATTTTGCATCATATACAACTATTAAAATTGCACATATGTTTTATGTATAAAGATGAATAAATTGTGAGTACTTAAAACAGTGGTCCTCAAACAGAAACAAGGTTTAAAGTCTTGAGGTCTTAATTGAAAGCTCATCAAATACTGAGAGTTAACTATTTTCACTGCAACTATCATGGCTAGATGTTTGAATAATCTATCATTTTATGATTGAACAATTTTTTAGTTAGGTGACATGTTATGTGATAAATAATAGAATGCAGTGAAGGGATTGGTACTATTTTAAGTCCTGCTACTGGAACTGTAATTAGTGTGTGTTTTGTGTGTATGTGTGTGTGTGTACATACCTTGAATCATTCATTGTTGTTTAGTTAAAAATTATACCTTTTCTCTAAATGTTGTTATCTCATATTTCACATATACTAGATAATTATTTATAGAAAATAAGATTCAAAATTCTTTCAAGGTACTAGTAAACTGATAATAGTCATAACGGGCTATACATAACAAAAAATAATGTGAAAATGAAACCAGAACAGTCTGTAGGAGAGTTATGGCATTGAGACTACTAATTTCTTCTTTTGTGGTGTACGAGATGCCTCTCCTTGTTTAACTAACTCCTAAAGGCGCTTCTCCAAAGTTGAGTGTTGTAACTATGAAGAACTTAATTGTCACTCAACAGGAAATATATACCATCATAAGCAAACTAAATTCTATGAAGGAAAACATGTGGTGTTATTTTTTTTGAGAATATTATGGAATTTTATAATTGCATATGTAATGTTTAATGAGTTAGAAAAACTGAATTGGGTCAAAATTTCCACAGCCCTGGGGCGCCTGGGTGGCTCAGTTGGTAAAGCGTCCAACTTTGGCTCAGGTCATGATCTCACGGTTCATGGGTTCGAGCCCCGCATCAGGTTCTGTGCTGACAGCTCAGAGCCTGGAGCCTATTTCAGATTCTGTGTCTCCCTCTCTCTCTGCCCCTCCCTAACTCATGCTCTGTCTCTCTCTGTCTCAAAAATAAATAAACTATATATAAAAGAAAAAAAAATTTCTGCATCCCTTTTGACCATGCTACCTTAGGATTGAGGATAAACTAAATCTTCATTAAATGTTTTGTTGAATGATTGAATAAATGAAGGGATTAGTAAAGGAAATATTATTCACAGTAATTTTACTCACTCATTTAACATAGTTCTGAGGAACTTGCTTTGTGCCAGGTAATGGGCTGGGTCTGGAAATAGAATGTTGGAGAGAACAGGCATAGTCCCTACTTTCAAGGAGTTCCTAGGCTATGGGAGACAGATATTAAATACATCACATATCACATAGTGAAACATTTTGAAAAGTGATACAAAAAATATAAGGTTCTTGGAGGCTATATTCCAAGGGGATCTCTCCTGAGTGAGATACAAGGAAGTGATCATGCTAGCTGAGCTTGGAGAGAATAAAGGAGGCAAGTGGCAGGAGATAGCAAGATAATTAGACTGGGAAGTGAAATGAGATTTGCATTTTAAAGGAATCACTTTGTCAGATGTGTGGAGGGAAGGGTAGAGGTGAGAAGATCATTTAAGAGGCTTTATTAATAATAGGAAATGGTGACATTGATTCTACTCTTTCCAGGAATACAAATCTCTGCCTATTATGGTCTCTCAACCTTTTCACCACCCCCACCCCCATCTTTTCTCTGTTCCCTGAGAGTGCTTATGATCTAAAAACAAGGGGTCTTTCATCATTACGTTTTGATACTCCCTACTCCCCTTTTATATTTAACTCAGAATTATTTATTAAATCTTAACTACCATTTCAATTAAACATAATGGTACTTGTCAGGCAGTAAGAGAATTCCAGTAGGGTTTTTTTTTTTATATTTTTAGTTTATTTTCAAAATTTGTCTCCACTGAAATGTCAAAAAATTTTAATACCATTGTTTTATTATCAAATGGTATATATGATTAATTACATGTGATCAGATTTAAAGATTTTGTTACTTCTAGTAACAGAATCATTCAAATAGGAAAAGAAACATATTTTAAGTAATTTATTCATATGCAGAAAAGATTATAACTAGAATAAGAAATATGAAGAAGATTTAATAACATTCATCAAAAGGATTTCTGTAACCTTTCTATTTTCTAAAGTTTGCTAACCTTCACTGTCAGGAATATTTTCCTCATCTTTTTTTTGCTATCTTATAAATCAATTTTTAAGTGGAAATAGGCATGATCATCTTGAGAGCTCCTTATGTAGCTGAAAATCTTCATTAAATTGACTTCTCCAGGCTGAATAATTACAGTTCCAATTAATTAAAGACTAAAAATTGCTTCCTCAATTAAACTGAAATATGTAGGCAAACATATGAAAATACAAACCTTCTAGATTTAGAAGTTTTCTTAGAACTCCTTGCTAAGATGTCAAATATTAATATAGCCTAACCTCCTTAACATCAAAGAACATATAGAGATATGTTCTTCTACCTAATTATGTAGATATAACATATGTAAAACAAAATTAAGATCCAGGGCATACTTAGTAAGAATCTAATAAGAATTCAGAATAAATATAGGACACTGGTTTCTGGTTCTCCCTGTCTTTACACTGAATCTGCCACCCTGGACAGGTGGCACTCTTCCCAGGTTCCAAACGTAAGGTGTTGATATGAAGATGAAAAGAAATGGCACATGTGAGAACTTTGATAATTATGCACCAAACTATAACCCTTATAAATATTAATTGTTGGACCTGAAATTGATTCTCAGGTTTCACCTCCCATAAAATTGAATGCAGCTTCAGACTCAGAGCTATAAGTAGACTCTGTGTCCTTGAAGTTTTATAAGAAAATTTGAACACCAACCAATGACTCCTTAAGATTACTTTTTCCCTAGATTTTGTATTCGATTTAGGATTGTGGGGACATTTTTAGGCTAGCTGTGAGGACAGAAGGGGATACTTTGTGATTTATACAACTAGAAGCTAATTGTCAATATTGAGAACTATTCATAGTAGATGAAAATTTGACAGTTGACACTTTTAGTAGATTCTTGTCCTAGGAAAGAATCTCAGGGTAACAAAGGACAGAGACATAATTTGTTATTTTATAATAAAAGTATGAGAAAAATAAATATATGCAAAAGGATATCTATGTGCTTTTGAAGGAGACAGTTTAGATTGTAGGCAGTAAATATTAAATTATTTGCTCATGATTCTGTGGGTTGACAGTTTTCTCTGGGCTGAACTGGAAGTCCTGCTACACCTGGAGTCAGACGTTCTTAACATGCATCAGAATCAGTTGGAATTGCTTACAGGCTGGAGGCCCAGGATCTCAGGCCTCAGTTGGGAAAACTGGATCTTTTTCCTGCCTGTGGTATCTCTTTTAACATGTGTCTCATCCTCAAGGAGGCTAGCCTGTGCTTGTTCACAAGATGGCCTTGGACCAAAAGAGTGTACAAGCTTCAAGGCCTCTTCACGCCAAAGTTTAGAAGCCACATAGTGCAACTTTCACACCCCATTATGTTGGTAATGGCAATTCACAAGATAATCCCAGATTCTAAAGAGGCAGAGTAACAGATTCCCCTTGAATCTTGAGGAGAGGAATGGCAAAGTCATCTGGAAAGGGGCATGCATACGAGGATGGGACAGATTCTTATGAAATTTTCTTACAGGAAATTTGTTCTATAGTGATTCTCATCTGACTGAAATGAGATAGCAGAAATGTTAGAAGATGGAGGAGGGACAATAAAGTATCCTCCAAACCTAGAAGGCACTTTGATACCAAAAAGTGAAGCAAGCCACTCCCTACCATTTACACAGAGTTTTATTCAGGGCAATTTACAGACAGAGGGGATCAGGTGGACAACCGTCCAAGCTCTGTGCATCTATTCTCCACAAAATCCAGACCTTAATGCACAGATTTTATAGAGTGAGGGGATGTGCATAGGTCTTTGTGGTCAGGTCAGGGTTTTAACATTTAAAAGACCTCCTGGTGCCCTCTGTGTGCCAGACGGAAGAGAGGGGAAGAAACTATGTTATCTCTTCTAGTTATCTAAACAACTTTAGGGAGGGTCAGAACAACCCTTCCTTCAGGGCATACATCAGCCTCCAAGGGGCCTGGAACACAGGACTCCTGGGAAGGTCATTGCATGGACATGAAAAAGGTGGAGGGCCAAAGAGGGAGTCACTAGTCAGCACTTATATATATATATATATACTTATACATAGTTTCAAACAATCTTATATTCCAAATGATTATGATTGAAGATTCCAGAGCTGTTGTTTCTGGGTTTAAAACCAGTTTTCCATTAAGCAAATTACTTAATGACTGTTTCAGTCTACCTAATTCAAATCTGAAAAATAATGCAATTTTCTCATTGGATCATGGAATTAAATGCTTTGATACAGATAAAATGCTTAGAATAGTTGTCTTTATGGTATAAATCAATATAATCTCTTGTTCTAATGTTTTTTTTTTTATTTATCTTTGAGAAACAGAGAGAGACAGCAAGAGCAGGGGAGGGTCAGAGAGAGAGGGAGACACAGAATCCGAAACAGGCTCCAGGCTCTGAGCTAGCTGTCAGTACAGAGCCTGATGCGGGGCTCGAACCCACAAACCGCGAGATCATGACCTGAGCCGAAGCCGGACACTCAACCAACTGAGCCACCCAGGCGCCCCAACATAATCTCTTGTTCTAATTCTACTTCTAGCTGCTTTCTCTTTATATAAGTACTTCTTTGAGTAATTATGTTCTGAACTTCATTCTCAAAACAGTAATCTTAACCATAATCATATAACAAAATAAAAGTGTATGCCCCAAATATCTGGTTTCCTGTTAAACACAAGACGTAATAACTGTTGAGATGTTCCACAGACACCGAATAACTTTTAAATCCCAGTTCCCTAATTTCTCTTTTTATTATTTTAATATTGTCCTGACCCACTTTTACATTTGTTTTAGATCAGTTTGCTTACAGTGCCTCAGACATTCACTCTACTGATTCCCATGGTCCTATCTGAAGGCTGGGTTTTTGAATGATGGCTGTAACTTGATTGAACCCATAATGAATCCCTCCACCTAGATTCCTTACCTCTATTACTGCAAGACCAGAAATACCTCAGTAGTCTCAAACTATCACCTACTAACACCTGCACTTAAATCCAGACTTGATATTCGGTAGTCTAGTTATGATTGTAAGGTTCCTTTTAATAATAACCCTATGTTTCTGTGAGGCCATAGTCAAGGTGAAAGATAATGAAAATTTGATTTGGTAGTAGCAGCAGGAATGAAGATGAGAAGATGAATCAAAAAGAAAGGACATAGTTGAATCATCACTAATCAGCAAAAATCAAATGCATGAGTTAGAAAAAAATAGGGGAGATTCTGGGGAGATTTTTGTTTTGGTAATTCCTTACTGGACATAATTTTGCTTAGGATGTAGTATATCACAATGTAATGATTTTAATATTTTATTAGGAGAAACCTCAAATATAGAGTTTATTTATATATCTTTATTCCAGGAAGTTATATAATTATACAAATTTTACTATGTAGATATAATATGGTCTCATAACAAGTAGTTTAAAATAATCTTTCTTTGACTCATTCAGAGAAATTATAAATTATTGAATGCAATTATGCTCAATGTTCTGTTTTATATTGTAATATGTAAATTTTTGTCTCTGAACATGTGTTACTGGATTTAAAGTTATCTACCTTTAAGATACCCATGCTATATAGGTATATATTATATTAGAACAAGGACTGTATATTATACTGTTTGGTTGCTTTCTTCATGGTCCTCTACATGGTATCTCAGCTCCAGAAAATTTGTCTTCCATTTCTAATCAGATAAATATTTGGGCTGTGTACTTATTCTCCATCATTTTGGGCTACCAAGTATGAGATTTACTTAGCATGAAATGTATAAAATCATGCTAAAATTTAGGAATAATATATGTAAATTTAATTTTATTTTTTGTGAAAAGGACACCAAAATGTTTAAATGTATATTTTCTAGTAAGTTAGTTCTTATTTCTCATTAAAAACAGCAATAACAGCAAAATCATTCAAACTCATATCTTCCAGTAAAATCATAAAGTAAACATAACTGGTATACTCCAAAGTAAATTAGGAGCTGCCAAGAGCTACTTCATTCAGACAAAAACTATAGGGGAGAAAGTGAAAACAAGTATTATAGTCTTAGGAAGCCCATAAGTGGTAAATCTCAGATGGCATAGACTTTGCCCTTCTTGGCATGAATAAGTGTGGAAACTGGAATGAACAAGAAGAAAAGGTAAACAAAAACTTTCCTGTACTAGATCTTACTCAGAAAAACAGAGCAGATGAAACTACTCAAAGATTCCAATGCAAATAAGCCATATTTGTAGGAAGTAGTCTATCTGGCAGCAAAAGAAGAAAGAGCCTTTGGGTTAGTAATCTTAGAAGGCTGTCTTCTCTATCCCTATCATTATAACCACCTCTGCAGGGACAGCCTGTAAATTACCAATCTAAATAAGGTCAACTCATTAGGTGATGAATAATATGAAGTTATTGTGGCATTAAAACAAAAATACTGTAAGAAAAACTGTAGAGAAAAGCAACTAAATTTACCAACAGATGAATATACTCTCCAGAAAAAATATTCCTATCAAATATATAAAAATAATGAATAAATATTTTGCTATTTATTTAAAACAAGAAAACATAGTATAGTATCACCTGCATGAGTAAAAGTCATAAAGCATGAATGCCAGAACCAAGATAGAAAAATAGGAGCTGGAAAATGAGTTGGCAGAATATAAGAAAGATGTAAACAAAAACCAAATATAATTATCAAAATAAAGACAAAATGGAAGAAGCATGAAAATGAATAAAGACTTAAAAACACTGTAAGGGACATTCAGTATAGAAATTAGAAGTGAAAAAAAAATGACTCAGATAAAGGAAAAGACTAGGAAAAGAAAATAATAGCTATAGGGAACAGTCAAAAAAGATCTAGCATACACGTAATTGGAGTCTCTTGGAAGGAGAGTCTCTCCCTCTTACAGAACAGAACAAATATTTGAAGCAATATTTTAAGACAAAATCTATGCATGAAATAAAAGATTGGAAATTATACTTTGAAAGTTCTGCCAGCAAAAATTGCCCTGGAATGCTTTAGACTCTGAAATGTTCTAGGAAAATTACTAAATTTTAAAGAATAAAAATTTCTTTGGACATATAGGGGCAAAGATCAGGCCACTGAAAATATTAGACTGACTTCATGCTTCTCAGCAACAAGGAAGGAAAGTGTGAGCTAGTATTTTATATTAAGCTAAACTGTCTCTCAGGTATAAGGTCTAAAACAAACAATTTTTGACATTCAAGAAGTCAGGAACAAACTTCAGTCAATTAGAGAAGATGCTAGAAACCTTGCCAAAAGTGTTGGTGAGCACTGCACATATATAGCTGAAAAATTAAGTCTAAAGCAAATGTGGGGATTATGGTGACAGAATGCAATGCAGAATGGTGCATGCTCTGATAATGCCAACATGATAATAATATCATAAATGAGGAAGTAGAAAAGAATGTGGAGCTTTATTTTTAATAGCTAGGTAATCATTTAAAGCTGACCAAGTTACTCAATGGAAGTATAAGCACTTAGAATAGTGTAATGGAAAAAACATAAGAATGAAAATAATATTAACGAAAAGCCACTGATAGAGAATGAGTGTTGAAGGGAGAAATATTATCATGTTTTTTATATGCTATTAAAGAATTATGCCCATTTAAAGTTTTTAAAAAGTAGTAGACCAAGTTGGAAAATATGAAAACACTAGATAAAAGAGCATGAAATACTATGAATGACCTGAAACTATATTGACTTATCAATAAAAGCACAAAACAAAAACAAATCCTTGAGATATCATCTCAAAACAAAACCCAATTCTATGCTATATTCAGTAGATATATCTCAAGCAAAGTAATTTAGAAAGGTTGAAATAAAAAGATGGTACCAGGTAAATTACCAGGTTGTACCAGGTAAATTAAAGAAAAAATAGAGCAAGGATTGTGATATTAGTAACAGGTAAGGTAAAATTCATTTCAAAAGCAATTTTTTTCTTTTTCTTTTTAATAGTTTATTGTCAAGATGGTTTCCATATAACACCCAGTGCTCTTCTCCACAAGTGCCCTCCTCCATGTCCATCACCCCCCTTCCCCTTCCTCCTCCCACTTCAGCCCTCAGTTTGTTTTCAGTATTCAAGAGTCTCTCATGATTTGCCTCCCTCCCTCTCCCTAACTCTTTTTCCCGCCTTCTCCTCCCCATGGTCATCTGATAAGTTTCTCCTGTTAGACTTATGAGTGAAAACATATGGTATCTGTTCTTCTCTGCCTGACTTATTTCACTTAGCATGATACCCTCGAGGTCCATCCACGTTGCCACGAATGGCCAGATTTCATTCCTATTCATTGCCATGTAATATTCCATTGTATATATAAACCACATCTTCTTTCATTAGTTAATGGACAATTTAGGCTCTTTCAATGATTTGGCTATTGTTGAAAGTGCCGCTGTGAACATTGGGGTACCTGTGCCCATGTGCATCAGCACTTCTGTATCCCTTGGGTAAATCCCTAGCAGTGCTATTCCTGGGTCATACAGGAGTTTTACTGATAGTTTTTTGAGGAACCTCCACACTGTTTTCCAGAGCGGCTGTACCAGTTTACATTCCCACCAACAGTGTAGGAGGGTGCCCATTTCTCCACATCCTCGCCACATCTATAGTCTCCTGATTTGTTCATTTTAGCCACTCTGACTGGCGTGAGGTGGTATTTCAGTGTGGTTTTGATTTGTATTTCCCTGATGATGAGTGACACTGAGCATCGTTTCATGTCTCTGTTGGCCATCTGGATGTCCTCTTTGGAGAAGTGTCTATTCATGTCTTCTGCCCATTTCTTCACTGGATTATTTGTTTTTCAGGTGTGGAGTTTGGTGAGTTCCTTGTAGATTTTGGATACTAGCCCTGTATCCAATATGTCATTTGCAACTATCTTTACCCATTCCGTCAGTTGCCCATTAGTTTTCTTGATTGTTTCCTTTGCAGTGCAGAAGCTTTTTATCTGGAAGAGGTCCCAGTAGTTCATTTTTGCTCTTCATTCCCTTGCCTTTGGGGATGTGTCAAGTGGGAAATTGCTGTGGTTGAGGTCAAGGAGGCTGTTTCCTGCTTTGTCCTCTAGGATTTTAATGGTTTCCTGTCTCACATTCAGGTCCTTAATCCATTTTGAGTTTATTTTTGTGTATGGTGTAAGAAAGTGGTTTAGTTTCATTCTTTTAATGTTGATGTCCCGTTCTCCCAGCACCACCTTTTAAAGAGGCTGCCTTTTTTCCATTGGATACTCTTTCCTCCTTTGTCAAAGATTAATTGACCATACATTTGTGGGTCCAGTTCTGGGCTCTCTATTCTATTCCATCAGTCTATGTGTATGTTTTTGTGCCAGTACCGTACTGTCTTGGTGATGACAGCTTTGTAGTAGAGGTTAAAATCTGGGATTGTGATGCCTCCCGTTTTTGGGTTTCTTCTTCAATATTACTTTGGCTATTTGGGGTTTTCCATGGTTCCATACTAATTTTAGGTTAGTTTGTTATAGCTTTGAGAAGAATGCTGGTGCAATTTTGTTTGGGATTGCATTGAATGTGTAGATTGCTTTGGGTAATAATGACATTTTAACAATGTTTATTCTTCCGATTCGTGAGCATGGAATGTTTTTCCATTTCTTTGTGTCTTCTTCAATTTCTTTCATAAGTTTCTATAGTTTTCATCGTGCAGGTCTTTTACATCTTTGGTTAGGTTTATTTCTAGGTATTTTATGTTTTTTTGTGCAATTGTGAATGGGATCAGTTTCTTGATTTCTCTTTTTGTTGCTTCATTATTGGTGTATAAAAATGCAACTGATTTCTGTACGTTGATTTTGTACCCTGCGACTTTGCTGAATTCATGG
>CM053570.1:22352475-22420766 GCA_028646485.1 Cryptoprocta ferox
CCAATTGATTTCCACATAGAAACATGAAAATATCTTCAGAGTTTCCCTCCTAAAATTACCAGGTTCAAAATTTTCATAAGAGAGCAAACAATTCTAGTGTTATTTAAACTGTTTAAAAAATAAGAAACACTCCTAAAATTTTTCTTACAGTGTTCATAACTTTTATGCAAAACCTGAAGAAAATTGCCCAATTTTGTTCAAAAAAGAAAGAAAAAACAATCCTAAGTACCAATTTTACCAATCTCACTTCTAAATATTAATGCAAAAATACTAAGTAAAATTTAACATGCAGACTCTACCAACACATTTAAAGAAAAATACAGTAGGAAAAAAGGAGGTTTATTACAGAATATAAGGCTGGTTCAACATTAGGGAAACTAGTGATATACCATATTATAAGCCTAAGGAGAATATATGATCATTTCCATCAATATTGGGAAGTCATTTGACAAAGTTCAGTAGTTATTATTGATTTTCAAAGATAAACACTGTAAGGATAAAATGGATATAGTAATACAAATATGTGTGTATATGTATATGTGTGTATACTGTGGAGAAACAGTATTCTTACAGTAAACTCAGGACCAAAGCAAAGGTGTCCATTATCATTATTACTTTAGATTTAGTGGAAGGAATAGTCAGAGCACTTAGGGAAAAGGAAGAAGCTAACAGTATAAGAATTGTATTAGTTGAGAGGTGGCAGTGTGGATCAGTAGGTCAAGTGTCCGACTTCAGCTCAGGTCATGATCTCAAAGCTCATGGGTTTGAGCCCCGTGTTGGGCTCTGTGCTGACAGCTCAGAGCCTGGAGCCTGCTTCAGATGTTTACAAATTGTATTAGTTGAGAAAATAATATTTAATTGTAGACGAATGTTAAAGAAAATCATTTGATAAACTTCCACAGACAAAAAAATTCAGTAAGATTGGGGCTCCCAATTAGTATGCTGAGATCAGTAGATTGTTTTCAAAAATTTTTAAGTTTATTTATTTATTTTGTGAGAGAAAGAGAACCAGTTGGGGAGAAGAGAGAAAGAAGGGACAGAGGATATGAAGTAGCTCTGCACTGACAGCAGAAAGCCTGATGTCATGCTCAAACTCACAAACTGTGAGAGCAAGACCTGATCTGAAGTCCGAAGCCTAACCGACTGACCCACCTAGTTGCCCCCAAATAGAGTTTATATATGAAAATGATAACCCATTTGAAGATGGAGGGAAAGGAAAGAACATATTTATAAGAGAGACAAAAATTAAAATATATTGGAATAAACCTAAAATATCAGTAAGCTTTATGAATTAAAATAATATGGTATTAATGCCTGAATAGATAGATGAATAGAACAGATTAGAAAAACCCAGTAACAGACACAAATGTACACAGAAATCTAGTATATGTGGCATTCCAAAGGATTGTGGAAAAACAAATTATTCATTACATAGTATGATATAATTGGTATATATCCTCTTCAATAAAGTAGGATCCAGGTTTCACATCCTACACTAAGGTAGAATAGCACGTTTCACAGAAAAGGAAATAAAAATGACCCTTGAACATTTGAAAAAATGCTGAACTTCACTCATAATAAAAGAAATGCAAACTAACACTCCACCGAGTTACTATTTTATCTCTCAGACCTGCAGATTGTTGATGAGGCTGTAAGGAAACAGACACTCTCATACAATACTTATGTAAAACCATCAATTCCACTTCTGGGAAATTATTTTACGCACATGAAATGATGCGTCTACTAGCTTATTAACTGCAGCATTGTTTATAGTAGCAAAGTAATGGAAACAACCTAAATGCTCATCTTAGAAGAGACTAGCTAATAATTGATAAATGAATTATGGTATATTTACACAGTAGAACACTATGAAGTTTTTAAAAATATTGAAGATCTTTGTATAGTGATGAGAAAAAAATCTTGAGATGGATGAAAAAAGTAAAAAAAAAGTATAAAACAGTATATGCTGTTAGTATATAAAAAGGGGCAATATGAATAATAAATAATAAATAAACACAAATAAATATTTGTGTATGCATAAAAAATCATACTTAATAATGCTATCCAAAAAACTTAAAACAGGGGAGACAACAATGAAAGGAGACTTTTCACAATGTATCTTTTTATATTTTATATTTGAATATGTGAATGTATTACATAATCTAAAATTTAATTTAGAAATATTTTCCTTTAAAAACATGTGGTTTCACTTTGTGTAGTGCATTACCATCCAATATATACACAAAAATATTTGCAACATGTGTAGTCCAGATAACTAAGGGTAGAAAGCAATGGGAAGAATTTTTTTTAATGTTTATTATTTTTGAGAGACAGAGTGTGAGCGAGGGAGGGGCAGAGAGAGAGGGAAACACAGAATCCGATGCAGGGTCCAGGCTCTGAGCTGTCAGCACAGAGCTGGATGCGGGGCTCGAACTCACGAACCCCAAGTTCATGACCTGAGCTGAAGTCAGACACTTAACCAACTGAGCCACCCAGGTGTCTCAAGAAGTTTTTTTTAGTTGTTATATTTGAGAGGGGTAGAGAGGTTGTGTGAATGGGGGAGGAGCAGAGAGAGAGGGAGAGAGAATCTCAAGCAGGCTTCAGTGCTGTCAGCCAGTGCCCTAGGTGGGGGTCAAAAGGAACCATGAGATTATGACCTGAGCTGAGATCATGACCTGAGCTGAAAAATCAGGAGCCAGTTGCTCAACTGGTTGAGCCACTCTGCATTGGGAAGATTTTTTAATAGGACCTTTTGTTGGTTATATAAAATTCCTTTTTTCTTTCTTTCCCTTTCTTTCTTTCTTTCTTTCTTTCTTTCATTCTTTCTTTCTTTTTTTCTTTCTTTTTGGTTAAAGATGGAGATACTTGGGATGTTCTAGTTAAATTTCCCTCATTTTATAGATAATATGGAGGATTAGTAAATACTCAATAAATATGTTTACTGCTACTCTCAGTGGTTCTCTTCTTTGCAGAAAACCACCGTAGCTAGCTCAAGTCAAGTGTGATTCATACAGAATACAGGAAATATAATTTTGCCAGGCTTTGTGTTGGAACTGGAAAGCTTCAGACATAGAAGTAAAGTTCTTTATTCCTTGGTGGCCAAAAAACACTCTTTTGCTGGTATTGCTGTCTCCATCCGCTGCCATTTGCTGCACCTTTACGTGTATTTGTTGTACATGTCTCCAAAAGGAGTCTTTAACCCTCTGCAATACAAATTCCCCATTACTGACTGCATCAAGGATCTGGGTAGATTGGTCAGTGGTTTAGGTCTGATTAGGCATTCATCCCCATCCAGTCAGTTGTGTCCAAATGAAAGATCATTTGTTTTGTCCCCAGTCCAAGACTGGGGACAGGCTAAGCAGTGCCCTATATCTTTTACATTCCATTTATGTGTCAGCCAGGCAGTCGGACCTTTCATCTACAAAAGACAGGAATGTTAAAATTCAGTTTTCAGATGGAGAGGGTAAAGTGAAGCACGGGCTTTATGGTAAGCATTTTATATTAGGAGGCCTATTGCTGGGATCTGTGGCTTTAAGGGGATTGACCCCTTAAAGTCAAAGCAGGCAATAATAAACAAGATATTTAAACTAACTTTGAGACCTTACAGCTAGAGCAACAGAATCAAGTATGAGTCACACTTTTCTGCTATCATTGTATTGGCCTCTGTGACTTTTCTGTAAAAGTGACTTATTTTATTCACTCAGGGAAAATTTTCATGATGCACAGCTTAATGTGAAGGGTCAGGAGGCATGTGGCAGTGGCAGTTATTGCAAATGCAGGCTTTATTCTAACTTCACATCTACCAGGAAACCTCTCACACTGGTTTGGCCTTGTTATGCAGCTGGTGCAATTAGAGACTCAGATCAACTCCTAACAGAAAATAAATATGTAAATAAAAATGTCTCTGCAAAAGGCTTAAAGTAATACCGAAGAAAATTTAAATGTGACAAGGGGACTTAGAAAATGGCCGGTTGCAGCTTAGGAATTTGTTTCTTAAAAACAAATCAGAGAATTTGTACTCTTTAAATTCTGCAAGTAACTGTGTAATCTGACTTCATTTATATATACTTAAATATTTTGATGAGTTGTCAGTTAAATATGCAGACTGGATAAAGGGATTTATTCTTGGATAACTGATAGCCTTGGGTTGCTTTTGTTTTGATAGTTAGCTCCTCATTTGTGATGTAAAAATACAGGTTCCACCCCTATGTTTCAATTAGTTTGAGTAGCATAAGAACCAGCTTTCACGTGACTGTTGACCTTATCAGTGTCACTCAGAAATCACTTTGACTTGCATAGGAATTTGAAGCATTGTAGTGATGCATCTGTGTGTTTAAGGATCTAATTTGGTCATTTTTTTTTAATGGATCTTAAGCCTCCTGTGAGCTTCTTAAATTAACAATGAGATAATTGGAATCAATGTCATAGCTGAAAATCTTATTTCTTTGTTTACTTAACCAATTATATGAAATTAAATACACACACATACACCACTGAAACTCAAGGACCCAGCTTCACAGACTATTTGTAAGACTGCTGTCTTGTTTGTAATGAGCCCTTTGACTATTTGATACAGCATATCACTTTTATGTTCATTAAAAAGGGAGTTTTTTTTTAACTTACAGAAAATTCAACTGTTTCTTATTTATATTTTTTAAAATGCACAATGCTTGCAATTTCTTTTTTCCAAAATTTATTTAATAGGTAAGAAAAGATAGGATGGGAGGAAGCAACCAAATATGCATGCACAAAATAACAATACAATAATTATTGTACAATACATACAATACAAATACAATTTTGTTTAGTGTCTGAGCCACGGGGCAGTAGACAACAGAAGGTAACAGAAGAGTATTTTTAACTTAGCACATACACACATTTATTTTTGATACATCAATAAAGAATGAGTCGTGAGCATTTATTAAATGTTTTATATAGTATCTAATGTCTTTTTAAATTATTATAACAATCTTGAGAATAGTCTTATCCTCCTTATAAATGGGGAGAAGATTAATTTATTTTAAAACTTTAAGTTACACAATTAAATGGAGAAGACTGGTCCATAGCAATCTAGTATCCATATTCTTTCAGCCTCATCCACTGCATGCAGATGAGATTTGTCTTACTACATTGGCAATTGAATAACATAATCCAAGAGCTATTCTCTTGAGAAAAATATGTGCTTAACACTTCAAAAGTATATATTGAATCTGTTAGGATATCATCTCCCAATATGAGGGTTATCCCTCACACAGTATCAAGAGCTTTATACTTAATTCTTGAATTTTCTCAGCTGCGTAGCCCATATCATCAATAATAAAGATTTGGTAAGTATGTGGATGGCTTCTATTAGAAAGCAGCTTCTCCCAGGGGATTTAGCAATCTGTAGTAACTACCCACACATGCAGAAACATGTCTGTCTTACTCTGTCATGCATAGCTTCCTAGGACATAGTTCTCAATGAAGAGAAAGAAGGAGTATAATTTAAAGGGACATGGTGATATACCATGTCTGTGTCCCTCCCTCTCTTCCCCAAATCCTGAGGTACTGGGTTGAGGGAGGAGTCAGGAGAAAGTGTGTGCATTTGGGAAAAAGTTATCCATGTAATTCTTATCTCTAACTCTGCCTTCCGCATGAAACCCACTGTCCTAGATGTTTAGACCAAGCAAGGAAGCAAGCAGCCCTTTTTCTAGAACACCATTATTATTTAGTGTTAGGTGAGATACATGTGCTTAGAGTGAACACCAAGGGCTCATGAGACAAGTTCAGAGAGGTGATATTGTGCACTAAAAAAGTGTTATGTTTAGATAGAGTACCTTCCAAATACAGGAGACTGTCTTAGCAAAGCCGCTTCCTTTCTCTGTTTTATACCATGCTTTCAAATAAATTTTTATCATATAATTTCACAAACTCCATTACTGAAGTTAGTATTTCCTTGAGATGTTTGAATAGAATATGGAAAAGAAATATATAACAAAGCAATGAAAAAATTAATGAAATGCATAGTAGAAGTAATCTTAAAATTTCTTTTGGCTATCTGGCCAGGAATCTTCATGGAACCAAGTCTTAGCTACGCTTTTGTTGGCTACAGACAGAAGCCTACCTCTCTATTCTCTCTTTTGACCTTTTTCCTTCTTTTGTCCCCTCTTTCTCTTTCTCTCCCTCCCCCCCCTCCTCCTCTTTCCCCTCTTCCTCCTCTTCCTGTCTTGAAAAAAATAGCAAATCCTCACCTAGTCTCAGGCAAAGCGTTTTGCCTGTTTTCTGTATACTTGCCAACTTCAGGACAATACTTTGAGTTAGGAAGGAAGAACGTTTGTTTCCTTTACCCTCTTAGGTTTGTGACAGGGGCCTGTGAATTAAACTGACTAAAGACAGATTCATGGAAGAAAAAAGGTTTATTTGTAAACACACAGGAGCCAGCAAAGGAAGCAGCTAGCTCCATAAATGGCTATAGTTAGAAGCTTATATACTTAACCTAATAGGGGAAAAGGAGGAGAAGAGAAAAGACATTCTGGGAAAACTAAGCAGATTTCTTTAGGAAGTAAATAGGATTTTAGGAGAATAAACCAGAGGTTAGAAAGTTTGTAATAATGTTTGTTTTTGCAGATGTGGGTGGTATTTCTGATTTATGTATGGTTCCGAAGAGTATTTATGATAGTTTTGCACATTTTTTCCTAGCTATAGAAGCCACCCCAGAGACAGAATTTATGGCAGCCTCATTTCCCAGAAGTTTTTGCATTTAGTCAGATAGGGAAAACTCAGAGAGGACTTCTTTATCTACTGAATCTCAAATGTCTTCAGCTTAACATAATCTTTATTTTAATTTTGTGGTTCCAAGAGTGTCCTCACGGTGTGAATGGTGCTCTTTGGCATTTTCCAGTATGGTGGGCTGTCCATTCATACACATGGGATTTCTTACTGACTCTGAGTAGGTTTGTCAAGATATTTCGCAGTACAGACAATGCCCTCACCAAGAGGAGTTCTAATGCCTGGTGTAAAGATAATGAGAATCTGAAAATTCTACCGGAAACCAAAGAATTCAAACTTTACTGGGGAGTCATTAAAGTCTTCTGAGTACAAAAATAACATTTGGAAAGCAATGGTTATCAATCAGATGGCAGAGGAAGGTTTGGACTAGAAGAAGCAGAACTTTGTTGTTGATAATAATAATGATAAAAATGATAATTTATATATTATATCTCCACTTGTTCATATCCCCTTTCATATAAAAATAATATAAGTAATCCTAAAAGTATTATTGTTAGGCACCAGGAACTTAAATAAATTATTCCTAAAGTGTCACAGAGTTTTATTTGGTAGGGTTTTTTTTTTAAATCTATATTTTATTTTAAAGAGAACATGGAATCATAAAGGTCAAGTGACTTACCCATTGTCTTATAACTGTAAGTGGTAGAACCAAAATTCAACCCATGCCTACTTGACTATTGTTAATGCCAGGAGTGAGGAACTTGGAAAGAAAGGATGAAAGGGATCCATATTACAACTTTATTCATCGATTGATATTACTTTTATGTTATTAATATTAAATATAATATATTGATATTATTACTCTGATGATTGGCTTAGCAACTACCTAATGCTTGGAGTGAGGAGGTGGGAATAAAGCCAAGAATGATTCTAAAGGAGGCTGACTTATTGTTTTTTTTGACAGAACATGAGGGAGTCAGAAGAGAATCTAGTTTATGGAAAAGGCGACAATTTCAACATTAGGCATTTTGAATTGAGTTAATGGTAATGTCAATATCTTTCCTTTTAAATTCTTTGACATTTATTTTTAACATATTCTGTCTATACAATATATACCCGGAGGATACATATTCATTGTCCTTGAGGAATTCCAAGCTTGTGATTAAGAAACACATAAGAGCTAGAGATAACTTCAATAATTTGTAAGCAAATCCCCATTCCTTGGGCAGGACCTATACTGGTGGTCTTAAACTGTGGTTGGCAGTTATGTGGTTCACATATAATCCCATGGAGGAGGAGCTGAAGAAGTAATCAGTATATCCCCTCCCACCCCAACAGATATACCCTGGTCATCCCTAACCCTTAGTGTGCAGACTTATCATCCTAGGGATGGAACACTAACCAAGGAAGATGTTGCATGCCAAAAAAGCAGTCTCAGGCCTTTTGGGAAAGGAAGTTTAGGCTCTTAAATGGGAGGAAAGGAGGTGTAAGCTCCAGGTGGACCCATAGCTACCTTCAGGGAACTCTTAACTGTGTGGAATAGAGCCAAATAATTGCTATGGCAGTGTCTTCTGCAGTCCATGCCTTTTGAAGTCTGGAGCCAGGGGCCCAGGTAAGTCTGGGCCTACAGGCAGTGCCATTTTAGCCTCTTCAAAGCATTGCTCTCTTCACCAGCATCTCTTCTGGGGCTTTGTGCCTCTTCACTTTTTTGAACACTCCATCTAAATAAACAGAGCATGGACTGAACACATTCTTTCTCCCTGGTTATTTGCATTTTAAGCCCTTTATCTCTAGCTATAGATTGAAAGGCTTTGTCTCCAGTTAAAGGAATTTCAGGAGATTGCAAAGTGATGGAGGAGATTAAATTTCGTCCTGAGGGGTTTCTCTTTGTCCCTAAAAATCCTCCTATTGTCAGTTGTTCTACAACCAGACGTGAATAGGCTTTGTTCTGACACTATTCTATAAGCCTTGTGGAAACACGTGTGCCTCCTTTGGCCACCAGAATTAAATAGGGTAAAATGCTTACTTACTGTTTTTTCAAATAGCGCTTCTCTGACTCTTTCTATTTTATTCTTGGTATCTTTCCTATCCCTATCTTCTACCTGCTTGCTCACATTTGTTTTTTCTTTTTTTCTGCATGATTGATGACGTTCTTCAGTATCATAAGCAGTTATCTCTTTGGCATCTTACCAGCAAGAGTTATCTTTTTACTCATTTTTTAAATTTTATCGATTATATTCCATTTCCATTATCTTACACCATTTTCTCCCCAAAACTCTTCATTTATATCTAATTTTTCTCTTTTTGTGGCATAAATTAATCACTTGTTTTAAGAAAAGCCTATGTGTCATTTTCCATTTTGATCATCTTAGACACTTATTATAATGTTTTCATTAAATTTTTTAAAATTAATTTTTCTGAATTCATGCCTCATGGATTGATTTAATTGGTTTTCTTTCATAGCATTGGAATCCTTTACATCATTTAAGGTTGTTTTTTCAGGCTCCTTTTCAGTAGATTTTAAAAATGTGTGTTGGTTTTACTTTCCTCTTTTTCCTCCTCTGTAGTCTCCCCTGCCTAGTTGTTTTGCAGTTTCCTCACCTGTTCCTCTAGTTCTCTTGTTTTGAATCAGGTCTTTGAATGGGATCAGAATATGTCACTCCAAAATATGCCACTTTGGCATAAAGATTATTTTCAATTGAAAGCAACTGAGAATCATAGTTGCAGGATGAGTTCTATGCTCTTCCTTTATTTGGCTTAATAGCAGAACATAGATTTCCCATAGATGCCTCTCCCATCCCACCCCCACCCCTACTTGCCAACCAGGAAGCACAACACTTACACCAGAAAGGAATTCATCACACAAATAGACCTTACTAAAATAACCCTTATCTTCCTTTTCCCCCACCATATATTCCCTTGTCACCCTTTCACAATTTATCTTCCCTTAAAGATCAAACCCCCTTTGTTTTTTTGAAAGAGTACATAAGCCCCCAAGTCTTAGTACTTCCTTGAGTTTCACTTCTTTTCTGTGAACTCCTGTGCATGTAAATGTTAATAAAAATTCTATGCCTTTTTCTTGTTAATTCATCTTTTGTTAGGTTAACTCACAGTCCCCTAAGTACCAAACCTAAGAGGATAGAAGAAAAAGCTTTTCCTCCTCAACATGTTAATATGTTTGAGGGCTTCTTCCCATCATGATCTAATGCCCCATATGGCTGATGTCTTGGTTTGGTTAATAGTGAAGAGGTTTGTCTATGTCCAACTATCCTCTCTGGGCCCACATTTTGAAATGTCATAATTCCAGTCAGGGAGTTGGCAACAGATGTAGCCACTTTTCCCTGGCAGGTTAGCCCTACTCCAGACTCACATTTTTAGGGAAAACTTGGTTGCAGATTCTCATCTCAATTTTAGTCCCCTTTACTTTATAGGGGGCTTAATATTGCTTGCTATTTTGCATTTCTGTCTCATTTTCCTGTCCACGATGATCTTTATCTTATATTTGACACCAGGTCTTTTCTTGTTCTTTTTCTTTTTTTAATGTAAC
This sequence comes from Cryptoprocta ferox, assembly GCA_028646485.1. Classification (NCBI taxonomy): domain Eukaryota; kingdom Metazoa; phylum Chordata; class Mammalia; order Carnivora; family Eupleridae; genus Cryptoprocta; species Cryptoprocta ferox. Next base: position 22,362,731 of record CM053570.1, read on the forward strand.
TTATTGTTAATATAGTCCATTTGATCCAAAATTGTTATAAATATGTTTTACCTCACATTTTAGATATATCTTTCACATCTCTCAAATATTATTATTATTATTTTAATTTTAATTTTTAATTTTTTTGGAGGCTCCTATTCAAAACCATGTAATTAGCAAGTAAACCAAAGAAGACTGTATGGCTTGAGCAAATTTGGTAGTGTTAAAAAAGCATACCTGCTATTTTGTGTTAGAATCACTTGTATTTTTGAAACCTGGAAAGAAACCAGGGACATTTTCCTTAGTAATGTGCATGTTATCTATATCCTTAGGCTTTAAAGACCAAACTAAGATTAACCAACAGTGGCAAAAATGTTGTCTTCTCTGAAACAATTTTGTACATTTTACCTGAAAAAAAAAATAACCTATCCTCAAACTTATATAGTTTATGACAATAAGGGCATACATATATTAAAAATTCTAAGATTATTGTTTTGACTCAGGACAGTGAGCAGCCATTTTAATAAAGACCACACCATCCAACATTTTTACCAGTGGAACTTGTGGAAGTCGTAAGTAGGATTGGAGCCATTATTTGACTTAAAAGTTATCCAGTGAAAGTCAAACATTAATGATAAATAGCAATGGATATATATGACTATTATTCCAAGAGAGATTTTTTTTTTAAAATATTGTGTGTCTTAAAATATTTTGTTAGTCTCATTCATGTCCAGCTTTTGAGCATGTTTGGCAGTATATCTGTGTATCTATAGTAGTATGACTAATTATCTCTACATGCATTTATCATTAAGTAAACCTCACAGGAGACAGCAAGATTGTTTACTTAAGCAGAGTAATACTAGGAATGGTAGATAGCTCTAGAACACAGGATTACTTTGCCAGAATGGTACTATTTATTAAGCTATGATAACGCTAATGTTCTTCTTTGATGTATAGCATGTGTGACTTCAGCTGAACTTGTAGAGAGCCTTAAGGATGTTTCATTGAACATTTAGTATGGCAGCCAGCCAGAATACATTTAGCCTAAGCCCAGATGACGGGCTGGTAATGAGGTAGTGATTGATGACCACAGCTTCCTTATGAAAACCTGCTTGATATGCTGGGGGGGAAATGCATTGCCAGCTCTTTTCATTCCCTCCCTGTTATATTAGTTATTTTTACTGTGGAAGAAGTTACATGGGCTTGTGCTTACGCACTCTTGGCGTTACTTTTAGGTTACAACTGAGTGGAGGTATAGAATTTTAGAAGTCCAACCCTGTGGCTATATTTATGTATAATTCAAATCTCATTTTCAAAGGGGTCTTTAAAAATCATTAAAAAAACCTCTGTGTTATCCATAAAATGCTCTAATACTCTTATTTTGCATCTTTTTAATGTTATGGTTTTTCTCTTTTATCCCCTTACTGTGTTATAAAGATCTCTTCACAAATTTCTCTTCCTCGTCTTGTAACTTTAAAGAGTAGACATTTGTCCAAAATTGCAAAATCTATTTCAAGAAAATCTTATTTTCAATTCTTCTTATCATTTAGTGTTTTGTGTATGTGTACCCTTTTTCTTGAATGAAACATAGAAAAATTATTAATTTGTATCTACTACATTCCTAAAACTTTTTTGACTTAGTTCTGAATAGAATGTTCCTTGGAAGCACTTTTTTTTGTCCATCTCTTTATTGCTTTATGCATTTGCTCTCTTACTCTTTGTCAACATAAATCATTTCTCAGATTGGTTTCACATAAGCGCTTATGATTACAAAATGCCACTTGCTAAAATGACCACTTTAGTTGCCTACTGACCTGGGACAAGGTGGAGCAAGGCCCAAGACTGACATTTCACCCTTAATAAATCTTGCTTGTTGAAATGCCACCAACAAATAGGGTTTGCTGAGATTGACAAGAGAAAATAAACTATGCTTTGAGCTGGTTTGATCGTGGCTGGCTGGGCTTTCAATTCTGCTGGTGAGAATAGGATGTGTGCCCTTGCCGCCGCACACCTGCAGGCTTGGAGAGACCAGGAGATTGCCCCAGACTCCCTGATCCCAATTCCATCAGTAGAGTGTCTCAGACAATGATAGTTTGAAGCAACTGGGAAATTCTTCTGGATCACCATCACCCCCCTTAGGTGTTGCATCAGCTAAATGAGAATTGGTAAGCTTTACTCAGGGGCTTGTTATGTACTTAATTTTGGGGGCCTGTTTCAACTACCTCTGTTTCTTCAATTATTTCAGTTGTTAGAGAACATAGAATGTAACACATTGAAACAACAGGTGTATTGAGGTTGGGCTCATTTCTTGAAGCTTTTGACAGTACTGCATATTGACAGGCTTTGTAAAGGGCAGGAAGTTGTATTACCACTGTAATTCTTTACTTTGCTCCCATCAAAAAAACAGTAGCAAAATCAGTGTTGTGCCAAAGTAGAAGACTTATGCCTTCCTATTATAGAACTTATCTTTTATTAATAAGTTGCTTACCACTATTACCACCAAACCATACTTTCTTACTGGAGATAAAGAAACTTGTTATTTACTGGGGAAAGTTTCTGGTAGCAAAAACTTGACCTGAAATGAATTATTTACAAGTTTAGAAGAAAGACTTGCTAAGTCAATGCTACAGCTGAGAAATAAGCCAACACTTTCTCCAAAACAGCTTGAAGCTGACAAAACACTAAGCTCCAAGGTCCTAGAGAAGCAGCAGTTCAGGGTCTTGTTAGCTTCAAGCTGCAAGAGAGACAATTCTGGCAGAATGCTCAGAGGAAGGAGTGAGCCCCCCAAGAGGAGTATGTGAAGGGAGCTAGAAATAGAATGACTGAGAAGACATGGAGAAATAGAGCAACACCAAATTAGACACATAAGAGATGGTGAGGCATATAAAGTATTTGAAGGAACTTAAGAAGTAAACAATAAAACATCAAAAGCAAATGGTTGAAGAGGGAAAATGGGAAATGGAGTAAAACAAAACCGTGGAGAATCTGAGAACAAAATCTTTTTTTAAATATTAAGTAAATATAAGAAAATTACATTTGTTTTACATTTATGGCATATTTGCCTATTTTATTCAATTTTCACAGCCCTGGGGTATAGGTTTTATTATCCCCATTTTACAGGTATAAACAAATTTAAAAGATTTCTATAAGTCATGGTGTTGTCTAGATCCTAATTTCTAAAATCATTCATAGAATTTGCTGAATATATTGATCTAGGAAAAGGATTGCTAACATTTTAAATATTTTTTTGTCTTTTAAGAGGAATGGGACACTATTTTAAATAGGATTATAAGAAATGGCCTTTCTGAGGAAGGTCATTTGAGTAATTGAATTATGTGAGGGTGGCAGTCATTTTGGCTTTACTGCATTTGATAAAATATGGCTGTATCAAACTGAATACAGGGCGAGTATGAGATGACAGTAGAAGGCAGGATGTGCTAAAAGAACTAATGCTTCTTTGAGCAGCCTTCAAACTATGAATGATGCCCTCTCAGTGCCCCAGTTACCTGACCTCTTGGGGGGATAGCTCTGAGGCATGTGACCTACATTGACTCCCAGAATCCCTAGCAGGTCTGAGCTCATTACTCATGTTGTTAATTTGTTTCTAAACACTCTTTGCTTTCTTCTGTTCCCTGTCTCATGTCCTCATTTACAAACTGGTGGTTTCCTGGAGTCTTCTCCCAAGTAGACTACTTGAATGTATTTCTTGTCTCAGGCTCTGCTTCTAGGAGAACCCAAACTGAGACAGTGATAGCAATGTAAGTGGTTAAGAATTTGTCAGATCCAGTATGGAATTCAGAGGTGGGCTGATAGCATTTATTGCTAGATTAGTTATGGGGTGGGAGGAAAACAGAATGTCAAGTATATCAATGTTTAGCACTTTTATTTTAAAACAAGATAACCATTTACTTAAAAGGAACGTAATAATATGTAATGTGTGTGAGAGAGTACTAATCTCCAGTCACTCTTCTAATCCTATTCACATGTTAAGCCCAAAGAATAATACCTATATCCACATTATTGTGATTCCCAGTTGAAAATTCATTCCTGGTCTTCCAGACAGCATGTAGAGGCTGGGATTTGAACCCAGGTGTCTAGTTCCAAAGTCTGAGCACAAAACCACTACGCTCTTTTGCACAGACAGTATTTGGGTCGTAAAACAGCACAGCCATACAGTAGGATTTACTAAGTCTATTTGCATACAATGAAATGATAGTTCTGAATTTTTCTTCTTCTAAGCTTTTTTTTCCCCCAACATAAAGCATTTTGTAAGTCTAAGTAGGATTTGGCTATCATTTCACAAATCATAGCCCTTCTCATCTCATAAAAATTATGAAGAAGTATTATTATTATCATTATTGTTATTATTGGCAAGATTTCTAAGTGGTATTGCATTTCCTATAATTAACTGTTATTTGACACAATTGTTTGAGAATATTGCTGTGTACTTGATTATAGGACCTAAAACAGCAGGCAAAACATATATGATGCCAAAGGCATTTTCTCCTATTACTTGCTGATTTTCAAATGACAATTTATTAATGCCTGAGAATATTTTCTCTTTGGCATACACAATGAGAATCACTGTGTGTATTGGCTGATATCTAGGGATGGAATATGCATTACTCAAGGTTTTAGTTGCTTTAAAATCAACGTATAGGGAGGAGTGATGAGTACACATTGGGGGTAAGCTAAAGGAGAATATGGAAATAGGTTCTTTTGTTTTATTTATTTTTATTTATTTTATTTATTTTTTCTTTTGAGAGAGAGAGAGCAAGTGAGCATGAGTGAGTGGGGAAAGGGCAAAGAGAGAAAGAGAGAGAGAGAATCCCAAGCTAGTGCAGAGCCTGATGCAGGGCTTGAACTCATGGAATCATGACCTGTGCTAAAATCAAGAGTAGGATGCTTAACCAACTGAGCCACCCAGGTGCTGCTATTTTTATTATTTTTTTAAGTTTATTTATTTAGAGAGAGACAGAGAGCACTAGTAAGGGAGGGGCAGAGAGAGAGAGAGAGAGAGAGAGAGAGAGAGACAGAATCCTAAGCAGGCTGTACAGTGTCAGCACAGAGCCTGATGTGGGGCTCGACCCCACAAACCATGAGGTCATGACCTGAACCGCAGCCAAGAGTTGGCCACTTAACTGTCTAAGCCACCCGGTGCCCCTAGAAATAGGTTCTTAAAGCAAAAGCCCAACTGGACCTGGAGTATAGATGTGTATTAGGATTGGTGGGGCAATAGGATGGGAAACCCAGGAAATAAGATGTCATGGATATTTGGTCCATGAAAGTGACCAAGGTTTCAAGACTCTTCCTTTCCTTTTCCTTCCACATCCAGGCAGCTTTCATATCCATAGGCAGAAGGGTTTACTTCTAAATGTGTCTGAAGTGGGTCTCTTTCTTTTCATTCCTTAGTCCAGGTACTTGTCTCTTTGCTGCTAGGTAGTTACAACTCCACTTGCAAAAAGATTTTTCAGGTTAGCATTTGAAATCTTTAGCATGGCTTAAAAGGCTCTCTCTCTCTAATTTTGCTTTCTTGAATCTAATGGTATTGCAATTAAAATGATATATTTTATTTTATTTTTAAGTATTTATTTATTTAGAGAGAGGGAGAAAGAGAACAAGTGGGGGAAGGGCAGAGAGAGAAGAAGAGAGAAAATCCCAAGCAGGCTCCACAGTGATAGTGAGGATCCTGATGTGGGGCTTGAACTCAGGAACTAGGAGATCATGACCTGAGCCAAAGTTGGTTGCTTAACCGACTGAACCACCCAGGTGCCCCTATAATAATATATTTTATTTATATATATTATTACACTATGTATATACATGAAGTATATTTTTATAATATAATGCTATTAGCAATGACATGTCAGATGATAAACTGTTGATAATGTTCAATCCCCCTAGGTCATGCAAAGTGGAAAAGTGTTCCAAGATATACTACTGGAGAGAAGGGAATGAGTAGGAGTGTTATTCAGAGCAGGATTTTCTATCAAAGGCAAGGTGGGCTTTGGGGGAACTTACAAATTTGCTGGCCCTGTAGCAGACAAAAGCATAGTGGGTAAGATAGAGGGACTCAAATGTAGTGTCATAACTAGGAAGTCAGAAGAGGCATAAGTTCTTTGGTACCCAGAAATGAGAAATTGAAAAGCAGGAGGGGGATCCAGAGAAAGTAACTGAAGCAAGGTGAGTTGCCACAGGCTGGATCCTCATGCTCTCAGTTCACATTAGAATGAGGAGTAATTAGGCAAGCAACAGCAATTGACTTACTTGGAAGCAATAATTGAGCAGTTTATGTTTCTAGAGGTGATGATATTTATTAAACTATTGTTGTTAATGTTTATGGATAAAAGTGTCATTAATCCTGAAAGGATTATGTTGTAAATTAAAGTATGTAGGCTTTAAATCCAAATCCTGAATCTGCCACTTAGTAAGATGTTTTACCTTGGAAAGGTGTTGCCCAACCCAGTTAAGCTTCAGTTTCTTCTTAAATAAACCAAAAATAATAATACATTTTACCAAGATGCTGTGGAAACTGAATATTAAGTCACCTAGAAAATACCTGGCACATAATATGTATCTCAAAAGTTATAGCTCCCCCTGCCAGTCTCTCTTTTCTCTATATCTTTTCCTTTTCGCAATTGTTAAGCTAATACAGAAGGATAATATGTTAAGACTTGGCACTTTTCACCTGTCTAGTTAGGCAAATACTAATAACAATATCAATTAACATTGTTTTAGAAGACTGTTGTTTATATTGGGTAATCTGTACCTCACAGTTATAAACTAGACTGAAGAAGAAATATGAGAGAGAATATGAACCCATTTTCAGTTAGGCAGAGGGTTTTGAAGGAGCTTTGAAGTCTTTGCTTATTTCTTTTACTGTCTTTTGGAGTAACCAGTCGTAGGCATTGGAAGTACTTACTTCCAAATTAAATTGAGATTAAGATCATCTTTAAACTAAAGAACGTGAAGTAGCGGAATATTTGTGTGAGTTTCCCCATTACTTTAATAATTGTTTTCTCATTTAAGTTATGTTGGTATCATTGACATTTAAAAATAATTACAACTTTGACTAGAGCTTAAAACACTTTTTCCCGTTGATTTATTTCAACAAACATTAATAAAGCACTGACAAATGCAAGAGGCTCTGGGCTTGGCACTGTGGGAAATATGAGTTCACTTATTTAATAAGTATTTATATATTTTCTGCTATGTTTCAGGATCACACTTAGTGATGACTAAGAAATGGTATCAGACCTACGTTTGTGCATAAGCTAATAGTGCAGGAGTCAAGAGGCGAGACTTTCTTTTCATTTATTTTTTTAATGACCCAAAGAGAGGGTCCTGGTTTATTTGTGTTGAGGGATTCAGCATTTACCATAGCATCATCTGCTGCATGAACTCCATTCTTCATTTTCTCAGTTACCTTTAGTGATGTCACATCATACAAGATTATCATAGAAGATTACAAAACTTGCAAACTGAGAATTGTTGTTTTATCGATGTTTTAGGTAGCCAGGGTTGTCATTACACTGTTACCAAACACTAGTGTCTAAAACAGCATAAGTTCATTTTCTCACAGTTTTGGAGGCTAGAAGTCTGAGATCAAGGTGTCAGCAGCATTGGTTTCTTCTGAGGCCTCTCTCCTTAGATAATAGATGGCTGTCTTCTTTCTCTGTCTTCAATGGTCTTTCCTCTATGTGCCTTTGTGTCTTAATTTTCTCTTCACACAAGGATGCTCCTTTTCATGGATTAGGGCCTCATCCAATGACTCAGTGACCTCTTTAAAGGCCCTGTCTCCAAATAGAGTCACATTCTGAAGTGCTGGGGGTTAGGATTTCAACATGTGAAGTTGAGGGAACACACCTCAGCCCATAACAATTACCATCCTGTGTATCATCTACTTTTGTCATCATTTTATACCCTTCTTTTCTTCTGTCAGGTCATCTATTATTCTAATCCAGATGCTTAATAAACAACAGTATGTTCTCTTATAGATAGCCACACTATTTCATCCTTCCAACTAGAATTGTCTTCCTTAACAGTTCTTTTCATTGTATTATGGCCCTGATCACAACATCCTCATCAAAATGCTTCTGTTGCCCATGGCTGACTTTATGAGGTGTTGGTAACAACTGAACACTCTGGTTCCAAATTTATCTCCAATTATTCTTCAGGGAATAATCTCCACTCTAGACTGATGTTCTTTTCACTTTCTGTAATGGACCACCTTTAACACCTTTTAATCAGTCTACTTTGCTAAAGTAGTGTATGCCGTATTTCTTCAGTATAAAGTTACCCTTTCTCCCACTCTTTTCAGACCATTTCATACTCTATAGAAGGAACTCATGGGAAGCAGACATACTTGAGGAATGGGAAATTATGCTCCACTTCCTTGAGGGGGTTGTATCTATATAGGTTATTTGGAATTATCCTTTATGGATATTTGTCTGTTTTATCCATCTACTTATTCATAGAAGTATGGCCTCATGGGTATTTATTTTATACTTTGGATCATAACCTAATATTACCTTATTTATTTTGTTGCGCAGACTGTTCCAGCTGTGTGTGGCCATTAAGAGTTTTTTCAGTTGGTTCCTGTGTTCCTTTTATTTACCTCTATCTGTGTGTGTGTGTGTGTGTGTGTGTGTGTGTGTGTGTATTTGTGTTGTAAGCACTAAATTTCTGGCACTACAAAGAAGCTCCAAGCATATCTTATATATTTCTTGTCATAGTCCTAGAATCAGCCATTTCTTCAAAGAGCCCTGATTTCTGTTTCTGGGTAATGCTATTTAAAACTAGGATCCAGGAACTAAGTATATTCATTGCTCCTGCAGTTGTTGCTTCTGGGATTTTTCAGCTGACAGAGTAAGGACATACATATGTGTATACTCACCTGTGTATATGTGCACCATCTGTGTCTATATTAAGCTAAACCTGAATATATACTGTTGTCTCCAACTTTAATCCATTACCACACAGATCATTCTACTTACTTTCTCCAATGGTGAGATACCTGACTCCATCATCCACCATTGATTTAATTATTTAATTCCAGTGTACATGTATAGTGGTATTCAAATTAACTCATACCCCTATCCTAACCTGTAATGTTTAAAATAATATGTAAGTACAAGGTAGTTATCATATTTCTGTATTCCTTAAAGGACCTAGAAGAATAATAAATTCATAGTAGGTCCTCAATGTTTGTACTATTGATGGATTTCCAAAATAGTTAATATTTGTATTATACTCAATCAAATTAAAATTAGTTTTGATATTCAAAAGACATCATGGCTTTTTGCAATGCCGACATGGCCATGATTATGAATTTAGGTAGATTGATATGTAGATGTACAAATATGCCAATCATCAGATAGCAGAGTTTAAAGTAAATATGATAGGCCTCTTAATGGGATGAAAACATCTAATTTTTCAATTTTTATGCAAAACTATAATACAAGTAGGAGATTTTTTTAAATTAAAAATGAAAACCAGAATGGAACTGAAAATTCAAAACAGTTAGATGAGTGTGGAAGTATGTAGGAAGGCTAAGAATATTGTACCTCCATAGGTTGGGACAGTGATCAATGAAAGAGCTCATACTAATAAAAGTCATACAGTCATAAATAGTATAAAAGATAAATATGGATTTCTGACCTAATTATGAAAATAAAAGTTATTTGAAGTTTAAGTGAAATAAACTTTGGCCAACTAAGTTTTAAATAATTTTTTTAATGTTTATTTTTGAGAGAGAGAGAGAGAGAGTGAGGAGGGGGGCAGAGAGACAGGGAGACACAGAATCCAAAGCAGGCTCCAGGCTCCGAGCTGTCAGCACAGAGGCCTATGCAGGGCGTGAACTCAGGGGCTGCACGATAATGACCTGAGCCGAAGTCAGAGCCAAAGTCAGATGCTTAACTGACTGAGCCACCTAGGTGCCCCGGTTTAATTAATTTTAAGAGGGTAATACGCAAATGGGTTTCATTAACCTCTGAGATAAATATTGCTACTAAGAAATCTAAACGTATTCTAAATGAGTAAGGAAACACCATTACATAGCAGAACTGTAAGATTCATGTCTGATGTGTCCCTTGAGATAGTGATGTAACCATCTCTCCCTGGCATCTGAGATCCAAGGTAAGAATTCCAGAGTTCTTATGTTTTTTCCACCTATACTAGGAGATTTTGCCAAACTGTAAAATTAAATAAAAAAGATGGCTAAAAACAGTTCTCATAGCATTTTCTTTTCTGTTCTGTTCTTTTCTTTCCTTTCCTTTCCTTTCTTTTTTTCTTTTGTATTTAGAATCAGTCATGGCAATCACAGATGTTTGAATTTGATTTAACTTCCTCAAGTCTGTTTTTCAACATGAGAAAAGTTTGCCAAACAGTATAGGCACAATGCCACTGGCAATACTTCAGAAGACTTTAAGCCCAGAAAATAATGTTGCCGTATTAAAAATACCTGTTTTAAAAAGTTACCACCAGATTTCCTAGAAACTAAGTGAAATTAGAGACTTTGTGTATATGGTAAAAATATAGAAAATATCAAGACTAAGAAAGGACACCAAAATTTTTCAAAGGGATAAGAAACATACTGCTGAATTGTTGATGCTAGTCAGTATTATAAAAATAGAACTGATGGTTCTAACATTAACATTAGTTAGCTTCTCTTGCATTGATCAAAACATGGGTAGGGACTGAATATATGCAATACATTTGAAAAAAAGGAAATTATTCTTTAGGATTCTCATGTGACAGTCTAAACAATTAAGTACAAAATTATGCTTTATTCCAATTTCATGGAAGTAGTAAACTTGTTATCTTTACATACTACCAAATGCTAAAGACAACTGAATCACACAGAACACTGTATTTTATCCTGTCAACCAGCATATCAATTTTGCTCATAAACCAGTAGTTGTCAGCTTGACATAAATAAGATGCTTGAATATAATTTAATACAAATTGTCTGAAGTAGGAATAATTTTGGGGGGCATCTCTAGCAATTCTAAAATAAATGAAAATATGTTAAGACTACCCACTTGATTTGAAACCACACAATTGGTTATATTTCTATAGAACATTAGATTTTATAAATTACCAATCTGTATGAAATAAAATAGTAAAATTTTGTGAAAGTATGTAGTACTTGTAACAACCCAGTGATGTGATACATTATCCCCAGTTACAGTCTAAAGTATATCATACACAAATATAAATGAAATAAAAATGATGATAAAAACATCTTCATGGAGATTATTTACTAGTATTGCAGAACTGAGACACAGAACTACATCGTCTGATGTTTCCAGTTCATTGTTATTTCTTCTATGTTGCACTGCCTTATGATTTGATCTGACTTATTGACAAAAGTTAAGTATAGGTCTATAAGCAAGAAATCCTGTGCTAGGCTGAGCTGTGCTCCTCACATGTCAGTGATGGTGCCGTGGTTGAAAACAGTGGTTCTGAAACCTGACTATCTACATTCAAATCCTGTATTTCTGAAGCATATGGCTACCTGGGTTCAAATTTTGTGTGCTCTATAACAGTACCACTGGTAGTATAGCCATAGATTGGTGCCAGTCCCTGAACTGGTTGTCACTATTCCTAATGACATAAGTGCTCACACTAAGAGTGAGTGTTTAGAAACCTTTATAGCAACTTGACAGAGTAATTTCATGTCTGATGAATCAAATAATAAAATATCAGGGCATGTATTTGTATTTGTATGCTTGCCTTTTTTTCAATTCATTGTTCTAGTAATTGAGTTTTACACAAATATCTTTTGAAATGGATTGGAATTAAAGAAGACTGGTCCCTTACCACGGAGAGTTTGAGAAACACTGATTTAGAATAAGTGGTAAGATAATGCTTTAATTTCCTTATCAGTAAAATGGGATAAAAAGTAAAGCAGGATAATGACATTTATACCATTCAGTTATTGACAGCATTCCAAAGGGTCAGCTGTACCATTTCAAACATTCTTTTTCTATATACTTACCTGTTTGCTTTTTTTATGTAGTTACAGACCTTTGACAGGTCTTACCATGGTATGTAGGCCTGTGTTTCAGGTGGACCAAGCGGCAAACAGAATTTTTCAAGAGAAGGCATCTTGAGACTTTTTCCTTCTTTTCATACAGTTTATTATTACCTCAAGATGAGAACTGTTGGTTTAATAGTGCTTTCCAAACTTTAATCACCTGGAGATCTTCTCAGTGGATCTGGTATTGGGGTCTGAGGTTTTGCATTTCTCAAAATCTCCTGCATGATGCAGATGCTGCAGAGAAGTGAGGATTTTACAAGCCTTATTTCTCAGGTACATCCTCTCACCTAGCGCCTGGCAGCAGAACCACTCAGAAAGAAAATCATCCTGCAAATATGCTGTAGTTTTCCCGGGGTCACAGGACACATTTTATCCTCAACCTGGCCTCTTCTCCAATAATGGTATTTTTCAGTGGTCATGGGAACAGCCCAAAGCAAAGATCCTGCAAAGCTAAGGGTCTAGGACCTCCACTGTAAACTTAACTTCAATTAAACGTAAGGTTTTGTTTGTTTTTTGTTTTTAATGCTAACTTATAAATGTGACAAGTTAACTCGTCTGATACAGTCATGATTATCTTAGTTGTCTATCACTCTGGCAAAAATATATTTGCCTGAAGTCATTAGCCCATTGACAATTAACTTTATTTTAGTATGGATTGGTTTAGTGTTCTTAAATAATGTAGTTTCCAAAACTGACTTTTTTTGGAGTCTTGGTTTTGTGGTTCTGGTAAAGAAAACGTGGTGTTTTAAACATGTACGCTGTTTTGTTTTCTTCATAGTTAAGTCCCATATTAATATATAGTAATTGGATCTTTGGATCATTTATGAAAGGAAGGAAGGAGGGAAAAGAAGAGGAAGGAAAGAGGGAAGGAAGGAAAGAAGAGGGGAAAAAAGATGAGAGACAGAGAGAAAGAAGGAAGAAAGAATATTTTCATAGCCTTAACTTTAAAACAAATCTCTGCTTTAATAAACTTCATAATTTTCTTTAAGATTTTTTTTTTTGAGAGACAGGGTGAGAGAGAGTATGTATGTGCACATGAGCCTGGGAAGGACAGAAAGAGAGAGAGAATCTTAAGCAGACTCCATGCCTAGCATGGAGCCTATTGTAGGGCTCAATCTCTGCTCAAGAGATTATGACCTGAGCTGAAATCAAGAGTTGGGCTCTAAATCGACTGAACCAACCAGGCATCCCAAAACTTAGGAATTTTAATGCAACGGTAGAATATTCATTCTTTGGGATTTCTTTTCATCCATAGCATTAAAAATGGAAATGAAAAATTATAATTATTATTTAGTATTGTTCAAATCATTCACCTAAGTTATATACATATGTATTTTTCTTCTTTTATATGAATTAGTTCTCAACTAACTTTGTCTTCAGTTATCCAAACACTCAAGTAATTTGAGCTGATACATGGGTAGATACAATTATTCATATTTGTGATTCATAGGCTTATAATATTACCATGCTTGGAAATTTTGATTTTAGGACAACATTCAAGTTGTCTGTATGAATAAGTAACTGAATAATAGATAAGTATCCATCATCTCTGTATTGCCCATGGTAATTCTGTCTTGTTTCAAAAAGATAATATTTTGAATAAGAATTTTCTTCTTAGATAATTTTCAATATCATTATCATTATCATTTCAATATCATTATCATTACATTTTGATCCTTGGATATTAAAAAGGAAAAAAAAGGATGATTCATTCACATATTTAGGAACCTTTCTTTTATGATGCTGAGAAAAATTGGAAAATGAGCAAATAGCTAAATTTACCAGTTCTTCATTGGAATAATATTGATTGACTACCTACCATGTCCTAGGCAGAAAGAATATAGGTAAAATAGCAGGGACTTGGCTTAAAGAAATTACAGATAAAAAAATAACAGTTTAATTAGGGCACAGTGTAAAGACTGATAGACTGGAACACCAGATATAATAATAAAGGGCAGAACATAGAGTAAGAATATGATATTTCAGTTTGGGGTAGGGGAGTTGATTTATCTCAGAGGAGTTGATTTATCATTTGCTTCTTAAAGACAAGTTCAGAGATAGGCAAGGAGGAAGGAGGGTCATGCCAGAAAGGGAATGTGGTATTTAGGGCACTACACAATAAAATTCAAATTGGTCTATTAGAAGTGAAATGTAAGTGTTAAAGGAATGAGAGAGATAACACTTGAGTTCAGATAACAAAGGACCTTTATGTTCCATGCTAAAAGTTAAACACTGGCGAATCCCTAATCAGTTATAATGGTGAATTTCCCATTTCAGAAAAATTTCTCGGTAGTTATGGTGAGGGAATGATTCCAGATATTCTAAAAGCAGGAATATGAGTTTGGAAGGGTATTTTTGTCAGCCAGGATAGAAATGATAAGGGCTTGAACTGTGGTAGTGAGATTAAGAATGTTAACTTCAGAAATTATTAAGTAAAAAGAATAGAATTCTGGGATTTAGTGGAAATTAGGTTTGATGAAGAAGGAGATGTGTAGATGGATGATACCTAGTTTTCTACTTATCTGATAAGCTGAATAGTTGGTGTGTATGTAACACTACACATTTTTTTTCCTACATGAATGCCAGATTCAATTCAGCAGTGGTCACCATAGAGTCTCAGCACTCAATACAATATCTGCCTCATAGTAGATGCTCTATAAATAGCCTTTGAATGAATGATAATCTTACTATTCATAGAAAGGAAATGTAGGATCAAGAGTACATTTTGGAAGGAAGACAATGGGTAAAATTTTGGACATGTTGAATCTGATGTGTTCCCAACTGGTGGGAAATGTTCGGTAAGTAGTTGGATGTTTGGGTATATGGATTTATAAAATAAAAAGTTTAACAGGAACCATGGCTTAGTCATTCTGTTTTTAAATCTACCAGAGCAGTATTATATAAGTCTCTAAATGTGTGTTAACTTGAATCATAGTAAGCAGCAATATTCAAATAGTATTTCAGAATTTGGCAATCTAATCTAGCTGGTTTAGGCATATACAAAAAATTAGAAATGGTTGTATATTTTTAAAAACCTGGAATCTTAACCATTTATTCATTGATGGACATTCAGGTTATTTACATATCATGTCTATTGTGATAATGCTACAATGAACATGACAATGGAGATATTTCTTCATGATACTGATTTCATTTTCTTTGGATATATACCCAGAAGTGGGATTGCCTCATCATATGGTAGTTAGGAACCTCCATGCTGTTTTCCATAATGGCTGTATCAATTTACATTCTTATTAGTAG
This sequence comes from Cryptoprocta ferox, assembly GCA_028646485.1. Classification (NCBI taxonomy): domain Eukaryota; kingdom Metazoa; phylum Chordata; class Mammalia; order Carnivora; family Eupleridae; genus Cryptoprocta; species Cryptoprocta ferox. The sequence continues at coordinate 22,378,014 of CM053570.1, forward strand.
CATGCAAGGATTACCAAAGAAAATGTTATATATTATATATAATAGAATATTATTCAACCATAAAAAGAAGGAAATCCTGTCATTTGCAACAACATGGATGAACCTGAGGGACATTATGTTAAGTGAAATAAGGCAGACACAGAAAGAAAAATACTATATGATTTTACGTATAAAGATCTTCCTTGACTTATGATGGGGTTATATCCAAACAAACTAATCATAAGTTGAATCACCTCACTGTGTTCAAATGTAATTAAAATACTGTTAATTAAAAATTGCATTTAATACCTCTAACCTACTGAACATCATAGTTTAGCCTATCCTACCGTAAACATGTTCAGAACACTTATATTAGCCTGCAATTGGGCAAAATCATCTAACACAAAGCCTATTTTATAATACAGTGTTGGATATCTCATGTAATTTATTGAATAACCTACAGAATGTGAAAAATGGAATAGCTATATGTGTAGAAAATGATTGTAAGTATATCAGTTGTTTACCCTTGTGTTCTGTGGCTGACTGGGAGCTGTGGCCCGCTGCCATAACACAGCATCATGAGAGAGTATCATACAGCATATCACTAGCCTGGGGAAAAAAAATCCAAAATTTGAAGTGCAGTTTCTACTTAAGGCATATCACTTTTGGACTGTCATAAAGTGGAAAAATCTTAAGTTGAAGCACTGTTAAGTCAGGGACCACCTGTATATGGAATCCAAAAAAAGTTGAACTCATAGAGCCAGAAAGTGGCAAGTGATTACTAGGGACTTAGGGGTAGGGGAAATAGGGAGATGCTGATCAAAGAGTACACACCTTCATTTATAGGATGAATGAGTTCTGGGAATCTAATGCACAGCTTGGCATTTATAGTTAGTAATAATGTATACCTGAAATTTGCTAAGACAGTAGATAAGTGTGCTTACCACACACACACACAGAAGATGACCATGTATAGTGATGGTTATGTTGAGTAATTTGACTATGGTAATCATTTCATAGTATAGTGAATATGTATGTAGAGTATAGAATATGTATGGTGAATCATCATATTGTACACATGAAATATATGAAATTTTTATTTGCCACTAATATCTCAATAAAGCTGGGGAAAATAAGTAAATCAAAGCCTGCTTTAAAAAATATAATGAGGTAGAAATGAGAGGCAGCTCTGATTGTGGAAACCTTTGAGGGAAAAACCTAGTTTTCCACATCCTCTGTTCCTCCTTTTTATCTCCTTTACTACTTACACATAACACACAACACTTTTGGTACCAATGTGTGGGATTTTTTTTTCCCCACACCAAGAAATTCTCTGCAACAACAGCTGGGTGTCCTACAATTTAACTTAATTATGAGTTATCTACCTGGAAATAGTGTCAGATCTCAAGATTAGACTGTTCCCACCCTACTTTAGATGACCATTTTAAGTAGTAGGTCCCCAGGTTACTCACAGCTTATGTAGGACTTATCTACAAATCAGAGTTTCCCACCACATCTTTCTTTCTCAGGTTTGAATAATTTGCTAGGGTGGCTCACAGGATTTAGGGGAACACTTACTTGCATTTACCAGTGTATTCAAGGATATGGTAAAGGATACAGATGAACAGTCAGATGAAGAGATATATAGGACAAAGTCCCAAGAGCAGGAGCTTCTGCCTCCTTTTCTTGAGGTATACCACCATCTTGGTACGTGGATGCGTTCACCTACTCCATGAAGTTGGGGTGTATCACAATCCTGGGATGTGGATGTTTTCACCCACCTGGAAGCTCTCTGTATCTTTGGTATTTTAGTCCCTTTATCGTTTAATCTATTAATTCCTGTATCAATTAATCTAATAGATCCCTGTATCTATTAATCCCTGTATCTTTGGGATTTTAATTGAAGCTTCATCATGTAGGCATGATGGATCATTAACTCCATTTTTAGCCCTTCTCCTTTCTCAAGAGAATGGGGGGGGGCAAGGCTTAAAATTTCAACCTTCTAATCATGGCTTGGTTGTTCTGGTGACCAGCCTCCATCCAGAAGCCCACCCAGAATTATCTTATTAGAACAAAAGACACTAATATCACTGAGAAAATTACAAGGGTTTCAGGAGCCAGAGACTAAATATTAGTCCAAAAGATGCTCCTAGTTCTCTTATCATAGGAAATTACAAGGGTAAGTTTCTATGTTTGATTTAACTCAGATTTACAGGGAAAATCACCTACTGTGTTCAAATGTAATATACTATAATATCTACCATAGTGACTCTTGAGCTACTGAAAACATAGAATAGACGTATTTAGATTATCTGGCAGAACACTGATGTTAGATTAATTCTTCTAGACCCAAGCCTCTATCCTTTATAATTCCCTAACACTTTATGCACACCTTTGTGATTTTTCTTTTTTTGTAAATAAAATCTCTTGGAGGTATCCCAATTTTAGTGTGAAATCTCTTTCTTGTTTGATACATTGTATTATAAAACTTTTTAAAAATTGGAATCAACCTTAAATATTTGGTTCATTTAAAAACACTTAAGTTTTAAATCACTGTATTCATTACCATGAGTGGAACTATGTAGGTGCTGTATAAAATGTCCATTTATCTGTTATTTGAATATCAACCACATGAGAGATAACAGCCAGGATAACAAGATCTAGCCCTCTCTGGCTCTTCATGAGACAGAAAGAAAAAAGGATGACCTAGTAGCTAAAATTCAAGACAATTATTATGTTGTATGTATACACAAATAATGTGGTACGGCTGTCTCTTTTATGGTGCTGGTAGTTCCTGCCTTTGTGATAGTATCCTTTGTATGTTCAAAGATTCTAGTTTCTTTCTCTTTCCTATACTTGTTCCTTTACTCAGTAGTGGTGTTTATTGACAGGTAATGATCCCCGTTGTTACTTATTATCATATTTCTGTTTCATGTCTTTGTGCATAAAATTCATTCATTACATATGTTTATGTTCATACCCTGACTCTTTCTAGTTGTAATTTTAATTAGTAGATACATATTAGATAAATGGACAGATGTAAACGTATATTGTCAATTACGCATATCATCATGTCTTCTCCTTTGTTCTCTATTTCTTTCCCACCCACTTCCAATATCATGAGATCTCTCCTCCTCCAGCTGACTCATCCCTTACCTTGACTGGCTACACAGTGAGAAACATTGATCATATTTGCCTTAGGTTATTCAATGAGAAATGGTATGTAATACAAATTTCTAGATATAGCATCTAAATGCTATCTTTTTGTGATTGAAACTACCTAATAGTTTATGTAAAACAGGTGATGAGCATTGTGTTAACAAAAGATGAATAATGATAAAGGCTTTATTCAAGATTTTAGTGACATGCCTACTCTTTCCTACTCATTTTCAGAGAGGTATGATTGATTTTTCTAAGCACACTGAACCAGGAGTTTGTCCCCTTGAATTTCCAAGACATAAAATATTTTTTCTTAGGAAAGAGTTTTCAGACTTAAACTCTATCAACTATTGACAGCTGAAATTATGCTTTGATTATGCAAATAGACTTTACATTAAATTAGTATTCTCCACAAGAGAACAGTCTGTATCATATCAGGGCTTCGTAATAAATGTTTATTGAAGGGAGGGAGGAATCAAAGGAAGGAGAAAAAAGGTAGGGGAGAGGAGGGAGAGAGGAAAAATATCTGTCTAACTTGGCTTCAACCTTTTGATTTTAACATTTCACACTTTAAAGTAGCCCTGGAAATCTGATTCATAACATTCACTAGATTGTTCAATACATTAATCAATAAGAATGTGTCAAAATTGGATACAAAACTCTTAATGGAAAAACATTCATATAGTGTTGTTTTGCCTTTGATTGTCTCAGTATTTCAGAGAAGTACATGCTCACAGAAAGGTAGCTTGAGGTTAATTGCAACCTTGTTTAGCACTAGGGGTGGTTGGATGGTGGTGTGTAGAAGAAAAAAACCCTATTGCCATGGCATGATTTGTCCTGGGGTGTGGGAAGATGTTTTCCATATAACCATTAAAGCTAAAATTAAAGATATATTAAAGCCAAAATTAAAGATATAATTTGCTGCTTAATAAATGATATACATTTTATAACTTCATTAGGGTTGCTACCTTCCTTAATTTTTGTAGACCATGAGATTTTCAGTGAGGTGCATATTAACTGCAGAGATAATAATGTTTCTATATGTTAATAATTTTAAGTGAAAAACACTTGAACTATTTTCCAGCCACATGGGAGGAATCATTTACATCCTTAAAGGCTTATTTTACCATTAACCCCTTCATTTGAGTAGAGTGGATAGCCATATGTAAAGTATTAATTCTTTTTACATTAGTGCTAATAGCAAGTATTTTAGACCTACTGGTGTGAGAGGATTAAAAGCCACAGCATTAGGCATGCACCAACATTTCTGAGATTAATCCTTGTTAGAGAAACCTAGTGGGAATATATAACTTGATTTTCTGTTTATTGATCAGATGTTTCTTATTTCTTTTATCATGTAAAATGAACCTCTGCAGAGACAATATCATACCGCATTAATATGCTGAATTTAAACAATGCAACCCTGGATTAAATTGGTCCATTTTGCTCTGTTTGTAATACATTTACTATAAATGCAGATTTTAAGGGCACATCTGTGGAGATGGGATACACTCTAAATATTTAGCATGATGGCCCAAATAATGATAAGCCATCCATGCTTTTTCTAGTCAGAAAGTCATGTTAACAACAAAGTTCTGGGAATATTTACTTTTGTTTGTTAGAAAGGGTGATTAGGGATTCGGTGAAAAATAGGTGCATTATATATTTTGAAAAGAGGAAAGGGATGGTATTTCTGTGTCTTTTCTTGTCTCTTTTACTCCCACCCCCAACCCACCCCATCCCACCCTACCTTGGTTGCCATGTTAGCTTAGAAAATATGTCCTGGCCTCTCATTCTCATGTTCACTTTAATTTGGCTGGATCCCAGGAGTGTCATTCAAATATTGACTAATCAGCAGAGCATAGGCACAGACTAATCAGGAGGTACTTCAGCCATAAATGACTTGGTAGTGAAGGACTTGATTGTTTGGCTAAAAGTTAGCCTAGCATGGTGGTTAGCTTATCTCTAATTTATCTGGATATCTTAAACTGTCTTGGATGATGGCAACCAATGGATTCTTAGTGATTTCTATTCTAAAAGAAAGTTAGGAAGGAGTGGGTGATAAGAAAGGTTGGTAAGGAGGTGTATATATATATATACATACATATATATATACACATATGTATATATATATACATATGTGTGTATATATATATAGATAGATAGGCATTTATGGTAGTAAATATATTACAGTTTATTTTTGTCAGATAGTATTATACTTTTAAGATATCTAAAAAACAATGTTTTTAGTTCCATAAAAGCTTCCCTGAACCAGTGTTCAAGAAAAACTGCTATATTTTGCTCAGAATTCCAGTCTCTCTCCCTCTTTCCTGCCCCCTTGTTGATTGGTGCCAGTTCTGGACTCTAAATCTCATGCTATTCCACTTGGCTCTGGGTGTCTTTTACTTGAACACAGTGATTAGATTTATCTGTTTGCCTACCACTTGACTAGGTCTGATATTCACCAATGTCTTTATCATTTAAGATGTTGCCATAATCTTGATTTCTTTCTCATTATACCCCTAAATTTGTCATGTCATTACCTATGAAAAAAAAATATGAATGGCTAGTGGTATTACCCTCCTAGAACCGCTCATTAAAACTGATCAACTTTGAGTGTACACGGACTAGGATTGGACTGGATTGGCACACTGGATAGGCTTAAATGTTATTTTCCTTTCACATCAATATATGTTTTAACAATTTGATTAATGTTCATTTTAAGAGACAGAATATAAATTTCCATTACTAAAATTCACAGAGAAACAGATTCCGTTACTAATTTATTTCTGTTGGCAGAGACAGAGTCATTGTTCTTAAAAAAATGTCAAAATGAGTCTTACTGCTGTGTTTTCTTGCTTTCTTTTCAGAGACTTTTTAAACCAATCAAATTTTCATGGACCACATTAAATATTTAAAATCAAATGATAAAATAAATCACCCCTGCCTGGTAAAGAACATCATACTCTGTACTATTGGTTTAGAATATCAGTTGACTACCACTACCAAATTTGGGCTTTTCAAATTGTGAATCTGTTACACAGTTAATAAGCAGAGCTAAGACAGCCCCTGTGAAAGGAATATATATATATATAATATATCATAGATATCATAGGTATAATAGATATATATGTATATATCATAGAGATATTATGTCACACACACACACACACACACACACACACACTGGATATTGATTGCTGTGTTGGAGCAAACAAGACAAATGTACTTTTGCCAGGAGTTCATGTAAAACCCTAATTTACCTGTTAATATTTCAATTTTTTAGTCTAGTATTATTTTAATTTTACTTATAAATGTGTATTCTGAGCTGATACCTGATTTATCTACTCTTATTTTTTCTCTGACCTGAAGCACAGCATATATCCATCCATCCATCCATGCATGCATGCATCCATCCATCTAGTTCTTTGTTCCTTCATTTAGTAAACATTTGTTGATCAGCCCTTATATATAGCTGGTATTATGATTGACACTGTATATAATTTCACACAGCAGTCTTCCAAGACGAATACTAGTATTTTAATTTTGCAATTAAGAAGGCTGATGCCCAGGGGCGCCTGGGTGTCTCAGTCAGTTGAGTGTCTGACTCTTGGTTTTGGCTCAGGTCATGATCCCAGGGTCATGGGATACAGCCCTGCATTGAGCTATGTGCTGAGCATGGAGCCTGTTTAAGATTCTCTCTCTCTCAATCTCTCTCTCTCTCCTCCTCTGCCCCTCTTCCCCACTTGCGCTTTCTCTCTCTCTAAAGTAAATTAAAAAAAAATTTAATGTTTATTTTTATTACTTTATAAAAATGTTTTATTTAATTGGGGGGGGGGTAGGGCAGAGAGAGAGAGGGATACATAGAATCCGAAGCAGACTCCAGGCTCCGAGCTGTTGGCAAAGAGCTTGACCGGTGGCACAAACCCACAAACATGAGATCATGACCTGAGCCAAAGTCGGACACTCAACCAAGTGAGCCACCCAGGTGCCCCTGATGTTTGTTTATTTTTGAGAGACAGAGCATAAGTGGGTGAGGAGCAAAGAGAGAGGAAGATACAGAATTCAAAGCAGGCTCCAGGGTCTGAGCTGTCAACACAGAGCCCAATGCAGGGCTCAGACTGACAAGCCATGAGTCATGACCTGAGCTGAAGTTGGGCACTTAACCAACTGAGCCACCCATGTGCCCCTCTAAAATAAATTTTTAAAAAGGGCTGATGCCCAAAAGTTAAACAACTTGCCAACATCATATTAAGAGTGTTCTCTTTGTTGATACTACCCAAAGCAATCTACATATTCAATGCAATCCCTATCAAAATAACACCAGCATTCTTCACAGAGCTAGAATAAACAATTCTAAAATTTGTATGGAACCAGAAAAGACCCTAAATAGCCAAAACAATCCTGAAAAAGAAACCAAAGCTGAAGACATCACAATCCCGGACTTCAAGATGTATCACAAAGCTGTAATCATCAAGACAGTATGGTACTGGCACAAAAACAGACACTCAGATAAATGGAACAGAGTAGAGAACCGGAAGTGGACCCACAAATGTATGGCCATCTAATCCTTGACAGAGCAGGAAAGAATATCAAATGGAATAAAGACGATCTCTTCAGTAAATGGTGTTGGGAAATCTGGACAGCGACATGCAGAAAAATGAACCTGGACCACTTCCTTACACTATACACAAAAATAAACTCAAAGTGGATGAAAGACCTTAATGTAAGACAGGAAGCCATCAAAATCCTAGAGGAGAAAGCAGGCAGAACCTCTTTGACCTCAGCCACAGCAACTTTTTACTCAACATTTTCCAGAAGGAAGGGGAAAAAAAGCAAACATGAACTCTTGGGACCTCATCACAATAAAAACCTCCTGCACAGTGAAGGAAACAGTTAGCAAAACTAAAAGGCAACTGATGGAATAGGAGAAGATATTTGCAAATGACATATCAGATAAAGGGTTAGTATCCAAAATCTATAAAGCAGTGATCAAACTCAACAGCCAAAAAACAAATAATCCAGTGAAGAAATGGGCAAAAAACATGAATAGACATTTTTCCAAAGAAGACATCTGGATGACTAGCAGACATATGAAAAAATGCTCAACATTACTCATCATCAGGAAAATAGAAATCAAAACCACAATGAGATATGATCTCATACCAGTCAGAATGGCTAAACTTAACAACTCAGGCAACAACAGATGTTGGCAAGGATGTGGAGAAAGTGGATCTCTTTTGCACTGCTGGTGAGAATGCAAACTGGTGCAGCCACTCTGGAAAACAGTATGGAGGTTCCTCACACAATTAAAAATAGAACTATCCTATGACCCATCAATTGCATTACTAGGTATTTATCCAAGGGATACAGGTGTACTGTTTCAAAGGGTCACATGCACTCCAATTTTCATAACAGTACTATTGACAATAGCCAAAGTATGGAAATAGCCCAAATGTCCATCTACAGATGAATGGATAAAGAAGGTGTGGTGTATATATACAATGGAGTATTACTTGGCAATCAAAAAGAATGAAATCTTGCCATTTGCCACAACGTGGATGGAACTAGAGGGTATTATGCTAAGCCAAATTAGTCATCCAGGGAAAGACAAATGTCATATGAGTTCATTCATATATGTTCACTCATATGTGGAATTTAAGATACAAAACAGATGAAAGTAAGGGAAGGGAAGCAAAAATAAAAATAGGGAAGGGAACAAAACATAAGAGATTAAATATAGAGAACAAACTGAGGTTTGCTGGAGGGATTGTGGGTGGGATGATGGGCTAAATGGGCAAAGGGCATTAAGTAAGACACTTGTGGGAATGAGCACTGGGTGTTATACATAGGAGATGAATCACTGGAATCTACTCCTGAAATCATTATTGCACTATATGCGAACTAACTTGAATGTAATTTTTTTTAAAAAAGTGTTCTGCTCATCTTTGATTTTTAGCATCGTCCTTGCAACAGAAAGAGCATTTAATGCTTATAATTGAATGAATAAGTGAATAGAATACATTTTACTATAGCTAACACCCATTTAGTGCCCATTAAGTACCATAAACATGTCTATGCTTTCCTATATTCTCTCATTTACTCACTACAAAAGCCTCAATAAGCTTGGTGCTATTAATGATCATATATCTGTTTTATAGATGAGGGGCCTGTCGAAAAAGTGTTTAATTAATGTGCTCAAGATCATACAGCTAGAAAATTGCAGATCAGGAGTTTAGATTGTGGCTCTGTCCATGACTCTCACCATCCTTTTTTTTTTTTTTTTTTTTTTTTTTTTTGTCTGTCACTGTACATGATGCATTGTGAATGTTCCAAAACTGCTGTGTTGATGATGGTGATGATGTGGAATGGAAAATTTTGTCTGAAGTGTTGAATAAACTATTATGCTATTTTATAGTAATTACAAAACTTTCAAATTACACTTGCATGGGTCGTCTCTCTAAATCCTTAGAACACCTTATATTCATTCTACTTTAAAAATTTTTTGTAATGATTATTTATTTTTGAAAGAGACAGAGTGTGAGTGAGGAAGACACAGAACCTGAAGCAGGCTCCAGGCTGTCAGCACAGAGTCCAACACGGGGCTTAAACCCACGAGCTGTGAGATTATAACCTGAGCTGAAGTCAGACAGTTAATCGACTGAGCCACACAGGCGCCCAAATATATTCATTCTACTTTTAACAACAAAATACCTTTTTTTTCTTGATATAAAAATAAGAGTATATGTACACTTATGTGTAAATGTATTATCATATGTGTGTATACATACACATATACACATACACATAGATATTATCATATATATACACATATAGAGAGAGATGTAAGGAGGGAGAGGGAGAAAGATGGGTATAATATAGTTCTAGATAGAGATATAAAACTAATATTTAAACTGGTTTGTCTTCTCTTCTCATATCAAAGTTCATTTGTGTTTTAAATCACCCCAAATGTGCCAGTGTACCTGGATATATGCTTTGGAAACAACTAATTATGATTTTATTACTGATGCATTATTTTTTTTTTAATTTTTTTTTGAGACAGAGAGAGACAGAGCACAAGTGGGGGAGGGGCAGAGAGAGGGAGACACAGAATCCAAAACAGGCTCCAGGCTCTGAGCTGTCAGCACAGAACCTGATGTGGGACTTGAACCCATGAACCATGAGATCATGACCTGAGCCGAAGTTGGACTCCTAATTGACTGAGCCACCCAGGCGCCCCGTGATGCATTCTTTAATTGCTTAGAAATAAAGATTTTCACATGAAGAAGTTTGGCACAAAATTATAGTCTTTATAAAGAAATTTGAGATAGAAAAGATAACTTCATCTTAAATCATGTAGTCTTGTAGTCAGTTGATCATATGTCCACAAATATAGTTTTACTTTTTTAACCCATTGTGTACACAGTTTTCAGTATTTAGTTCTGTCAATAGAACACCCTGGAAGCAGTGAGGGTAATGAAGAGGAATGATAGTTTAGATGTATTCTTTCCTGGAATGCCAGTTGAATTAAATCTTCCATTCCCACTGCAGACATACAAATCTATAATCTCCTTTCAAGATGAATCCAGAATCAGGAGTCTGCATTCTTTTATTCTTGGTCAGGAGATTAAAATTGATCACAGGCCACACAAGGGAGTCAGCTGTAGTATCACAGCTCAATGTGGTTAACGAGGACAGCGCTTGCCTTCTGTTCTTCTTAACCGTGCACTTACACGTTACATATATTATTGATTTCAGGGGTCATCTGAGGCTGTGGGGAGGTTGTGTGACTTGACAATATTTTGCTGTTTTTAAGGGATGAGAGCTATGAGCCCTGATAGCAACTGGGACAGGTATAGTTTAAATTTGACAAATGAAGATTTATACTTTTTGAGCTAGCAAAGTCCTTCATGTAGAAATAATGAATGAAAATTTGAGAGTTGATTTAACATAGGTCAAATGACTTGCAGGGAAAGAAGGAAAATAACGCTTTAATTATTACCCTTTCACCAAAATGAATTGATGATAGGTTTGTCATTGTAGATCTGTGCTTTAAACAAATGAATAGTGCTTAGAAGATCCTTTTACAAGACATCATTTAAATTTAAGTAGACATAGTTTACCTAAAATCATTTGAAAATGTAGCGTAGGTGGGATGATATGTGAATAATTACCTACTAATCTTTAAAGCGTGTTTTTTCTTTCTGGTGAATAAAACTACTGTATTAACATTCAGAAAATTAAAGGTGCCACAGATCACTGTATGCTAAATTTTCAAAGACTGAATTTTCAAGCTTCTTCTATTTTTCTCTAATAAGAATGATTATATGCTATCCTGAATATATATTTTATGTAATGTTGGAAGAAGCACAATGCTTAAGAGTTTTTATTAGATTAAATTGGCTTAACCACTTACTAGCTATAAGATTTTAGAAAGCTTATTTGACTGACTTCAACCTCAGTTTGCTCATCTTCTTTTTTTTTGTTTATTTTTTTTAATGTTTATTTATTTATTTTGAGAGAAGGAATGGGCAAGCAAGGAAGGTGCAGAGAGAGAGGGAGAGAGAGAATCCTAAGCAGGTTCTGCATTGCCAGTGCAAATCTTTGCTCATCTTTAAATGGTCATAAAGATGTCTAGCTGATCAAGTTTTTGTCATGAGGCTCAAATATACAAGAAATATTTTAAAGTAATAAAGCACTCTACAAATGTAAACTCTTAAAATAAGCCTGCACTTATGACAGTTAGTGGTAGAAATATCTGCTAAACTACATTTTCTCTTTTTCTTCATAATCTGTAGAACACACTGGAAGATAGCAAGTTAGACAGATAGCAGGTTACAAAAAGATAGCAAGTTACAGAAGAGTCCATTGGGGCTAAAATGTGAAATTTATTGGATTATATTAAATTAATTATATGGGCTTTACATTCACTATGCTCTAAGAAGTAGAATTAAAAAAGCTTAGTATTAGAATATAGCTTTTAAAAAATATGAAAATATTGACACTTATAAGAAATGGCCCTTAAACCCATATGTCAGAATAGAAATCATGTTTTCATAAACTGAAATATAGATCATATGTAATATACATATGATATATATGATATTTACTAAGATCATGTATGATATATACTAATAAGATATAATGTATTAATATAATATTAAAACATATAACTATGATGCATATTATTATTAATGTCTAATGACATTAATTAATTAATTATAAAGTCATTAATTATTAATAAATATCATATACATCATATTTATATATATACACCAAAGTATTGGCTTCTTAGTTCATTAAAACAAAGGTGTTTGGGATAGAATTCATTAATTTATGTTGATTTTTAAAAGTGTGAGATTTATATTGATACTGTCAAGATATATGTTCTATATACTATGGTTAAAGTGGTACAGGTACTTCTGAATATAATTTAATTTTCGAATTTATATACAGTGTAGGGCTTAGAGGAAATTTAAAAAATTTCCAAAGAGCAACACAGTGTTAGTTTGAGCCCCGTGATTAATCCACCATCTGCTGTTACTATAGTTTCTTCATCTAGTAGTAGGAAAAGAGAAGATGAGACCATTTGCCTATATAATGGGCTCCAATTATAATGAAAATAATTTCAATTATTATCAGTTAAATTTCTCATGTCTGAATAATACTTCACGATTCAAGAGTCCCTGAAACAGCTCGAACAAGGGAGGTGGTGCTAAAAGTTTGATTTTACCAAAGAAGAAACTAAGGCATAGGGAGGTAGGCTAATTTGCTCTATATCACACACATAGTAGGTGAGGGGACTGAGAGCAACCCTCGGTATTCCTACCTTGGCCATGCATTTCAGCTGCCTGAGAGTATTTGGTTTTGCTTCAGACGTCAGAAAATTTGTTTCAGGGTGAACCACACATGAATGTGCCCTTTTGTAGAATTTTCAAACCCAGTAGAGGGAGAACACCACATCCCTAATTCAGACCTTCAGTTTTCAGAGAAGCCTTTCTAAAAATGTTTTTCCATCACATATTTATATAAGCTAAGTTATATCCATTTTGTATCATCCACTCACAACTGAATTAATATGGAGTTGTCATTATGACTGCTTCTTTCTTCTTGAAAACATTTGCATATATTTTCCATTAATCCTGATTACTAAAAGGGCCTGTGGTATATTCCTCCTCTGGCAAAATCTGTCTTTCTATACTTGGGCTGCGTTGCTAGAATACCTTGTGGTGTGGGTATCAGCAGAGTATTTATCCTGTTGCATCTTCTGATCTGCCTAATCTAATTAAATTGATTCTTATAGTTGCAATCCATGTATTTGTATTTTGTTGTTTTTGTTGTGTTTTATATTGCCTCTCAATAAATCTCCTTTAGTTATATTACTGCTAAAAGTAACTGTAAGTCAGTGGCCTTGTACTATACTTAAAAGTGAAGGATGAGTCCTGAAATCCAAAAGTACTCTTTCGAACACCTGTTTCTTTGTGCTTTATAGTGCATATTTTTATATACTAGATAATTTTTAAAAATTATGTCTAGGGGCACCTGGGTGGCTCAGTCATTTAAGTGGCCAACTTCAGCTCAAGTCATGATGTCATGGTTTGTGATTTAGATCCCTGTGTCAGGGTCTGTGCTGACAGCTCAGAGCCTGGAGCGTGCTTCAGATTCTGTGTTTCCATTTCTCTCTGCCCCTTCCCTGTTCACGCTCTCTCTCTCTCTCTCTCTCAAAAATAAATTTAAAAAAAACATTAAAAAATAAAAATAAAAATTCTGTCTATTCTGTAGGCAAGAAAGTTTGAACTCATACCTCTCTTCTCCTGACTTCCAGTATACCACTTTCTCTTGTATCTCTTACCTGACTGATCTATCCTTAATCTCTGTTTGGGCTCCCCTTCCTCTTTCCTCCTCTAAATGTTGGTATGTTATCTAGGACTCTACCCTTAGTCTTCTTTTCTGTTTACTGTATGCACTCACTCTAGGATTAGCTCATTGGCATTCATGACTTTTAGTAGAATCTTTTTGCTCATAATTTTCAAATCTGTTTGTCCAGACCAGATTTCTCTGGTCATGAGATTCAGGCATGAATTTTCACCTGTTTATTACCTAGAGGACAACTCTCTTGGATGTGCCACACTCCATTACAGATATCCAAATGGAATAACATTGTTCCCCTAGGACCTGCTCCTCTTCCACTGTACTGGATTAGTCAAACACATTACTCTTGAGGTACCCTCCAAAACAGAAAATTAAGACCTAACTTTGACCCTGTCTTTCTCTATATTCCGTACAACTACTACAGACCAAATTCTATGAAATTAACTCCTAAATATGTCTGGGGTATGTTTTTATTCACCTGTATCTCTACTATCAGTATTTTAGTGTGAGTCCCCCTTTTTCCCCATTAAAGTTACTGTAATAGGAGAAGAGAGTAAAAAAAATCTCTAGGAAATCCAGAGGCACATTTTTATTTTTTTATAATGATTAAAATTTTTTTTGATGTTTATTTATTATTGAGACAGAGAGAAACAGAGCATGAATGGGAGAGGGGCAGAGAGAGAGGGAGACACAGAATCTGAAGCAGGCTCCAGGCTTTGAGCTGTCAGCACAGAGCCCAACGCAGGGCTTGAACCCACAAACCATGAGATCATGACCTGAGCCGAAGTCAGATGCTCAACCGACTGAGACACCCAGGCGCCCCCAAAGGCACAGTTTTAAATGCTATATATAGAATTTCTTTGAAGGATGAAAATTTCATTCAATAGTTGCATTTCATTCTTCATTATCTCCATATTTGTTCTAATATAAACACCATACTTTGAATTGCTTATCTTTGAGTGAAATTCTTGCTCCAGGATGGTAGGTTGTGTTTATACTGAGGCTGTGGACCCTCCCTGCAATGTCATGCTATTGGAGGTTACTAGTAATCCAGGTTGAGAAGTATAAGGTAAGTGTTCTTTTCTTACCTGAATTTATGCAGGATGCCCTTACATGATCTACTCCCATCATTCCCACTGCCTATAAATCAGTTCCATATACTGCTACCGAATTGTCCTTCTTGATATACAAATCTGATTATACAATTTCTCTGTACTATCTTTTCAGGGTAAAATCCAAACTCATTGGTATGACTTCATGGCCTCATTCTCCCTGTCAGATTTTAAAATTTGTTATTCTCTCTCTCCTCCTATCTGCTCCTCTAAACCCTAGTCCAGTCAGATGGAAGTCTTACCCTTTATGCCTTTATATATGTTGTTCATTATTAGCCTTTTTTACCACTGGAAACCTTCAGCATGAGCATCCTTGTCTTTAGTCCAGGTGAAGTGTGCTTTGTGCTCCTGTGCCCTGACCTCTGCATCCTTCTATCATAGCACTTATCTTGCTTTATTCTAAGTTCCTTCCTTCCTTCCTTCCTTCCTTCCTTCCTTCCTTCCTTCCTTCCTTCCTTCCTTTTCTTTTAATGTTTTTATTTATTTTTGAGAGAAAGCGTGAGTAGGGAAGGATCAGAGAGAGAGAGAGAGAGAGAATCAGAAGCAGGTTCCAGGCTCTGAGCTATCAGTACAGAGCCCAACATGGGGCTGGAACCCACTGACAGCGACCACAAGATCATGACCTGAGCCAAAGTCGGATGCTTGACTGACTGAGCCACCCAGGTGCCCTGCTTTATTCTAAGTTTCTGATTACATGTTCTCCCATTAGATTGGAAACTGTTCATCTATGTATCTCTAGTACCTGATATGTTAGCTAGCACATAGTAGGCACTCAATAAATATTATTGAATAAGTGGTAAATGAAACATCTATGATTTCTATTTCTAACTGATCTCAATCATAATTAAAAATCACAGCTGGCATCCAAATCTAAAAGTTGACCATAAGAGACTATATGTTTGTTTGGCTTTTTTATGTAACAAAAATTTCAGAACTAGATATGCAACAAGTATGCATGGAACTTACCAAGTTTTACATTGTTAATTACCAATATTTAAGAAAATTTCAGTTGGCACTAAGTTAAAAAATTATGTGTAGTTTTGTTGCTGTTATGGTTTTTGTTATGGAGTTGTCTACTAAAATCATGTTAAATATCAAGGGAGAAAAAAAGGAAGGTGCAAGTATGAAAATAATAGGAGTTTAAGTTTTAAAATACATAAAATCCAATTTATTTATTAACATTTGCTCTATGCCAGTCGCTGTGCTAAGCAATTATAATATTATTGAGGTATATTATCTCACTTAATCTCCCTGTCTGGAAGGTTTTGTAGATAAGGAAATTGAGACTTAACTGATTTTGTAAGGTTACATAGCTAATACATAAACTAGTAATGATATGAACATAGTTATCTCTGATGTCAAAACCACTACTTTCTCTTATATCAGGCCTAGCGTACCTAAAAGTTCTTGTATACAGTGATATTCATTCATGGTGTGTAGTGATTGTCAAGTGTGGATAATTACATTGAATTTTGGCATTTACAGCCACACTCTGGTCACTTGGAATGACATTTGGATGAATAGTACAGTATAATTGATTTAATCTTGATGAATGTGATTCTTTAACCATTTCTGAGTCATTTAGAGAATGTAATGAAAGACATAGACCCTCTGCACACATGCACAGTAAAACGACATTGGAAGGGTTCAGAACAAAGCCTCCCCAAAATGTGTTATTACTTTGGCATGTGGATTCTTTTGAGCTGAAATCAGGCAAGGCCCAAAAAACTGAGGAGGGGCTTTTACCTCCTGCTTCACTACCTAAAAGAAATTAGAGTGCCTAGTCCTGGAAAAGAACTAACACCAGAGATAACTACAAAGAATATGGGCTAGCTGTTGGGGGGAAGCTCAGTGGGACTTGGGAGATCAATTCCTCTCTGTGTCCCACTGTCTCTGTATAATAGGATTTGGCAAACATGTGTTTACCAAACATTTGCTATTCTCATCTTCCTATAAATTATCTTTCTCCACCTTGAAGTCTCAGACCCCTGTGCCCCTCACAGTTAGCTCTGGATGTCATATAAGCCTCAGTTGCCTGACTTCCTGTGGATTTCATATTCTTATGGGGTTCCTGTATGTATGTGATTAAGTTTGTTTTTCTCTTGTTAACCTGTGTTATGTGAATTTGCTTAATAGACCAGCCAGAAGAAACTAGACATGTAAAAGAAAAATTCTTCCTCCCCTATAATACATGTACAGAAATGTACGTTTTTGAATCTTGGTTTTCTTGATAAACTCAGGTGATGTTCAGAACTCCATTTCTAGATCATCTACCTGTTTTGTGGATGAATGAACTGACATTCAAGGTCGACCACATGTTTCTGAAATGGTTGACCATCTCTATACATACAGAATGTCTTTTGGAGAGTACTTACTTTGTAGAATTTCCTGAATTCCTAGAAAAAAGTATTCTAATTTTGAGACTCTTACTCAGCAACATGTTAGTAATACTAAATACATTACAAGTATATTTAAGGATGTATATAATTTAATATTTGCCTTACACACATTTTTTGAAAAATGTATTGAGCTAAGTATTTTCTTGTAAAATTTACAAAATTACAAAATTCAGAATAAGATAAATTTGCATAGAAATGTACCATTTGTATATAAGAGGAAAGTCCATAACTAAAGTGAAATAACCCTGAAGTATCAATATCATCACAAGATAAAAGGAGTATATAGTAGCAGGGACACCAGGTGGTTCAGTAGGTGGAACGTCCAACTCTTAATTTCAGCTCAGATTATGATCCCAGGGTTGTGGGATCAAGTCCCACGTCAGACTCTGTACTGAGCATGAGGCCTGCTTGAGATTCTCCGTTTCTCTCTCTCTCGCTCTCTCCCTCCCTCCCTCCCCCTCTCCCTTCCCCTGCATGGGCATGCACTCTCCTTCCCCACCCCTCTCCCTCTCAAATTGAAAAAAATTATATAGTAGTATAACCAATATCTATGATTGTGAGTTGCATTTTCTACTTGCAAAATTGTTGTTTCAATAATATAGAGCTATATTATGCTTACTTGTCCACATAACAGTTCTATAAAGAAATATATTTTTGAAACTCTTCTCATTTTAAAGGTGAAGAAGCTGAAATTTAAAGTTTAATGGCTTGGACATGAATTTAGAGCTAATAGCTGAAAAGTAACAGAGTCAGGAGTCCATTATTGGTCTTCTGATTTGGAACCAAGCAGCTTTCCTTTGTTTCACAGACATGCTGGGGGAGAATCACATAGACACAGAAACCAAGTTCTAGAAACTGAGAGAGTCACCATGCCCATTTAATGTGTGCTTTATTTAAAGCCTGCCACTTGCTTCCTCAGGCATGCATTGTTTCACTTTGTAGAGTCTGAAGGCCAGAGCATACTTGGATAATTCAAAATGATTTTTAGCTTTTATTTCAGTTTTAATCCATGACCCTAGATCTTGCGTTACGTTTCACCTCATTTTTTATCCCAGTAATATAGCAAAGATTGGTTTGGCTTTAAAGAAAACAGTTTAACTGCATCTTCTAAATGCATGTTATATTAAAAAGTATTAAAGCTTTTGATAAACAGGATACCTTGGCCTCACAATATAGTTGTAAAATCCATTAGAGCAGTTACAAGTAGAGAGGCTACCAGTGCTTGTATTTAAGAATGTATATGAATAAAGTATGTAGAAGTACAATTTTTATAAATACCTTTGAGAAAGTAACTAAGACAATACAATGAATGTGTGGTACCTTTACTGGTGATTAACACATTAGTAATACTTTCGAGATTACATTTTAAAGAGGTCTTCAGCCTTCTACGAATGTGTGTTTATGGTGGCAGCTTTAATGCTATTTCCTGCTGTGCAGTTCAATAGAGTATGTTTTTAGGTGGTTGGCTGAGGGTTTTTTTCCTTATGTATGTCGATGGAGATAAGTGTTTTAATTACTTTTTTAATGTCTGTGCTTTTGTATTTTTCTCCTCTCTTCCCTTTTATTTCCTGCTGTTGAGATTACTGCCTCATCTCCACAGCAGGTGGCTGTTGCAAATTTGTTTTCTTTGTAAGCCTGGTAGATTTATTTTGTAATATAACTGTTCCTTTTTAGTATTTTATTATTAATGATTTCTTTACTTTGGAATATAGTATACTTACATAGTCCTAAATAGTAATTTCCTAACTCATCTAAGAATTCCAATCATTAAGAAAAAAAAACCCTTTGCCTGAGGCATATTTTTTGAGTTTTTTGCTTACCCTCACTTCATGATGTGAGGATTAAAATTTAAGGAAATTGTTTTATAGCAAAAGCCAAATGAGAATGAGAAACAGAGAAAGAGGCCCAAGAGATAAAGTACACTTTAATAAATAATACCAAAAATCAAAGTGATAGGTAGAATTTTGTGACAGAAATAGGAAATTACATTCATACATCTTTTCTACAAGAGAGAGTTTAAGGGGATCTTATGTTTATATGAAAATTAAATTTTAATTATTAAAATAACTTCTGCTAATTATAAGAAAATTAGAATGTTACAAAAGTATAAAGAAAAATACTTCTTTTTTTGTCCAATATTTTGGGTTTTTTGGTTGTTTCATATGTCCCTGTATATAAAAATCAATAGATAAGATAGATCCTGAGTATAGGAATTATTTGTTAGGAAAGTAAAATACATCCAGACATATTTTGTCCATTTTATAATTCTTGGGTATTATTTTATCAATTAAAATAGTTTCTCTCTATTTTATTGCAGATGTATAAAGGGAACAAAAAATATGAGACCAAAATATATAGTGAACCATAGTCCCATTTTATTATATGAAATTGCTGTATATTTTAAGACAGATTAAAAAGTTCTCCAAAAGATTTTTTAGAATCAGTTTATTTGTATTGCACTTGCAGACACACTGCCTTTTTTAAATATATTTATATTGTTTTTCACCCATACATACTACTCTAATTTGGAGCCTACTATTCAGTTCTAATATGAAGTGTGATATGAACTGATCTCATTAGTGTGATAGAACTTGTGTATATCTTCTACACAAAGTGATAAAACAGAACTGAAGTACATTTGTAATTCAACACTGTAGGAAGTGTCATCTTTGGTTATTTCATTCTCTTCTCCAATGCTTTTTAAAATTTACTGTATTATAAATTAAATACAAAAGACCTTAATTCAGCATTTATCAGATTTTCAAAATTGTATGAGCGCTCAGTACTTCTCTTGCTTCTGGATTTCATTATTGTTACATGTTTCTGTATAGAAAAATACCATATGTAATGGGAAAAAATATGATTTGAGATGGTGACTACATTCGTAACATTTTTTTAAAGTCTTCATCATGTTATGCTCTAACTGATTGTGTGATATACAGGATTAATGCATGTGGTCACACTGGGAGAGAAACTAGACAGCAGTTACATGAAACAGATGTTTAATGGGGATTTGAAAAATCAATGAAATGAACACTATTGTGATGCATGGTGATCTGATTTCATATGTGTTATATTGAATCACTCCATTCTTTCTGAAGTCAGTCTGAACTAAATGTATTTACAGTGGGGCGTTGGGGAAAAGATGGGGAGTTATATTGAGAAAGGAAGCATACTAGGGCATCATTGATCTATTCTCTTTCTAATCAATATATAGATCCTAGAATGATAACCCATATGGCACTGTTGTCCCTTGGAAATAAGATATAAATCCTTCGAATCATATTAGTGATCTGTAAGTGCAGATGAAAAACTATAATCCATTGTGGAATTCTGGAATGCTTAGGTCCTTGAAAGGAATATTTTACTTCTATATTGTAATCTCAACTGTTTGGGCTTGGTATAAGATAGTTTACCTTTTCTAATAAGTATAGAAACAAATATAGATACATATGTATATCCATAAATACATATATTTACTATTTTATTCTTAAATTCACATATCTTATATACAACCATCTAAATGAGTTTTTGCAATTAATTACAATAGCTTCTTTTTTTGGAAGTGTTTACTGTGTCTTTTTAGCATATGAGCCTTTATTTTCCATGGTTTTTATATTTTACCCATGACAATAATAATCTCTTAGATTTCAGTGGTGTTCTAGATTTACCAGGGTACTTTTATGTGCACTTTTCTACATAATTTTCAGAACAACTCTACATCAGGCAGGACTATTTTCATTCTAAAATCAAGGACTTTGGTCACAGTATTAACTACTTTTACCCAAGTAGAGCTAGAAAGGGGAAATGGTGAAACTAGAACCCAGTTCTCCAGACTATTAGGTCAGTGCTCTTTGAGACATGATGTTACTCTAATCGCTCCCATTTGAATGCCAAATTAAATATTAGAGGTTCTTAATCTTGCTACTTTCCTGGTCCTGAAGCACATGTGGTTTGAGTCCATTGTAGTCTGCAGAATAAATGAGGTTAGAATACCGTGGTTTGGCTAGCCTTTTATTCTACTCAAAGTTACTAAGTTTTATGGGCTCTAGTACCAATCTGCCTAACGCTGACCACTTAAATGTGTAATAATATTAATTGTATATATCATGGACTAGATGACCACTTAATTTATGTCTATCCAAATGTATCATTTTATTAAATATTTTTTTTAGGGAGAGAATGCAAATAAAAGGAAACATTTCACATCTATGCAAAAAGCTTTACATTTGTTTTCATTTTAGTCTCCTAACAATAGTATGAGGCTGCCGCTGCCCAGAAAGAGTAATTTACTTGCCCAAGGTCATAATAGCTAGTAAGTGCTAAAACTAGAATTTTAATGCAGAAAGTCTGACTTTAGAGTTTTGCTCTTATTCAATATACTGTTTACAAATAATGATAGAAATAAGTCCATTGGAATTGAGTTTTAAAAAAGGTTTAATAAACACAAAGAAAAGCAATGTTTACACAGGGACATTTCTTTTACAAAGACATGGATGGATGGCTGTGGTAGATAGCCTAGTGTCCCTCAGTGAGACTTTGTTTAATGAATCCATGTGTAATCTGCACATTTTAATGTTCTTCCTCATGCAGCACCATTCCCCAAAGTAGGCTCAGGAAATGAGGACTGAGAGCACACAACATGCTTTCTTCTTAGAGAAGAAAGTGAAATATCAGATAGAAAAGTACTTGGAAAAATGAAACACTTAAGACATTTGCCATCAGGTACATTTTGCTATTTTCAGCCACTTGTGAATAGTGACATAATGAGTGGGATTTTGTCTACTAACATCTTATTGAAAAATCACTTGTATGGAATAACCAGAATTGATATACCTGCACAGAGTTTGGTATTCTAGAGCACTGCCCCTTTCCGTAAGCCACAGTCTTTTGCCAGGAACCTGAGGCAGTCTCTGTGTTCTGTCTTCACATCTGTGACATTTGTGAGACTATCTCCTGTGACAGGTGTATCTGATCACCGTCTTTCCCATGCTGGCTCAGCTGTCATTCAAGTGGATGCCTTCAAGAATGAGAGGCATCGCACGAATGCTTGCTCCATTCAATTAACACCAAATAAGTGAGCCAGCGAAGTCACACAGACAGACATTGTAAAAACTGAAGAATTCTTAAACATGTCCTGCCATACCTTTGAAGACCTAGCCTTAAAAGCTTATTTCTCCTTTATTACTTACTAGATGATAACATGAAACAGAACATTTAATACCCTATTAGTGTTAATTGAAGTTGTGCAGAACTTAATATGAGCACAAAAATTTATTATATAAACTGCTGTTATTTATTCTGTAGCTGTTCCAGAGAGAGGTGCTTTTGAAACAAAGCAGAGATACATATTTCAAAGAATATCAAATATTGGAAAATAAGCAGCAGATACCCAAGAGGAATGCACTTAAGAAGGAAAACAATTCAAAAAGGAATTGTACTAGAGAAAATAATCACAAAACAAAGATACAGCCTAGAGAAACAGCCTGTCTTTTCTCTCCTACTAGACTGGAACCTGGCCACAGACACATTCTGTGTTGTGTGCTTATCTGTAGCCTTACTGTGAACCATTTAATGCATACGTGTTAAATGATTTAGATATCACTTGTTATGTAGCTTCACATTATAATAGGGCTTTTAATTATAACATTTTATATGAAAAAGGCAGCATTTTAGTCAATGCTAAAAGCATAGACTCTATAACCAGACTGTCCCAGTTAGAAATTAATACTGCTACTTACTTGTTCTGTGACTGTTGGCAAAGTTACTTAACATATATGCGTCTTAGTTTCCTTGTACCTAAAATGCAGAAAATTCAGTTGTCTCAGAATTTTAATGAGAATTGAATGAGTTAATATATAAAAATCACATACATGCCAGTATTTAAAACAGTGATTGTAATGTAAGCAATCAATACATGGTAAATTAGACTTTCTGTAATGTCAGCAGAATTTATTTATTCTAGGAGAACCTGAAAATATCATTTTGCAATAGTTCTTAAGGAAGTGTTCCTTTGTATAAATATATGCTGAAACACCAAAACTTCAGTAACTATTCTAGGGAAACAAAGAAACTATCTGGTCTAAAAGACCCAGAACACTGTACATCTACTAAGCTCAGCTGTTTTGTTTGTCAAATCTTTGTCAATTCTTCTTTATTCATAAACCTCCTTCTTCCCACTGAAAGGTGAATTAAAAAGTCATTTCAGTGTCATTTTGAAATCATTCTGATAGAGACACATACCTTATTTATTAATATGCCACCTACTCTCATGGAAATCTTCTTTTGATAGATAGGTATTTGCAAGTTTCATTATCTTTCATATTTCACTTAAGATTGCTTCATTTTTCTTTTTTTGTAGCACTTTGTTTAAATTTGCTAAGGTTTAGTACTTTACTTTAAGCTCTATTCTTTCCTTGCCATCATATGTGAAATTTGAAAGAATTGATAAACTACAGAATAATAAACCTATCATATTATTAATAGCTAATGTTTAGTGAGCATTCACTGTTTTAGGTCCAATGGCTTAAGATGGATAGATAGATAGATAGATAGATAGATAGATAGATAGATTCCTTTAAATCTCACATCAGTGAGAGACGTATAATTATTAGTAGAATCATTAGGAGATATATAGATGTAGATGTATATCATATTATATAATTTATTTCAAGGAGTTGGCTTATGTAATTGTGAGAGCCTTCAAATTCAAAATCTGTGGGCTGGCCCAACAGGCAGATTTTTTCTTCCTCAGGGAAACTTCAGTTTTATTTTTCAGGCCTTTCCACTGATTGGATGAGACCTACTCACATTATCAACATAGAAGTTTACTTAAAGTAAACTGATTGTCGATGATAACCATATTTACAAATGCCTTCATAGCAATACTTAGATTAGTGTTTGATCATATCATTTGATGGGCTAGTTAATTACATATAAAACTGACTATCACAGGCACTCACAGAAATCACAGAGCTGGTAAATGGGAGAGGAAGAACTCACACCAAAGTTTGTCTAACGACAAAGCTCCTGCTCTGTCGTTATGGTTAGCGGATGCTAGGATACTTTTGCCAGTTGGGTCAGACTACCAAACAGTCTGAAGGAAAGCTTCAGATGTGCTGTTCTGGGACATAAGTGATGACTTGTCACCCAGGTTGGGGAGAAGAGCTCCATGGACCTTTGGACTTTAAAAGTATGTATACCCTGGAATGTGGTTAAATAGGCTGCAGGAATAATATAACAATCCTGTCCAATTTTTGGCTCATTTTTTCTCTCCTTAAGCCAATATCCATAAGCCAGAACATCTAACCAATACCCTCTTGAACATTTACAGAGAGAATCTGATTCAGTAAATGTTAAACTCATTAGAGTGATAAATGCAGAATGGGGTAAAAGCACAAGGAACTCAGTTGTCCTTGTCAGTGTCTTGATCCAAGTGAAAAAATGAAATTTAAATTTTACCAAAGCTTTTTTTCTTGTGAGTGGAAAATTTATGTCTATGGATCCGGTGGTGTGTTCAGTAAGAATGCCGGGCATTTCTTTAGATAAGTTATTTTAGCAATGGATGTATAGAAAATAATCACAGATGTAAAGCTCCTTCTCTGCCTTAACCATGGTAAGTAGTGAAAAAGCTCAGATTAGGAGTTAGTAAAGGAAGAATTTTAGACCTTATTGACAGTAGATATGGAACTCTTATCTGCCACATATATTTTCTGTGCTTTGTTTTTGATCTGCTTTAAAGATTTTAGTTGGGGCTCCTGGGTGGCTCAGTCGGTTAAACGTCCAACTTGGTCTCAGGTCTTGATCTCACGGTTCGTGGGTTCGAGCCCCACATCGGGCTCTGTGCTGACACCTACCTCAGAGCCTGGGGCCTGTCTTCGGATTCTGTGTCTCCCACTCTCTCTCTGACCCTCCCCTGCTCACGCTGTCTCTCTCTCTCTCTCAAAAAATAAAAATAAAACATCAAAAAAAATTTAAAAAAAAAGATTTTAGTTTATCATATCTCCTTGAAATTGCATAGCACTTCAGGTTGTTTTTCTTGTTTGTGTCTTTTTAAAAGGAAAATGAAGTGCTATGGAACATATGCTATCAATATAGTAGTATAAAAGAGGAGACAAGTCCTTATTTAAAGTTTGATATGTAATATGTATATATATATACATACACACACACACACACACATATATGTTGGTTAGATGAATCAAGTGTAGCTTAAACTACAGTTATCTTTTAATAGCTTTCAAGAAGAATTGTTTTGTCATTAGAGTCTTCAAGTGTATATTCAGCTATTTTTATGTAACCATAACCATTCCCTACCCCAGTCTTTCTAAAATAATTATATAAATAACCACACATTTATGTAATAGTTTCCACATTATAAATATACCTAAGGAGTAATCTTTTATGTCAGAAAATGAGGAAGCAGTCCTATTCCATCTCATTTATAAAGAAGCCAGAAAACTGTATGTTAACTAACTGGAATTTAAATAGAAACTTAAGAAAAAAAAAAAGAAGAAGCCAAAGCAAAGTAAGTCAAATGACTTGCCTAAGCTTCCTAGATAAATAAAATAATTTTAATGACAAATGATCTTAAACTAATCTATGAGCAAACAGAAAATCTTTGGAAGGAAGATGCTGAACAGAGAAGAAAAACGTTTGATTTAATTTGAAGGGACAACAGTGGTCTGTTGCTGGTTACATACTCACTCAATCTACAAGCACCTTCAGCTTTCAGATCAGATAAGCACCTACCTTATCCCACATGACAAAAGTCATCCTTGGGCCATGCCTATTACTCTATGTATCCACCAACACATACTCATTGCTCTTCATTTAACTATAAAGTGAAATCTTACCCTCCAGAATAACCCAGAGTTTAGGGAAGTAAATAAACTATAAATTTTCCCCTGTGTTTATGGAATTGAGATGAATTAATTCTTCATTTTGCTTTGTTTATACTTAAAAAAAATAAGTCTGCTATTTATTTTCCTCTCAAAATTTTGGCAGTTATTTCCTAATTGTATGGTTGTACATGCATGTTGTAGAAATTTTAGAAAATAAATAAAAAATAGAATATCCACAGTCCTACCACCAGAAATGATCACTATTGACATTTTATAAAACTTGAATCATACTATACAGAGTTTTATATCCTGCTAGTTTATTTATCACTATATTTTGATTACAGTCCAATACCATATTTTTCAAATATTTATTTTAATGGCTGCATTGTGTTCTGTTGTCTTTTTTGAAGTATTATTCATTTATTCATTTTATTGGCATCTTGGTGTTCCCTCATTCTCTCTCTCCACCTCTTTGCATTGCCTGTTTTTGTACATTAAATATTAATTTTTTAATGTTTATTTATTTTTGAGAGAGAGCAGGGGAGGAACAGAGAGAGCCAGAGACACAGAATCTGAAGCAGGCTCCAGGCTCTGAGCTGTCAGCACAGAGCACAATGCAGGGCTCATACTCATAAGTGGTGAGATCATGACCTCAGCTGAAGTCAGACACTTAACCAACTTAGCCACCCAGGCATACCTGTACATTAAATCTTTATTTGCATGTCTTAGTGTTTCCTTATATGGATTCAAAACTATTTTTCCAGAAATTGAGTACCCACCAATGTATAGTTCTTTTTTTAATGCTTATTTATTTTGAGAGAGAGAGAGAGAGAGAGAGAGATCGTAAGTGGGGGAGGGACAGAGAGAGAGGGAGACCCAGAATCCGAAGTAGGCTCCAGGCTCTGAGCTGTCTGCACAGAGCCCGATGTGGGACTCGAACTCACAAACTGTGAGATCATAACCTGAGCCAAAGTAGGTTGCTTAACCACCTGAGCCACCCAAGTGCCCCCGATGTGTATTTCTATCAAAAGATCACAACAAGTCCATCTTCACCCTCGCCACATAGTCTAATTTTCTTAAATCCTTTACTTCTTAATAGACAGGAAATCATATGTCATTGATTTAATTTACAGTTCTTAGATTACTAATATAGTTAACATTTTGGTGCTTACAAGCTATTTATATTTTTCATTATCCCAGTTTTGTTATCTATTGTTTAAGTTTCTATTGAAAAGTCAGTCTCTTCCTTATTGAGGTCGAGAAACTTCATTATATAGTGAAGACCTTTTATTTGTTAAAATATTACCTCGGTTAATCATTTACCTTTCATTTATTTATAGTATTTTTGTATTATAGAAGTCGCTGATTTTTTGTGGTAAAATACATCTTTTTCTTTCAACTTTTTTGATTTTTACTTTTCTTAGAATATTCATAGAATTAGAATTAGAAATATTAGAATAGAATTCATATTCAAGAATTAGAAATATATGTATCCATATTGTATTTTAGTTTTGTGATGATTTTTTATATGTGTCACTTTAATACACTGGAAACTTATTTTTATTTATGACATGAGAAGATAATAGTACTTAATTTTCCCTTAAAACTAGATGGACTTGTATGTCTGTATATCTATGTTTCTATAAACTTGTATGTGTACTTGGATATGTGGTTTATGATGTCTGCTTACTTATATAGTAAAGGTATACACTAACGTCCATTACAATTTGTTATATACATTTTTATGTTGATTTGCTTATAGATTTTTTATCTCAATACCGCATTATTTTAATGATTGTAGCTTTTTACTTTTTTTTAATATGTAATAGGAAAAGTCCCTTCTTCTGCTAATGAGATTTTATAAATTTGTATTACTTAGGTTTGCCAGACCCCAATAAAAACCACATCTTCAAAGACCTGACACAGGACCATGGATTTTACACATCCAAAGACTTTTTGCCACTTGTAGCCAAAAGCAGTAAAGCAGGTATAATGTTTTGTTTTCTTAATGTTGCCTATTACCTATATTGTTTGTGTATTATAAATTCATATTAAATCTTGGCACAGGAGGACATTGTTCAGATCTCAAATCACTTTTGTTATACCAACATAAAGTTAAAAAAGTATGATATAATAGTTTTCCAGATCATCTATTTGTTTATTCTTCCAATCAAACATCATCATGAGTTTTCACTTTATTGTATACAGGTCTAAACTGCATCATGTAAAATTGCTTCGCTGTAAGAGTCCTAAACAAACATTGGAAGATTTTCTTAAAAGAAATGGCAGGAACTTCAGTTTGGGAAGTTATATTATTACATATATATTTTTTAAACTTTAAAAATTTGTCCTATTTTAAAATTTAAAAAATATGTATTGTTACATTATTTGTGTCTAAACAGGCAGAAAGACCCAGTCTCTTGCTGAACAGCAATTTTATGAAGTTAAATGAAAACACTTTGATAAACACCTTAGTATCTATTTAGTCTCTGTGTAATACCATTTCATACAGCCCAAGAGAAGCAACAGAAACTAAAGCAACCAGTCCTATACTTTGCTTGGATGAGTCATTGTCTTAGTGCTAAAGAAGCTATAATATGTTCTCCAAAACCAGATCATCTAAATCCTTTAAACATCTTTTCAAAATTTTGAACTTCAGCTATTCCAACATCTAATTACATATGAAAAGATAAAAACTTACATTTTTATCCACAATTTAAAAAGATAAGAAACTTTCTCTATTAGATCATTCTGCAGAGGTTTCTAGCTACACATGTATACCATCTGCACCTTTCTCTTCCCAGGAAAAAGGGATGCTTCTGTACCTGCAACCTTTATAAGGAAGATCATAGTACATATAGCATATATTTGAGAATTACAGTGGGGCATTATGTAATCCCAAATGCAAACTCTTCCAAGTAAAATGATTACACTTACTGAGATTATAGGCCTAAGCTATCCGTGGTGCCATTTCAAAAATTATAGTAATTTATCTTATCAACAGTCTCATTTAATCTGATAACACAGTGATACCTAACACATAGAAAAAACTGTATTTTACTTCTTTATAAGAATCTTCATATGGACATCAAATCTTCTTATACATGTCCTTGAAAAATGGACACTTAGGAAGTCATATTTCTTTTATAGCTCTATTTTACAAACAAAACCAGGGGAAAACTAAAGGATAAAAAAAAGTTCATTTTAACTGTTTCAAGAAAATAGTTATTAAAAATTCTTCAGTTACAGAGAAAGCACTTACTGGCACATAATTTTTCAGAGTTTCCTAAATATATAGCAGGGCTATATGTTAGAAATCTTATAAGATAGTATCTAAATGGGGTATTTTCATGAAATGCTGTGAATTATGTTAACCCAGATGGTAAAGATCACTGTTTTCTTCTAATAAACAGAAATGTAATGATACCAAGTTAAAAATACATGTCATGATTTTGACAGAGTGTTTTAATTGATTGATTCCAGTTTATTATGACCTAAAACTCTCCAAAATGTGTTGTAGCTATCCTTCTAGAAGGAAAAAGGAAGTTAAAGGTACTGACTATGAAATTACATATATGAGCATATTTTTAAAATGGGAATAAAACTGTCTTTCAATGAAGCAGAATAATTTGATAGTGACACTCCATCCTCGAAAACTGCAAGATGCAATTTTACACTGCTTTGAGTACAAGTATCTTTTGAGCTGTCATGCAGAAATGGTTTCTCTACTTGAAAATGGGGTTTTCCTTTCATCATTCAGGGATGTGCGCCTGTCACTCTCCATTGCCGTCGATTCGGGGAGTCGTGATTGTACTCGGAGCTGGAGACACTGCTTTCGACTGTGCAACATCCGCTTTATGTTGTGGAGCCCGCCGCGTGTTCATCGTCTTCAGAAAAGGCTTTGTTAATATAAGAGCTGTCCCCGAGGAGGTAAAATGGAACCATCAGAAAATACAGAGTTGTAATGTAACAGATTTTAGGAGATGAAACTGTTAATGTGCAGTCTCCTAGTTAAATTATTAGACTGTTTTTGAAATTGTGAAATGCAAATTTAAAAATTTCTGGGCTACCCGTAGGTTTTTCTTTCTTTCTAATTCAGACATTCAGAGTAAAAGAAAATTATTTTATAATACTGATTTGGATAAAATGAAAAATTTATCTTTGTCGGTACGTAAGTCCTTCTTATTTTTAGTGTTAGTATCTTTTCAAATGTATGGTATGTAACTAGTAACAGTAGAATGTGCTAAGTCTTCATTTCCTTAACAATAGGTACTCATCACAAAATGTAGGATAGTAGGAGAATGTGGTAATTAGAGACCTTTGGAATTCTATATAAGCCAAGTTTACACATTACATTCAAAGTTATATGCTTTGGTCATACTTGCAGTCAATTCATTGTGCTAGGAAGCCAGTAGAACAAAGAGATTGCCATTTATTATTTTTTTAAAGAGCTCTAATGTAAGCATTATTTAGAATTAATAATGAGTTGTTAACTTACTAAAAATGACAGATTGAAAATGATTTCATTCTTACAAGTGACTGGTGACTAATCTTGGGTGAGGCATTGGCTGGGTACATGTACCATGGACTTCTCAAATTTTAATGCTA
The DNA here is from genome assembly GCA_028646485.1 of Cryptoprocta ferox. Classification (NCBI taxonomy): domain Eukaryota; kingdom Metazoa; phylum Chordata; class Mammalia; order Carnivora; family Eupleridae; genus Cryptoprocta; species Cryptoprocta ferox. The sequence continues at coordinate 22,408,986 of CM053570.1, forward strand.
TTAGGGAAAGATAATGCCTTATAAATGATTTTAGTTCTGAGAACAAGAACAAAATGTATTTGTAGAAATATAAATTACTCATTTTATCCAAATCAATATTATGTGATTTGCTTTAGAATGCCTTAATATATTTGGAGTCTCTATACCAGGTAAGAATTGTAACTTTAGTCAATAGGTAATTTCACATGTAGATTAATCACAATACAGATTAATCTCACTAAGATATCAGAGTTACCACTGGTTCATGGCTGGGTTTCAGACGTCAACTTTATTCTCTGGGCTTTCTTTTATCCATTTTACCCACTCAGACTTTTTTCCAAAACCTATGGTGGAGATGGTCTTATAATCTTGGGTGTTGGTTTTCTTTTGTTTTGTTTTGTTTTCTTTTTCCTAGAATGTGATCTATAGCATCAATTAATACAATTCTATTACATTACAAATAAAAAGAAAACATCCATACGGGAATTAAGTGACTTTCCAAAGATAAAAGAGGATGGGAGCTAATTTTATTCATCTTTGTATCTCTATGCATAGCACAGAACCTCAACAGGGAGTAAGTACTTGACACATACGTTTTGACCTGAATATTTTAAATATTGTTCTTCTGGTTCCAATGTGGAAGAAGTTTTCATTAGAAAAGCTGCACCCTGAGAGTTGGAAGGGAAGATGACCCTGGATGGTAATGTCAATGTACTTTATATTTTATCTTATAGTCATCTTCCATTAACAAAAGTAACTAGAAATTCGTGATGGCTATTTCTTCTGCCTTCAGTAGAACATACACAAAAAATGAGACCAGATAATTACTTGAAAGGGTAGAAGTAGAATTAATTAATTAATTAATTAATTTAATCAGTCAATCGACCTACATTTATTGAGCATTCATTGTGTACCAGACATTGTTCTAGGCAATTTTAATACATTTGTAATAAAGCTTGTACCTAGTGAGTGATGACACTCGGTAACCAAACAAATTAACTCTCACATAAATAGTATTTTGAAAGGTGATTAGTGCTATGGAGAAAAGTTAATTAATATAGAAGTATAAGGAGTGTATATTTGGGGAGAAGCTATGGTGGAAGAGATGGTAGGATTTGCTATTTTAAATAGGGTAGTCTGGGAAGGCCTGTCTAATAAGATGACTTCAGGGCATAGAAATGAAGACTGAGGAAATGTAGACATCTGGGAGTAAAACATTCCAGGGAAGGCAAATGCATCCTCCTTTGTTTGAAGAAGGCTCTTAAATTTCTGAGATTACAAAAAAAATAAGTCAGTGTGACAGGAACAGAGTAAGGGAGGACATTATGTGGCACACTGGGTGAGGTCTTGTAGGCATTCATAAGGCCTTTAGTTTTTATTTTGTGTGAAAGAGGAAACCATTGGACTGCTTTGAGCAGAGAAGCACCAAGATTTGAGTTAAATTTTAAAAGGACCGTTCTGTTGAAAATTGAGTAAAGATGTTTGGGTCAGTATCAGTGAGGCTGTCAGGGGCTAATAGAAAGAGGAGGCTATTAGTCAATGCGACTGCATTTTAGGACAGAAAGGATGAGTCCAGGCGTAGTTTGCTTGTCAGGCTAGAGTTCCCTGAGCTGAACCATGGTTTCCAAACTGTTGAAAAGCAGTGGTTCTGTGGAACAACAGGTCACACATCTGCAGTACAGCTTAGTAGAACTCAAGTGGCTCCAGGGCCTGATTAAAACCATAAAAACAAATGTTTGGATGTTTATTATTGGCTTACAAGAAACCACATTTTTATAATATTATCTTAAAATTTCTTGATGGGGCACCTGGGTGGCTCAGTCAGTTAAGCTTTCTGCTTTGGCTCAGGTCGTAATCTCACGATTTTTGGGTTTGAGCCCCATGTCAGGCTCTGTGCTGACAGCTCAGAGCCTGGAGCCTGCATCACATTCTGTGTCTCCCTCTCTTTCTGTTCCTCCTCACCTGTGCTCTGTCTCTCTGTCTCTCAAAAATAGATATACATTAAAAAAATAAATTAAAAAAAAAAAACAAACAAAAAACTTCTGGACTGCGAGCTCCATAAGAATAGGAGCCATGGTCAGCTCTCTTGGTTCCTTTGTTTCTTCCCCCTGCCTAGCACAATGGTGCCACATATGAAGTGTTCAACAAAGAATTGGGAAATTAATGCTTTCTGGGGGGAATTGGAATCCAGGGCTTCTGGCATTAAAAGAGCCAGTATTTTCCAGGTTAGATTAGTGTTATAGTAATAGGCCTTTGAAGGTTCATTTGGTAATTTTAGGTGAAATTGTTCAACATGAGAGAAGGAATAATATGTAATATGTTATCAGAATATGCATAGATTTTAGGGTTGGGTCATTGGCCAGTGCTTATGCTTTTTTAATATGGGAGGCTTTCAGCATTTCCAGAGGTTCTGGTACTAATCCCTTGTGTCTCTTACTTGGTTTTGTTACATCAAAAGAGGGCCCTTGACATGGCATCGCGGGCACTTAGGAAACTGGAAAGTCCGGAGGAAGTTCAATACTTCAAGACAAGGTCCTCAGAGAATACATTCTAGGAAAAAATGTTAACCAACATGAAAATTTAGTATCATACCCAGTTTTTTTGTATTTCTCCTCTTCCTCTTATGCTTTCTACCCCTAATACACTCAATCTGCAACCACACTTGGTTTCTTTCTTTCTTTTTATTTACCTTAAAAAAGTAATTTATTTATTTTTTAATTTTTTAATGTTTATTATTTTTGAGAGACAGAGAGAGACACAGGGTGAGAGCAGGGGAGGGACAGAAAGAAGGGGAGACACAGAATCTGAAGTAGGGTCCAGGCTCTGAGCTGTCAGCACAGAGCCCGATGCAGGGCTCCAACTCAGGAACTGCGAGATCATGACCTGTGCCGAAGTTAGACGCTTAAGTGACTGAGCCACCCAGGCGCCCCCACACTTGGTTTCTTTAAAGTCAATGAAGCATGATAAAAATGGATATTTAGAGTTTTTCTCAAATATGTTTATCATTTAATGGGTTTGGGCTCTTGGATGGAATTTGGGAATAATATGTTTTTCTGTTGGTTAAGGCCCTCACTGTTAAGCATGTCAGCATGCATATATTCAAAGCTTCAGTCTAATTCTCAGATGGTTGTAAAGGGAAGAGAATACAATAGAAATACAATAGAATACAATAGAAAGTGCTTTCATCCTTTAGTGACAAATATGAATTATTATTATAAAGGCCAGTTACATTTAACATTACATCGTTAATAACAAAGAACAGTGTGATTGGATCCAGAAATGTATTAATCTACTAAACTGGGAGGCAACATCCAATAGATTTAGCAGTGACAGCCACATCCCAGTTTTCGAATGCAGATGTTCTCAAACTTTCGCACACATCATAATCACCTGGAGGGCTGGTTAAACACAGCTTGTTGGGCCCTGGTCCCAGAGTTTCTGATTCCAGACATCTGAGAGGGGCCTGAGAATTTGCATTTTTAACAAGTTTCCTGGTAATGCTGAGACTACTGATCCGCTGCTCTAATGTATCACCCATGTAGTTTCCAGCTGTCTAATTAGAGACATCGGCAGTGTGCTGTTTTGGGGGCACTTTCCATCTTAGTTAAGAAAACATTAATGCTACAGGATATAGGTTTGATGAAACGAAGATATGGAAGCATCATCAGCATATTGATGGAATTCTGATTCCAAGTGTCTTTCAGTCTCCCTTGTGGCCTCACACACATGCTAAATAGGATGCTACTGACAAACTAGCACTTCTCAGCTGTGTGTCCTTAGGGAAACCAGCCAATCACTCAGCACTATCCTCTAAGAAGATGAGGGAAAATCTGTTAATAATTCCCTCCAGTACTTTCTGCAAGCTTAAATAGGTGAGATTAAATTTCACAGGATAACAGAATCCCCCAAAATGCTGGTATTAAAAGCTGTTGACAGATCAGATAGAACTGCAAGAATGCTTTAGGCAGTTGGGAATCCCTAAAAGGAGGCATGAAGGTCAGGACTCAACAGACCTGCTTGAGTAGATAAATTTAAAGGATAAGGTTCAGGAAGAAGTTTGTAGTTCTTATTATTACTGAGAAGGATCCCTTATTAATTATTACTGGTAAAAAAATTATTTTACTAGTACAATCCCACCCACCAATTTTAAGAATCTATTGTTTACATATTCAATTTTTTAATATCAGCAAAACATGGTAGATCTTTAATTCTGTTATATTTAAAATGGGCTCTGATTAACTGATTTACCTTTGATATACCTGTCTCCATATATTTTAGCTACTCAGGAGGTCAACTGTTTGGTAGTTAATGCTACTTTATTATTTATAATAATAAAAATAACAGTACCAGATTGCCTAGCCTGTTAGTCTTTTCATGTGAAAGAATGTGCTTTTTAGTTGACTACTGAATACTGTACAGCATAACCCATAATAGATCCTTTATGTGGCATGATCTGTGAACCTCCCCTCAGACATTTTGAATATCAAATGATGACGTTTACACTACATCCATTGATACTTTCATTGTCTACATCTTGGTGACTAAACATGCATTTTCCTACCAGTAACTAATGCTTTCTAGTTTGTATTTAATTTTAAGAAATATGAACCTGGGACTGTTTTTAGAAAATAACCTCTACAAGCTGACAAATTTAATTTTACTTAGTAAGGTGATGCTTATAGCAAGTCTTCAGTGTTTGGCACCTGCACATCATTTGAATTGGTGTTCTTCATGGAAAGTAATCAGAGACCTGTTAGCATGATTGCCAATATGAAGATATCTGCAGACAAACAAATAAACATACCTGTTTGCTCCCCGCACAGAGAGTCAATTAGTGGCAGCTAGGGACTCCCCTGGTACTAAAATATTAAGTGTACCTTTAGTACTTTAATGATGCCATGGGAATGACATTTTGAAGGATCTGTGTGTGTTTACATTTTTGAAAAGTGTGAAAATTTAGTATCACATGAGAAAGTAGAAGGGAACAGTTGACAGGGAAGTAACTAAAGGTTGGAGAACTTTGTTCTAGATTACATATCCTAGTCTAAGAGTGCCCATCTGTAAAATTGCTGTTGTAATTATATGCTTCTTGAAGCTTTTTATATCCCCCAACTTCTGTATTTTGAACATTCAGAGAAAGATGTCTGAATGATATGGAATCTGGACAGGAAGGCTGAATCTCTTCATGAAATGACAGCAACTCTATACTGAAAATTTTGGCCATCTCTATAAATAAATACACTTGGAACAAGTTGCAATTAATATATCCCCAGCCAGTTGGTAAGGTAAATTCTGCTACATTCAAGACATGGATAACAAAGAAGCCAACAGGTAAAGTTGTCAGAATTCTACCACTATATGAAAGAATTCTGATGATGAGTGGAAAAATAAATAAATAAAAGACTAGGCCAGGAGAAAACAGAAGGCTGTACTCATCAAAATTACATACTTGAAAAATAAACTATTTTGAATAATTCCAAGGGGAGGATGGTGACTACATTATGTTGGCTAGGAATATCTGGAGCGCTGAAAACTATATATCTTTTGAAAGGCTTAACAACATTTTATGATTGGTACACATAAATGTATGTATGTTATCAAGTCAGTATTAAGCTTTATTACATAGTAATGTGTTATTACTCTATTAACTTTTATGTGAAAGTTAGAAGCCCTTCTCCTATTAATAATATTCCTCTCAATTTTCCACTGTCTTCTTTTCTTGTCTTATACATTGAAAATATTAAAGTAATTTGCATAATCTTAAAAATATGCATGTTGGTCAGGCACAAAATTCAAAACATAAAAATAAATGTAAAACATGCATGAATTAATATAAAAGCAAATAGGGGTGCCTGAGTGACTCAGTCGGTTAAACAACCAACTTTGGCTCAGGTCATGATCTCATAGTCTGTGAGTTCATGCCCCACACTGGGCTCTGTGCTGACAGTTCAAAGCCGGGAACCTCCTTCAGATTCTGTCTCCCTCTCTTTCTGCCCCTTCTCCACTCATGTTCCGTCTCTCAAAAAATAAACATTAAAATTTTTTTAAATATAAAAGCTAATAATTGTCATTTTTTAAAAGTAATTTTTGTGTGTGTGTGTGAAAAGGTGAACTCAGGGGTGCCTGGGTGACTCACTAGGTTGTGTCCGATTCTTGATTTCTGCTCAGGTCATAATCTCAGTTTGTGAGATCAAACTCAAAATCAGACCTGTGCTTACAGAATCAAGCCTGCTTGGGATTCTGTCTCTCCTTTCTGTATGCCTCTTCTCCCACTTGTGAGTGTGCACTCTTTCTCTCAAAATAAATAAATAAACATTTTTTTAAAGGTGAACTCATCATTCAAGGTCTGCTCCAAATGTCATTTTTTCTTTGTGAGCTTCCTTAGTTTCTTCTTAATTAACTTCTTCTTCCTGTGAGATCATATACCTCTTTATGCTTCTTATATTATAGCACTTGTCACAGAGTAGTTTTTACTTTATACTCAGCAAGCTCCTTCAGATGGATTGGTTCATTCAATTTATATCTGACTCAAAGTATAGAACAATGCTTGATCCAAAGTTGTCTATCAGGGAATCATGATGAATAAATAAATATATTTTCTGGGCATTGAAAACCTTATCGGAAGACTTTAAATGGAAATGAAACACTCAAAATATATAATTTATACACACATACATACATACATATACCTCAAAATTACTACTGATAGCTTTTAAATAACTTATACTTTTAATGTTTTAAAATATATCACATTACAATATCAACCTAACATTAAAACTAGATTGGAAAAAAAAGTTATTTGTTCCTCGTCTTCAGTCTTTTAAAAGATAGCTAAAAATTTAAAAAAAAAGGAAAGGAATAAATCATAACCAAGTAATATAAAAGGTAAAAATTAATAAAAATTTATAGAATCTGTGAGGATTAGAAGATGAGAGAAGATCCTTGTTTGAACGGAATTTATATAATGAAGGATTTCAGAATTGAAGAGTATACTGCAAGATAATTTTGTGAGATACTGTGACAGCAGCCAGAAGTGCTTGACTGCAGCAAAATCTAAGATGAGGAGTAATAAGAACTAGTTAGAGTTAAGAAAATGTCATCAGTCATGAGTAATATTTAAAAATACTCTCCTCTTGTTAGAAAGGATGTATTTTATGTTACCTGTGCAAAAACATTTAAGACTCTAAATAATTCCATGCGTTGCATTTCTGGCATTTGCAACTCAATAGTGTCACAATAAAATAGTTAAGGGGTAATTGTGTAGTATAACTCTCACATGGAAAAATGCTTCTTTCTGTTCAAGATTCTTCAATTTTAAAAGCTTAAAGTTAAAAAAAAAAAACCCAAAAGCCTGTAACATCATAGTAGGTACTAAAAGGAACCTCACCTTGTGGTTTCAGCAAACTTTTCTTGCCAAAGAATAATTTCAGAATTAGCTTATATATTCTAGAGAGTAATAAGCCTATCAAAATCTTTCCGCTTTCCACCACTGATTGTGAGCCTATATCAACTAAAAAGTACAAAATATGTTAAGAACTGTTTAGTAAGGGGCACCTGGGTGGCTCAGTCAGTTAAGCATCCACGTTTGGCTCAGGTAATGATCTCATGGTTTGTGAGTTTGAGCCTTGCATCAGGCTCTGTGCTGACAGTTCAGAGCCTAGAGCCTGCTTTGGATTCTGTGTCTCCCTCTCTCTCTACCCCTCCCCTGCTTGCTCTCTCTCTCTCCCCCCAAAATGAATAAATATTTTAAAAAATTAAACTGTTTACTAAATTAAGGAAGATGAGATCAAGAATGTGTAGGCAGAATTTACTGCCTCTTTCTTTATTTTCTTCATGTTCTCAGTAACCAAATTGACCAGAAGATTGGATTGTGAAATCAGACTCACACCAATGAGAGATATAGCCTGCATCAAGCTTTCGTAAAAAGTTCAAGGATCTAAATAAACAAAGAAGTATGGGGTAAACAAGGAGAGGTGTAAGATCACCAACACAATTTTCCAGGTCTCTTCTTGGTTCATCAAGATGTACTTCAACCCAGATTAATGCAGGGTCTCTAAACAACATCAGTAGCTCCATCACTTACACAAAAGGAAGCTGATTCAACTATAAAATATCTCCAATTTATACTCAGTTACATACTTTATATGACTCTTTACGGAGATCCATGCCCAAAAATCCAGTTCCCAGGTTTTTGTGTTTGTTTGTTAGTTTGACCATAATTATCCTAGATGAGCAGGTAGATCTTGCCAAAAGCATTCTACAGATAAGGGTTCTCCCATTTGAGAATGCTGATTGATCATTTGTTTCCCAGTAGCATGTTTACAAAGGCGTTTAACCAGGTCTCTTCTTTCTTTCTTGAAATAAACTCCTTTACCTTCCTACATCTTCTCTCACTTAAGGGAGATAATCTATCATATACTACAATCTCCCAGTAACTAATTCCCTTTCCAGTAACTACTTCCTACTCATTCTTCAAGATTAGTTCGTAGAGTACCATTTCCAGGCATCCCTTTCTTGATGTGCACCACTGCTGTGCAGAATACCATTTTATATGCCATTAGTGTACACTGTATTTATATGTGTCATCACACTGAATATGATTGCTGATTTGTCTGCGTCTGTGAGAGTTTTGAAAGCAGGGGTTATTTTATTAGCTATAGCACCTAGCACCATTTTTTTTTGTACAAAATAGGTACTCAATAAATGGTAAATTTATGGATGAATAGAACTCTTATTGTGTGGTTATGAACATTTCTGACATATCCAATAATTTAGCAGTGGTGAAATGAAAGACAATATTTTTTCAGGATTATCACTGACCAGAGCAGACTACCAAAAGCATTTTGATTTGAAATTTCATCTCTAGGTCTTCATATTCATATAAAATTGATAACTTGTTAAATATCTAGCTATTCAAGGGTAATCTTTACAGAATATTATTTCTTTATATTGTTTCTCAAATTTTATATATTAGAATATAATGTATGCTGGGTTTGAGTTCTCATTATAGTTTATAACCTATACTTACTTTGCCTATATGCAATCTAAAAATGAGTTGACATCATACTTTTAATTATAGTAAATTAAGTTGTTTCATAATTTCCACAGTATGATGCCTGTAATATTAATCAGACCAAATCATCACATTACATAAAGTTAATCATTAAAATGATCATCATTACTGCATGCTATAGCACTCTATTTTTATTTCACTCAGCATCAACCCCGTATCCTCCCTGAATATGGAGGTAAAAATCAAAGCTAAGAAGGTTTTTCTTACTTTCCTTATATGATGGGAAAAGAAAGTAACAGTTTGGTTTATTGAACCTCAAAAATGAAACCTTATAGGTGTTTCCTCCCTCATTCCCTTGGGTAATTATTGGTGGAGATAAGAACAAGAGAGGTTTATATGTTTGCTTGATGCACCAATTGTCCCTCATGAGAACAGGTACCATTGAACAAATAAATAAATATGCGTGCCATGACCAGAAGTGTTCATATACCAAAACTACAGAGTTGCTAATCATTAATGATCATTAACATTAGGTATTAAAAAGCACTAACACTGACATCTATGAACTACTTAGCACAGAAGGCTGATTAATTTGAACAATAAAATATTAAGATGCACTGCATGAGTTTAGACCACTGGTCACTCTGACCCCTCATTTTCTAATGGCATTGTAACTGACAGAACATTATTTACTTTTTATTTCAACCTCACAACATAGGATGCCATGGCCAGGTAGCATGTCTAATGCATGCCTAGTGTTATACTTGCTTCAGGATAGGTGTTTAGAGGCCATTGACTCCATATACTACTAGTTGGTTGTCTGTTCATTAACTTGAGTGTCCTCTAGGTTTTCATATTAGTCATTCTTCTTGGTACACAAAATGTTATTCAAAGTCTACTCTATGCTTGGCATTTTGATAGGCTGAAATTCACTTGATGTCCTTCCATGTGGCATATTGGCTAGAGTATATTCTGATTTGCCAGGCGTATGTTTGACCATTCATTTGCTTGTATTCATCATTTGCTAAATATTTTAATATCACTCGACCCTAGGATAGGAAGTTAAATAAAATATTCTTTCTGTACTTAACGAGTTTTATAAAGGATTTTACTATCTAACAAATAAATGTATTTTAAATTCTGTTTTAATTTTCCATTTTTATATCTTGAGATATGAGACATATATATCTTGAAATTATATATATGAGATATATAATCTCAAGATTTATATCTTTTATATCTTGAGATTATATCTTGAGATTTATATCTTGAGAGTAAGGATACTCTACTATCCATCCACTTTATGAAGTAATACTTCTTCTAAACTTAAACTTTCTCTGGATTCAAGGAGTTGCCATTAATTCATTTATAATGTTGAGTACATAAGTCCATCACTTGGTTCTTCTATGTCATAATTTTATTGTACTTCAAAACTTGAAGTACAATAGGAAGCTTGAATCTCTTCTTCCCCCTGAAGGCAGCCTTTATCAAGCCAACTCCTTGATCATTATTGACTAGATCCTTCCCTGTTCTAATTAACCTTGTTTTGGTTAGATTCAACAACTAGAACCATCCAAAGGCCATTCTTTCAAATATACCACAATTGCTTTCTTTGTACATTAATGAATATCACCCAGGATTTTGTTCAGCCATATCATGATTTCAGCCAAGCTTTATCATTTTTTAATTTCTTTGGTTTTTATGAACCTCAGGTTCTCATCTTAGCAAGGAAATAATGCTTCTTCCCACATAGGATTAGTTGTGAGGGCAGCAAACAGCAGAGTGCCTGAGGTTGGGTGCTAAGGCTGTAAATCATGATTGATACCTATTCATGTGTTGTTGGCTTTTTGAGCCACCTTATAAGGAGAAAACTTTGGCTTGAAGCTTAATACATAAAAAATAATAATAACTAATATATAAGTGTCATAACATATCTTCTGTGTGAAAATTAAAATGAACCATATATAAAGGCCTTAAAAGAATATCTGCTCTATAAAGATTTATTATTTTTGTCTTGTTAGACAGATTTCTTAAATAATGAAAGTAAATTCCTCATTTGCCCACAAATGACTCAAAGGATATATCATTTGACACATGACTTTATTTACCTTGAATTCTCATTTTCCTAATGTTTCCCTGTTGACTGAGATAAATCTTATCATCTCAAAAAAATCTTATCATCTTAACTTTGTTTCCCAATATTAGTACGTTCCAAATAAATACATATATTAAAGTGATATCTTCCTATCTTTCTTTTAAAAGTTTTTGCATCTCTCAGGGTGTCTGGATGGCTCAATTGGTTGAGTGTCCAACTTCCATTCAGGTCATGATCTCGCAGTTCATGAGTTCAAGCACCCAGTCAGGCTCTGTGCTGACAGCTCAGAGCCTGGAGACTGCTTTGGATTCTGTGTCTCCGTCTCTCTCTGTCCTCCCCCCCTCAAAAAAATAAATAAATATTTGTTTGTTTGTTTGTTTTATTTTTTTTAACTTTATAGTTTATTGTCAGGTTGGATTCCATATAACACCCAGTGCTCTTCCCCACAAGTGACCTCCACCAAGACCATCACTCCCCATTACCTTTCCCCCTTCCCCTTCCCCCCTCAGTTTGTTTTCAGTATTCAAGAGTCTCTCGTGTTTTGTCTCCCTCCCTCTCCCTAACTCTTTTCCTCTTTCCCCTCCCCATGGTCCTCTGTTGGGTTTCTCCTGTTAGACCTATAAGTGCAAACATATGGTATCTGTCCTTCTCTGCCTGACTTATTTCGCTTAGCATGACCCCCTCGAGGTCCATC
>CM053570.1:22421266-22468276 GCA_028646485.1 Cryptoprocta ferox
GGAAAGAAGTAAAGAAAAGGAAAAGAAAGGAAAGGAAAGGAAAGAAAGAAGAGAAGAAAAGAGAGAAGAAAAAGAAACAAAAACAAAAAGAAAGAAAAGAAAAAAGAAAACAACAAGGTGGGGACAGAGACAGCAAAAGTCTGTGGGCAGTCTTAAAGCATATAACCTGTGCCTAGGGCGAGCCAAACTGTATTCTCCAAGCTCCGCCTCACTTCCAAATCCCAGTCCGTGCAGTTCAACACTGTCACCGGGGATGAGATGCATTCCCGCTGGCAGCAGGCCTCCCGGCCCAGCTTGCGCTGCCATTTTCGCGGAGCCGCCGCCGCCACCGCCGCTGCCGCTTTTCCAGGCGCCTTTCTAGGAGCTGCTGCCGCCGCTTTTCGCACCGTCGCCGCCTTTATCTGTGCCGCCCACTCCCGATGCGGCTTGGAGTGGATGCTGCTGCCGCTGCGCTCAAGGAAGAATTCGCCAGCCAGATGGGACGGATTTCTCTCCCGGCGCTCAGCAGTAATATATGGGGAGATGGGCGAGGTTTTCCTCCCTTAGAGATGGTTCTAGGTGCGTTTTCCGTCTCTCTTTCGCTTCCCCTGGTCTCTCCAGGGCACAGCGCGCTCTCCCTGTGTTGGGCTCGGGGGCTCCTTTCCCCTTTACCACCGGGACCCGCTCGTCCCCTAATTTCCCAGATCACAGTCACTCACTCAGGCATCTTTGAGGTTGTCTTCTTTCTGGCGTCTGTTTCTTCTTTCCCCCACTTGCAAATCCAAGTTTTATCCCTTCAGTCCTTCTCAGTTCAATCCATACGGGCGTGCGCGGATTACAGAGCTCCCTGCTTCTCCGCCATCTTGCCCGCTCCAAAAAAATAAATAAATCTTAAAAATTTTTTTAAATGAAACAATAAAAGTTTTTCCATATCTTTCATAAAATGAAAAATCTACCTAGTTAATAGCAAAGTGGCAAGTACTGCTATGATTTATGTCTGCTGCCCAATAGTCTACTCTTACATATTTTAGAGAATATGAAACATGTCAAGGTTCAAAAGCAGAAGTTCAGAATATTTTTGTGGGGGCCAGTGTTAATACTCCTCAACTTCTGTGCACTGTTTGATAGCTGTCACAAATACTGAATATTTAAACACCAGCTATCAACCCTAGTGCATATGGAAAATGATGATGTGAGCTGAGGATATATTAAAATACAATTTCTTCATGTCCATAACTGTATATAGCTTTTAAGCCCTCAGAAGTCAAAACCATGGGAAGAATACTACTAAAGCATGTTCAACCATTAAGTCATTGGTAGTCATTTTTTTAAAAGTTTTGATTTGTTTGCAGTGTCCAATTATGTTTTTATTTTTATTATTTATTTGTTTATTTATTTGTTTTAAATTTATTTATTGTTTTATTTACATCCAAGTTAGCATATGGTGCAACAATTATTTCAAGAGTAGATTCGTTAATGCCCCTTACCCATTTAGACCATTCCCCCTCCCACAACCTCTCCAGCAACCCTCTGTTTGTTCTCTATAATTAAGAGTCTTTTATGTTTTGTCCCCCTCCCTGTTTTTATATTATTTTTGCGTCCCTTCCCTTATGTTCATCTATTTTGTATCCTAAATGCCTCATATTAGTGAACTTATGTGATACTTGTCTTTCTCTAATTTCACTTAGCATAACACCCTTCATTTCCATCCACATAGATGCAGATGGCAAGATTTCATTCTTTTTGATTGCCAGATAATACTCCATTGTGTGTGTGTGTGTGTGTGTGTGTATATATATATATATATATATATATATATACATACCACATCTTCTTAATCCATTTATCCATTGATGGACATGTGGGCTTTTTCCATACTTTGGCTATTGTCTATAGCACTGCTATAAATATTGGGGAGCATGTGCCCCTTTGAAACACCACACCTGTCCCTTGGATAAATACCTAGTAATGCAATTGCTGGGTCATAGGGTAGTTCCATTTTTAATTGTTTGAGGAACCTCCATACTGTTTTCCAAAGTGGCTGCATCAGTTTGCATTCCCAACAGCAGTGCAAAAGAGATCCTCTTTCTCCGCATCCTCACCAACATCTGTTGTTTCCTGAGTTGTTAATGTTAGCCACTCTGACTGGTGTGAGGTCATATCATTGTCGTTTTGATTTGTGTTTCCTTGATGATGAGTAATGTTGAGCATTTTTTCATGTGTCTGTCCTCCATTTGGATGTCTTCTTTGGAGAAGTGTCTGTTCATGTCTTTTGCCCATTTCTTCACTGGATTATTTGTTTTTTGGGTGTTGAGTTTGATCAGTGCTTTATAGATTTTGGATACTAACCCTTATCTAATATGTCATTTGCAAATATGTTCTCCCATTCCTTCAGTTGCCTTTTAGTTTTTCTGATTGTTTCCTTCACTGTGCAAAAACTTTTTATCTTGATGAGGTCCCAATAGTTCATGTTTGCTTTTGTTCCCCTTGCCTCTGGAGACATGTTGAGTAAGAAGTTGCTGTGGCTGAGGTCAGAGAGGTTTTTGCCTGCTTTCTCCTCTAGGATTTTGATGGCTTCCTGTCTTACATTGAGGCTTTCATCCATTTTGAGTTTATTTTTGTGTATGGTGTAGGAAAGTGGTCTGGGTTCATCTTTATGCATGTCATTGTCCAGATTTCCCAGCACCATTTGCTGAAGAGATTGTCTTTATTCCATTGGATATTCTTACCTGCTCTGTGAAAGATTAGTTGGCCATACGTTTGTGGGTCCACTTCTGGGTTCTCCACTCTCTTCCATTTATCTGAGTGTCTGTTTTTGTGCCAGGACCATACTCTCTTGATGATTACAGCTTTGTGATACATCTTGAAGTCTGGGAGTGTGATACCTCCAGCTTCAATTTTCTTTTTTAAGATTGCTGTGGCTATTTAGTGTCTTTTCTGGTTCCATACAAATTTTAGGATTGTTTGTTCTAGCTCTGTGAAGAATGCTGGTGTTATTTTAATAGGGATTGTACTGAATATGTAGATTGCTTTGGTAGTATTGACATTTTAGCAATATTTCTTCTTCCTATTTAGGAGCATGGAATATTTTTCCTTTTTGTGTGTGTGTGTCTTCTTCCATTTCTTTAATAAGCTTTCTATAGTTTTCAGTGCATAAATTTCTCACCTCTTTGGTTAAGTTTATTCCTAGATATTTTACGGTTTTTGGTGCAATTGTAAATGGGATCAATTCCTTGATTTCTCTTTCTGTGGCTTCATTACTGGTATATAGAAATGCAGCTGATTTCTGTGCATTGGTTTTATATCCTGCAACTTTGCTGAATTCATGGATCAGTTCTAGCAGTTTTTTGGTGGAATCTTTTGGGTTTTCAATTTAGAGTATCATGTCATCTGTGAAGAGTGAAAGTTTGACTTCCTCTTCGCTGATTTGGATGTCTTTTATTCCTTTATGTTGTCTGATTGATGAGGCTAAGACTTGCAATACTATGTTGAATAACAGTGATGAGAGTAGACATCCCTGTCATGTTCCTGCCAGTTTGTTTCTCTCAATTTTTCCCCATTGAGGATGATATTAGTGTTGGGTCTTTCATGTATAGCTTTTATGATCTTGAGGTATGATCCTTCTATCCATATTTTCTTGAGGGTTTTTTTTCAAGAACAGATGCTGCATTTTGTCTAATGCTTTCTCTGCATCTATGGAGATGATCGTGTGGTTCTTGTCCTGTCTTTTATTGATATGATGTATCACATTGATTGTTTTGTGGATATTGAACCAGCCCTGCATCTCAGGTATATGTCCCATTTGGTCGTGGCGAATAATTCTTTTAATGTATTGTTGAATCCTGTTGGCTAGTATCTTGTTGAGGATTTTTGCATCCATGTTCATCAGGGAAATTGGTCTATAGTTTTCCTTTTTAGTGGGATCTTTGTTTGGAATCAAGGTAATGCTGGCTTCATTGAATGAGTTTGGAAGTTTTCCTTCCATTTCTATTTTTTGGAATAGCTTCAAAAGAATAGGTGTTAACTCTTCTTTAAATGTTGGAAGAATTCCCCTGTAAAGCCATCCGGCCCTGGACTCTTGTTTTTTGGGAGATTTTTGATTACTAATTCGATTTCTTTACTGGTTATGGGTCTATTTAAATTTTCTATTTCTTCCTGTTTCAGTTTTGGTAGTTTATATGTTTCTAGGAATTTGTCATTTCTTCCAGATTGCCCATTTTATTGGTGTATAATTGCTCATAAATTCTCTTATTATTGTTTGTATTTCTGCAGTGTTGTTTGTGATCTCTCCACTTTCACTCTTCATTTAATTTTTTTGGTCCTTTCCTTTTTCTCTTTGCTAAAACTGTCTAGGGGTTTATCAAATTTGTTAATTCTGTCAAAGAACCAGCTCCTGGTTTCAGTAATCTGTTCTACTGCTTTTTTGGTTTTGATAGCATTGATTTCTGCTCTAATCTTTATTATTTCCTGTCTTCTGCTGGTTTTGGGCTTTATTTGCTGTTCTTCTTCCAGCTCTTTGAGATTTAAGGTTAGATTGTGTATCTGAAACCTTTCTTCCTTCATTAGGAAGGCTTGGATTGCTATATACTTCTCTCTTATGACTACCTTTGCTGAATCCCAGAGGTTTTGGGCTGTGATGCTATCATTTTCATTGACTTCCATGTACTTTTTAATTTCCTCTTTAATTTCTTGGTTAGCCCATTCATTCTTTAGTAGGACATTCTTTAGTCTCCAAGTATTTGTTATCTTTCCACATTTTTTCTTGTGGTTGATTTCAAGTTTCATAGTGTTGTGGTCTGAAAATATACACGGTATGATCTCCATCTTTTTATACTTGCTGAGGGCTGATTTGTGTTCCAGTATGTGATCCATTCTGGAAAATGTTTCATGTGTACTTGAGAAGAATGTGTGTTCTGCTGCTTTAGGATGCAATGTTCTGAATATATTTTTAAGTCCATCCAGTCCAGTGTGTCATTCAAAGCCATTGTTTCCTTGTTGATTTTCTGTTTAGATGATCTGTCCATTGCTGTATGTGGGCTGTTGAAGTTCCCTAACATTATGGTATTATTACCAATGAGTTTCTTTATGTTCATGATTAATTGATTTATATATCTGGTGCTCTCACGTTTGGAGCATAAATGTTTACAATTATTAGGTCTTCTTGGTGGATAGACCCCTTAATTATGATATAATTCCTTTCTTCATCTCTTCTTACAGTCTTTATTTTAAAATCTAGATTGTCTGGTATAAGTATGGTTAATCCAGCTTTCTTTTGGCGACCGTTAGCATGATAGATGGTTCCCCATCCTCTTATTTTCCATATGAGCGTGTTTTTAGGTCTAAAGTGGTTCTCTTGTAAACAGAATATAGATGGATCTTGTTTTCTTATCCAATCTGTTACCCTACGTCTTTTGATTGGAGCATTTAGACCATTGATATTTAGAGTGAGTACTGAAAGATATGAATTTATTGCCATTATGTCGCCAGTAGAGTTGGAGTTTCTGGTAGTGTTGTCTGGTCCTTTCTAGTCTTTGTTGCTTTTGGTCTTTTTGTTTTCTGTTTTTTTTTGTTGTTGTTGTTTTGTTTTTTGTTTTATCTTTTCTCCCCTCAGAGAGTCTTCCTTATAATTTCTTGCAGGGCTGGTTTAGTGGTCATTAACTCCTTTAATTTTTGTTTGTCTGAGAAACTTTTTATTTCTCCTTCTATTTTGAATTACAGCCTTGCTGGATAAAGAATTATTGTCTGCATATTTTTCTGATTCAGTACATTGAATATATCCTGCCACTCCTTTCCGGCCTGCCAAGTTTCTGTGGATAGGTCTGCTGTGAACCTGATCTGTTTTCCCTTGTAGGTTAAGAAATTTTTTTCCCTTGCTGCTTTCATGATTCTTTGCCTGATTATTTTGTGAATTCGACTATGATATGCCTTGTTGATGGTTTTTGTTGAATCTAATGGAAGTCCTCTATGCTTCCTGGATTTTGATGTCTGTGTCTTTCCCCAGGTTAGGAATTTTCTGCTGCGATTTGCTCATATAAATTTTCTACCCTTTTCTCTCTCTCTGTCTCTGTCTTCTGGGACCCCTGTGATTCTGATGTTACTGCTTTCTAATGAGTCACTGAGTTCTCTAATTTTTATTTCATGTGCTTTGACATAGTCTCCCTCTTTTTATCTGCTTCATTGTTCCCCATAGGTTTGTCCTCTATATTGCTGATTCACTGCTTTGCCTCATCCATCCTTGCCACAGTGGCATCCATTTGAGATTGCAGCTCAGTTATAGCATTTTTTATTTCATCCTAACTTTTACTTCTTTATCTTCGCAGAAGGGGATTCTAATCTATTTTTAACTCCAGCTAGTATTTTTATATCATCATTCTAAATTCTGGTTTAGACATCTTGCTTCTGTCTGTGTTGATTAAGTCCTTGACTGTCAATTCTTCCTGTTCTTTTGGGGTGAATTCCTTCATTTCATCATTTTGGAAGAAGAAAAGGAATTAATAAAGTAAAAAAATTAAAATTAAAAAATTAAAAACAACAAAAAGAAATCAAATAAAGGATGCTAGATCCTAGGTGTGTTTTGGTCTGGTTGTTGAAAGAAGCTTGATATATTAGAGAAAAAAGGGAAATATAAGAAAAAAAGAGAAAAGAAGAAAACAAGGGAAAAAAGGGAAAACGTTTGAAAATTTGAAAAAAATGAATACAATAAAATAGAACAAAATGAAATGATGAGTGTAAAATAGAATTTTTAAAATTTACAAAAAGGTAAAACATATATTATAAAAAACTGAAGAAAAATATTTTTAATAAAAGTGAAAAGTTTTTTTTCTCTTTCTGTATTCAAGAATAAGAAAAGAAAAGAAAAATTAAAAAATTGAATAAAAGGACCAGTGAACAGAATGAAGTACGATTGAAATTACATCTGGTTTCCTGTAGAAGTCAAGCTATGAAGCCCTTTATAGTCTGTAAATTAAAGCAGGTGGAGAGACTTGTGTTTCTCAAGAGTGCTTGACAAACCCCATCCCAGTTGGGCAGGGTTTAGGGTAACAGCTCTGTTGTCCACTAGCTGACGCTGCTTAGCTTATGGGGTGGATTGCTGTGGCACATGTAGGCATGCATTTGCATGCATGGAAAGGGTGACCATGGCATCACCCAGCTACCCAGTCTCTAGTATCAAAACTCCGTACTCTCCACAACTGGCCAAAAAAACTCAATGCCAAATTTGCCAAAAAGTGTATGAGATTATCTACATAGAATAATAGATACTATCTAAGTATTAAGAGACATAAAAAGTAGAATGAGACAAAATAGATCCTAAATCAGTCTGAGACACGCTCCCAATATGTGCAGCATAGTTCAGGATTTTATTTCTGCCCTTTGCCAAAAAGAGTACTATTTTAAATATGTATCCTGTATTGATTTACTCAAACCATAAACATTTTTCATTGTTATTCAATCAAGTTTGGCATTATCATTAAAATTAAGCATCACTTGGCAGTTTTGAAGCACAATAAACTGGTTTATATTGATGAGTTATAAGGTGCTACATAATGCAAACGTGACAAAAGTGATACAGAAAGCCTATCTTCTCTATGGAGCCAGATTTGTTTTGTCATTAGAACTATTCAAGGAATAGTTTGCCTTCCAGAAATCATACATTTTATTTTGTAGAAAATTAAAAAAGAGTATTTTTTTTTAACCTTTGCTTTTGGGTCACCTTTCTACTGGAGTCAAATCCTATTGCTAAGTGGTATTGAATAGTTTGAAGAATGATTTGCAGGGGAAAATTGAATTCAGAAAGTTAACTACAGGTACACCTGGGTGGCTTAGTTGGTAAAGCATCTGACTTCAGCTCAGGTCATGATCTTACAGTCCAAGGGTTTGAGCCCTACGTCGAGCTCTTTGCTGACAGCTCTGAGCTTAGATCCTGCTTTGGATTCTGTGTCTCCCGCTCTCTCTGCCCCTTCCCAGCTTACACTTGGTCTCTGTCTCTCTCTCAAAAATAAGTAAACATTTAAAAATTTTAAAAAATTGCAACTACAAATAAATAGTATCTATTTACATTTTCTATGTATTAAGTTCTGTTTTAGGTGTTTTACATTTCTAAATTGCTTTAGGTAGCACCACATACAAACTAATTAGGTTTTATCCCCATTTTACATGTAAGAAGGCTGAAGATCAGAGAGATTTATTTAGTGACTATCTCAAGTAAGCAGTAGAAGCAGGTTTCAAACCTGATTCAATTCCACTACTTCTAATTTTCCTGTCTAAACAGGGTGCAGTTTAAGATCTCTTATTTAAGAGATCTTAAGTTTAAGATCTCTTACTACCCACAATATACCTAATATCTAGTATTTTTCATATTGATAATCTCTTAATTTATAAAGAAAAGGGAAATATTGTGCAATAATAATTTATGTGGTCCAGTTTTTTAAGGCTTTAAGACCAATATTCAAAGCATAAATAAGACAGGCTGAATAGCTTTGTGCCAATATATAGTAATGACCAATGTTTCTGTTTTTGTTTTTGTTTTTGTTTTTTAAATTATCCCTCTAGGGAGTCTGTTTAAACTTTTTTTTCCCCTAATTAACCTCCCCATACACGCACAAATACACTGTAATTTTAATACTACAGATATCTTGTATAATTTTTTATATATTATTTCTCTTACAGGGGGGAGTTGTCACAAATTCCATTTTGACATCTAAGATTTTTTCCATCTTCAAGAATCAATGTTTGCTCCCTTTTGGATGATATTACTCTCATTGAGAATGCATGGTATCGACCAACTAAGTTCAGAGCCAGTCAGCTATAATATGATAAGACCATGGTTCACAGATTTTCACTTCTAGACCAGCAGCATAGCATCACTTAGGACTTTGTTAGAAATGCAGATCCTCAAGCCTCATCCAGTCATATAGAACTAAAAAAAGTTCTGAGGGTGGGTCCATGCAATCTGTTTTAACAAGCCCTCCAGGTGATTCTGATGCATGCCCAAGTTTGGAACCACTAATTATGAACAGAGTGCTGAGAGGTGGGTCTCTGGCATGATCACAACATTAAGCAAGTCACTTTATGTCTCATTTTTTCCATCTTTATGTTGCCTACCCAACTCCTTGTTTGGAACCTCACACACACAACCTTCTCAGTCTCACTTTTCAGGGGTCCTACTAAGAACCCACCTTTCTTCCATGAGGGAGGGAAGGAATGAGACTTGACAATCCCACATCCGCTTCACTAGTAAATTTTTTGAAAAAGACTACTCAACATACTAGTTAAGGTTCCATTGACAAAGGACTGGACTCCCCCCAAAACAATAAATGGAAAAATAAATAAGTAAATATTTATATTCTGTCTTGATAGGCATCAAATTATATACATGAAAACAAAAACTAGGATGTCCCATTTTATAGCAGAATGAATGAGGTAATAGATGTGGATTAACTGGGAATTTGTCAAGAAGAGCATACTTGTTTCTCCTTAAATTTTTCATTTGCATTTTTAGAAAAGTAAGATTAAGTGTTGTTTGTTTCTTGATCCCACAGTTTCTCAGTCTTCTTTCCTCTACCTACCATTTAAATCGTGTACTTGCAGAAATTGTCTCACCCACTTGATCGACTTTTTTCCACCTTAGATATATGCACCCTGGTAATAATCAGCAGCATTTATTTTCATATGTGGCATGATTAAAAAGAGAAGTTAAACCCACATAAATGGAAGCATATGGAAAACTAGGTTTTTGCTATAGGCAAAAACCTTATATGCGACCAACCGTAGGGCCTGCAGTCTCTAAAATTTGAGAAATATCTTGTGATGCCTTGCTCTGTAAACTTCCAGAAGACAACTCTAATTGATTTAAGACTCCCCTGAGTCAGTGATTTGCAAAATGTAAATAGCTGATAACAGAACCTCAGCTTTGGTGAAAGAAAAAGCTTCATGTTGATTTAAACATTATAAGCCATAGCATGTATAATTGAATTTAAAACCAAATATTAAATGGAGAAGAAACATTTTCAAGTTTTCCTCTGTTCTGTTTTGTTTTAGGTGGAGCTTGCTAAGGAAAAAAAGTGTGAATTTTTGCCTTTCCTGTCCCCGCGGAAGGTTGTAGTAAAAGGAGGGAGAATTGTTGCTATGCAGTTTGTTCGGACAGAGCAAGACGAAATGGGAAACTGGCATGAACATGAAGATGAGATAGTCCATCTGAGAGCCGATGTGGTCATCAGTGCCTTTGGTTCAGTTCTGAGTGATCCTACAGGTAGGGTTCTCAGGAGCTGAAATGCGTTATGCAATTGTCTGTTATTTTAGTGCCATAAGAGATTCCAGCTTTCAGTGAATTGTTTTTCACTTTAACATTCATTGTCTTCTTCTAGTATGAAATCGAAGCAATCTTGATTTTAAAGGCTTAGAAATGGCATTTAATGCTTATACAGAATTATTTTTAAAGTGGCAGGGATTAAAAATAATATTAATCTTTCTTTTAAGCTGATAATTAAAATACATAGTCTGTTTTGTAATAATGTTTGCCTATTTCTTCCATAAGAATGGTTTTTTCTTCAGTTAGACCTAGAGTAAGAAAAATGTGACAGAGAAGTTGTAACAGCCAATCTTCAATGATTCAGACAAATTAAGACCTAATGAATAGGCAAAAATAGAATTAATGTGTACTACTGTCCTCATGCCAAACATCACTAGAAATATCAAAATTATCAAATTAGAAAGCTTGAACTCCTGTCATTTCATCTGATGGCATCAATGGACATGCTAAGGGAGAAAAAAAATGCTTTTAACAAAAGGATAATAAGAAAGGGAAATATTTTATATAATAATTCCAACTGAGTAATGAGTTAATCAATGAATACTATTTTGTGTTATATTTCCCCCAAACTCGGTGTTTTTATGGGTCGTTGTAGATGAAACCATAAGTACCTATGTGCCTTTATTTTGCAAATTCTTTACCTTTTAATACACAGTTTAAATGATTAACTTTTAATTACTGAAAAGAAAATAAAAGATATTTCTCTAAGACAGAGATTCATTATGAATAACAATAACAACAAAAAATCTAAACCTGACAATTCCTATGACTCTCTACTATATCCATGCTAAAATTACATTTTGTGTCTGAAATTAGAAGAACTATATGCAAGCAAATGTGCATTTTTATGCAACAGATAAGTAAAAAATTCAACCAGTCATCAGGATATTTTATCTGCAGGACATCAAACATCTTGGTATTTGGAAACATCCAGATGTTTAATGTCATCAAGATAAATGTTTTCAAATAGCTGGATGATGGCCTGAATTTGTCACTTTTCATCTAGATGTTTATGTGATATGTAGACACAGTCACAGTGTGGTTTGTTTATCATTAACTGGGTTCAGGAAAAGAGAAAAAAGAACAACGTGTAAATTGCATTCTATTGTCTAAAAAATCGTACTGTTCTTACTACTCGGCACATCATCAAAAACTGAGTAAAAAGTTGAATCATATTTAACTAGCAATTCTGTTCATGATTCACTTATCAAAAACTAATTTAGCTTACCCATCTAAATTTATGTTTCACAACTGAAATCTCTAACTCACATTAAGAAAAATGTATTTTTTCCTAAACAAACATAAGTAGATGTGACTCAGAAGATCATAGAAAACAGCTTTTGCTTAATTTAGTGTTTAATTTTTTAAATGTTTTTTTATTTTTGAGAGAGAGACAGAGAGAGAAAGACAGAGAGACAGAGTATGAGCTGGGACAGGGCAGAGAGAAAGAGGGAGACACAGAATCCCAAGCAGACTCTAGGCTCTGAGCTGTCAGCACAGAGCCAGATGCAGGGCTCAAACTCACAAACCTGGAGACCATGACCTGAGCCGAAGTCAGACGCTTAACCGAGTGAACTACCCAGGCACCCCTCAATTTGGTATTTAAAATATGAAGTATAAGAAAGTTCGAGTCTAGTCATGTTTATTTTCAAAACCATTCCAGAATTTATTTATGTATTTTATTCCAGAATTTACTTGTGTATGTTTCTTCCTGTATTTCGTATATACTAGCCATGTACATTAGAGAAATCAAGGAAAAAATGGTCCTTCACTTTCCTTTCTAGCCCCCCTCCTCCTGACATAAAATAAATAGAATTAAATTAATTCTTAAATAGAATTACCTGCGCTTTCAGGGCCTTTCAATGTTTACATTAATAAGAAGCTACTTTCCAAGTGAGAGGGGGGATGGAAGACCTAGAAGGTTAGATAGCATTCATGCCTCTCCTACCATCCAAATGTTTTCAGAACTTTTTTTTTGAATGGAAAACATTAAAGAAAGAGGGTAAGGGGATCAGTAATTGTCAGAATTTTACCAAGAAAAATATAAAATTTTTTTACCAAGATCTTACCTAAGATGATACAATTTTTTGAGATCTCAGTCAACAGGGAAATATTAGGAAAATGAAAATTCAAGGTAAGTAAAGTCATGTGTCACATGAAATATCCTCTGAGTTATTTGTGGAAAATAGAGGAATTGACTTTCATTATTTAAGAAATCTTGGCTAAAAAGAGAAGCTATTCATGTCTCCCTCTTCTACCCTAAATCTTATTCCATCCTGATACCTATGTGAGGTGATTTATGTGTGGCATTTTTGTGATTATCACATATGTGATACTATATGATTTAATATACTTATCTGTAACACTTAAAATGTCAACCTGCCTTTCCACCCCTCTTCTTCCCTCCTTCCCACCTCACTTTGCCTGGCTTCAATGGACTGCATGCCAAACTCCATGACATTTTTTCAGCATTATCATTCTATTTTCTGCATTTGACAATGTTAAATATTTCTTTCAATTTGAAATCCTCTAAGTCACCTAACCTTTCTGGGCTTCAGCTTATTCCTCTATTAAAAAACCAGCATAATAAAAGCTTCTCCCCCTACCTTTCAGGACTTTTATCAGAATTAAAATGAAATAATATGAAAATGCTGTGGAAAATAGCACATTATTATAGTTTATAGACATTCCATTTTCTTGTTTTTTTTTTCCTTTTAAATATTCCTTTTCTGAGCCTATCATTGAGTACTTTTCTTTCTCTAGCTTATTACTTTTTAGTACTTTTCCAAAGTTAAGACTTTATCCATTTTCTCTTAATGT
The DNA here is from genome assembly GCA_028646485.1 of Cryptoprocta ferox. Taxonomy (NCBI): domain Eukaryota; kingdom Metazoa; phylum Chordata; class Mammalia; order Carnivora; family Eupleridae; genus Cryptoprocta; species Cryptoprocta ferox. The sequence goes on from CM053570.1 coordinate 22,434,375, forward strand.
ATTTATTCCTTCATTGAACTGATTGTCTCATTACTTCATTTATTTATTCATACCTGCATTCCTTCCTGTAAGAAGTACTTAATAAACAACTTCTATGTGCCAGGTTGAGGCTAGAGTTACAGTAGACACTATTTCACTTCTGTGTGACTGACTCCCAAATCTCTTTCTCCATTCTATGCCATAGAAGACACACATGTAACACACATGTAACAAACACTTAGTATCTAATGAATGCCAGGTACCAAGATGTGTTCTGGAGAGTGCAAAGATGAATGAAGCATTCCTTGTACTTTAAAACCTCACAGACTGGGGCTGGAGGGAGACCTTTAAACAAATAATTGTTTTACCAAGTGAAGAATACATTTAGAGACATGTGCACAAAGGAAGGATCATCTCATGAAGTTTCCCTAAAGCATGTCGCTTCTCAACTTTGTTATTGTTTAAATGGTACTGTAGTTCACCTATCACTAAACTTCAAAATGTTATCCCAGATTCAAATATCTAATTCCAATTTTTCTTTTCATGAAATTCACCGATGTTACTCTATACTATAGGATGAAGTTCCTATTCCTTAGCACTTGAGAACTTCAGCAAATGGCTTTATATATACTATGGATACAGCTTTATTTCCCACTCTTCCCTATAGAATTATTCCTCCCAGTATCTTAGCACAGGTGGATTCCACAGTGGTAATTCAGAAAGTACTTGGTGATTGCAGTATATAAATATATGCTGAAGAATTCAAGGAATGAAATAAACTTGACAGAGTACATATAAAGGATGGTGATAACATATTTTCAGCATTCTCTGATTACAGAAGTTTAAATGAAAACACCTGTAGCATCTTAGTTATATCAATAACATGTATTTATAAAGGTAACCTAAACTGAGAAATTAAGTTTTTAATCTCATTTTTTTTCTTTCATGCACTGCATTACTTCTACAGGTCCTTTAATTTGTATGTTTCACAAAGAATATGAAATAACTTTATTTAGTACTAAGCTCTTACTATATCTGTGATAAATATTTCTTGTTGTAAAAATGGTCAATGCCTCAACAGCTTATAGAAAAGGTAAGAATATCAAATTTATAAAACGAATTTGGATAATAATATTCTTAGATTATAGTTGATAATTACTTAATTAATGTCAAGGCTAATAATATTTATAAGTGATAATCATTATTTTCTCTAATTCTATTTTATTCTATTTCCTCTTATGAGTTGTAGCAGTGAGTAGAAAATAGGAACAAAGACTACATATTCCACATCCGTGTGCATGGAATATATGTGTGCTTATTAAGAGCAAAATTTAATTGAATACCTCCATTAAGTACTGTCCCAAATTCTAAAGGCAGTGTGGTGTTTGATTTCTAATTTGATTGAAATAGTAAAGTCTTAACCTATTTGATATCTTTCTGTGAAAAACTATGAGTGCTTCCACCTTTATTTTTTTTTAAATTTTCTTATGTCTTTATTTTATTTTGAGAGAGAGAGAGAAAGAGAGAGACAGAGAATGAGCGGGGGAGGGGCAGGGGGAGAGGGAGACACAGAATCTGAAGCAGATTCCAGGCTCTGAGCTGTCAGCACAGAGCCCGACGCGGGGCTCGAACCCACGGACTGTGGGGTCATGACCTGAGCCAAGGCCACTTAACTGACGGAGCCACCCAGGCGCCCCCCACCCCTTTTTTTTAGATTTTTTTAAAAATATTTTTGAGAGACAGAGCGTAGGCAGGGGAAGGGCAGAAAGAGAAAGAGACACGGACTCTGAAGCAGGCTCCAGGCTCTGAGCTGTCAGCACAGGGCCCGACGCGGGGCTCGAGTTCACGAACCACTGAGATCATGACCTGAACCAAAGTCGGCAGCTTAACCGACTGAGCCACCCAGGCACCCTGAGTGCTTCCACCTTTAAATTCTCACCCATTCCCTCTAAAGGGTGTAAGATTCCAAATCACTTTAAATTGGGATTTTATTGTTCAAGACAGATTTTAAAGGCAGTCAGTAAATTAAGCACAAGCTGCCTCTACTGGCATTTCTAGTCCACAAACATTGCCCTTCACTGGAAATTTTAAAACAGTTACTTATTTTAACAATACATCTCCTCTTCTGCTAAGCACCAAAGTCAATGTTTATTGAATTGAATGTTCTCATTTTTTGTTTATTTGGTCAATCTCAGGTTTAAGAGACTCCTTACTTATTTTTAGTTTATCCTCCCTTCCCTTTCTGTTTAGAACCAAATTGCCAGTTGTGAAAAGTGTGCATATCTTTTCTGTTAGTTTGGAATTGATGAGAATTGTTACCATTTCCACCAACCTCACTTCTTTATTTTTCCAATGGAGGTAATAACAGTTGGCCTTGTCCTCACATTCCCAGCAGATCAGATGACATAATTTTATGTGTCTTTGAATATGGTTCCAGACAACTGAAGGAAGGCACTCTAGCCCATGCCATGACCTCTGCGCCTCTTCCACACACTGCGGCACAGCCATCCTCCCATTCTTCTGAGAAATGTTGACTTTAAAAAGAGCCATGTGCTTTGATCTTCCAGGACTTATTGTAACTTGTCTTCCAATTAGATTGTAAATCCCAAAAGCACAAAGATTGTACCTATATATGTAGTTCCAATAATAGCCTATGCATTAATGTGCCTATACTAGATGGATAATATATCGTTGTGTATTTGATTTGACTTGATTCATGTTAGGGTATAAATTTTATTATACCTATTTGTTTTTTTTTTTTTTTCCTGCTATGGAGCCACTTTATTTTATTTTATTTTTTTAGAAAATATAAAAAAAATCACTGTTCTATGGCTATTGATTTTTTCCCTTATTTGGGCATAAATTGTTTCATTCTTTATAGTCCAATAAATATTACACTAATTAGAGTCTGTCTGGGGTAGCAGCTTAGAGCAGGGTTTCTGCTGCCCAGCTGGAAACCTGTCTCCCTTAGTCTCTTTGTACTTCATGGTCCTGATCTTTTAAGGAGAGTGATTATACTATCTACCTTCTCCAGTTATTTTAAGAATAAATTAATAAAATATGTAAGGCATTTAAATATATATCTGGCCCCTAGTAAGCATCTCTTAAGTTTTAAATTTTTTTAAATGTTTATTTATTTTTGAGAAACACAGAGTGTGAGAAGGGGTAGAGAGAAAGGAGATACAGAATCTGAAGCAGGCTCCAGGCTCTGAGCTGTCAGCACAGAGCCTGACGCAGGGCTGGAACTCACAAACTGTGAGATCATGACCTGAGCCGAAGTCGGACACTTAACCGTCTGAGCCCCTGAGGTGCCCCAATTTTTTTTTAATTTTTTTAAATGTTTATTTATTTTTGAGAAACACAGAGTGTGAGCAGAGAAGGGAAAGAGAGAAAGGAGACACAGAATCTGAAGCAGGCTCTAGGCTCTGAGCTATCAGCACAGAACCTGACTAAGTTTTAGATGTTACTCTCCTTATGTAACAAAACATAGTTTCATAATTAAATTGAGTTATATTACACCCTTGTGATAATATGAATATCGTCTAAGAATAACAGCATTTGAAAATCAGGACTTCATCTGGAACTTTGTAGGTTCTATGAACATGTCTTTGTAAATAAGTAAAGCACATTGTCTTACATTTATAATTTTTTTTAATGTGAAAAATCTTTCCTATATTTGGTTAGGTGTTTTGCAGAAAAAAAGATTATATAGTTCGTAACTGTAGCATGCATTTTGAAAATGTTTTATTATCAATTCTGATGTTTTTCATACCATTAAAAGGTATGAAATTTTCTTGCAACTAATTTTTAGTATTTAGAAATCTCCATTAGAGTTTCTGCAAATTAAGTATTTACAAAGCAGAGGATTTTTAATAACTTTTTCCTCTTAAAAATGGTGAAACTGGGCCACTTTTTGATCATAGTTACTTTTTATAAAATGTTTATTTATTTTGAGAGAGAGAAAGAGAGAGAGAGTGTGTGCACACACACAAGTGGGAAGAGCACAGAGAGAGAGGACAGAGAGAATCCCAGGCTCCGCACTGTCAGCACAGAGCCTGATGCCCAGACTCCAACTCACAACCGTGAGACCATGAGCTGAGCTAAAATCAAGAGTTGAATGCTTACCTGACTGAGCCACACAGGTGCCCAATCATCTTTACTTTTAAAAAGGAAAGAGATAAGTATTTTTGAGGATACTGTTTGAGTTTGTAAGTGTTTGAAAATTATGGGATGATATAATTAAGAATAAAGACCTCAGGGTGCCTGGGTGGCTCAGTTGGTTAAGCATTCAACTCTTCATTTCAGCTCAGGTCATGATCTCACAGTTCATTAGATCAAGCCTTCGTGGGGCTGTGTGCTGAGCTAACTTTGAGGAGCCTGCTTGGGATAATTTCTCTTCCTCGTTCTCAGCCCCTCCCCTGCTCATGTGTGTGCATGCTCTCTCTCTGTCTCTCTCTCTGTCTCTCAAAATAAATAAATAAGCTTAAAAAATATGTTTTTGGAAGGAAGAGATAGGATGAATGATGGCAATAAACCCGACTCAGCATAATGCTACAAGGCACTTCTCAGGACCGAAACTCTGAGTATAGTAAGGTATGTGTGGCCCTTCTTCTAGGAAAGGAGTTTCTACACTTCACCCAGTGCCTACATTTTCCTTCTGTTCATCTCACTGGAAATAACAAGGAAAACACAAAGCCCAGTCCTTTCTGAATCCACTCCCTTGATAGTATTAATTGCAATTAGTTTCATAAAGGAAGTATTTTGAGGGGAAAAGATTTTAAAATCACTTACTAGTTCCTTTTATTGGAAAGCCACCAGAAAAGTTTTTTAAAACCTCATGGGATAAATCAAAGATTCTGCCAATACCAGCTTTTAGTATAGCTTTGATTCACCTGCTCCCATACTGAGGAAAAAGTGCAGGCCATGGGTTAATATGCCTTATTCTGGCCTAGGTCAGACCTAGAAATTGCCAGTTAGTCAAGAAATTACATGCACGAGACCCTGGCAATGCAGACATTTAAGAATTTTTCACATGTGTCATTTTTTCCTCAATTATTTAGGTGTTAAGAAAAACCTAGGAAAAAGTGTTTTAAGTGAGCACTAGATGAGCCTGGTAATAATAGTTATCTGTACTTTAAAGATATACCATCAGTATGTTTTGTTTTATTTCTTATTATGGTAATATACTAAGGGAGTTGGAAACACTATGCATTTTAACACCCCCCCCCTTTTAAACCAGCATATTCCACTTTTAAAACAACAAAACATCTCCAGAAGCTACTGGTTGCACTTACAGATTCAGCAAAATTTTCTTTGAACAATTGTCTACTCTTTGTGGTCTTCAACTTGCATATTTCCTTATCTCCCTTACCAAAAATGAAGAAGAGGGGAATGGAATGGGTACTGAGTCCAAACTATGCCTTAATTGGTCAAATTTGTACCATTGTATGCATTTTTTTTTTAAATAAACACAAATACTTGCAACGAAGTTTCAAAGGAACAGACTAAGGACTAGTGCACTTTATAGGAGATGAGAACTCTTTGGTTGGTGGCACAAATGTTAGAGGAAGGGGCCTACTAATGATTAATATAACTGAAAGTGGATGAGATTGAATTGAAAACTAAAGTTGTCACCCAGTGTAACTTACCGGGTAAGTTATAGTATAATAACTTGCATGGGACTTTTGTTCTTATTTCCAAATGTGTTGGACGGGACTTAAATCATATATTGCAGTCCCCTCATTTCGCAGGCTTGTTTAACTAATAACCTCTGATTGTCTGCTATTCCAGGCACTGAGTTCAGGTTCTAAGGATTATGTGGTGAAAAGGCCAATGCCAAACCTTGTCTCCAAGAATGCAGTTTAACACGGAGACCCACAATTATGATAAATTGCACTGCAGAGAAGCACAAGACACCATCTAAGGGTTCAGAGAAGCTTCCTAAAGGAAGTGGGTTGTAAATTGAAGTTTGAGGGGTATGTGGGAATTTCCAGGTGGAATGGGGGTGGAAAGGAGGGGGCCATAGGAAGATTATGCAACTTACTCAACACCACCCTGTTAGATGAAGCAGTCGCTTTATCGTCATCTTAAAAAGCTATACATAAAAAACCTATGTCTTTAGAAAGTTGTCATCAGCCTACTTATTTCATGCATATTCTCCTCTTTCTGAATTTTCCATTTTTCTTTCTAAAATTAACTTTTTATTAGATGATTTTTGCTATTCAGTCTCTCATTATTCATCATGCAGCAAATGTTTCTTAATGTCCAGCTATGTTATATGCACTGTCCAGGGGCTAGGAATACAAATAAGAATATAAGAGAGTCTTTGCCCTTCAGGGATTCATAGGCTAATGGGAGAAATGGGCATGTAAATACATACATTGCAAATGATGTGCTAATTTTTAGATCACATTTGGACTGGGTTTTAGAGCTTCAGTAGGAGTTTCTCTATTAGAGGGAATATCATACACAAAAATATGAGCTACCAAATGGTTTCATTTGACCAGACAATGCTGAGAAATTCTGTTTAGTTGGAGCAGGTGAAGTGTGGTAAAATAAATGTGGGGCATGCATAGGGATAAGATAGCAGGAAGTTTGGCTACAAACCTATTTGGAATCAAGAGACTTATATGCCAACCTAGGGATTCTGGATTTTATCCTATATCCATCCAGGTGACAAATGGAAGGATTAAATATGGGACAGGTCTTTATTGTTAATGATAGAATTCTGATAAGTGCTTGGATTTTGTACCATTTATATATTCTTCAAATGGTTGGGAATTAGAAATCATGAAATCACCTTTGAGGTGGTTCATATAAGAAGGCAAGTGTGTTTTCTAGTATTGAACACCTGAATTAGGCAAATTTATTCACCCAGCCATGGGAATAATCCAACAATGCAGGTCCCCTAATCGGAAGCCACCCCAGTAGGATTGTTAGTGTTAAAGAAGGGAGAGAACCTTTGCCCAAATGGGCAGTTACCAAGCTATAGGCATGACAGAAGGGAGTTATGCATGCCTAATTTCTTCCTTCATATTCATGAATTATAATTAATAATTTCAGCTTTTTGAAGACTGGTAAGATACGGAGAGACACCATGAGTGTTATAATAATATTTCCCCACATGGAAGGAGGCATGATAGGGATGAAATAAGCATGTTGCTTCACAGGGGCAGTAATATTAAAAAAAAAAAAAAAGATGGCCTGGAATCAAGACAGAATGGTATTAGTGAAATCAATTAAAAGACTGTTTTTGTTAGTTTAAGTGATTACTGATTAAGGCCCAGATTAAGGTAAAGGAGGTAGAACTATAGAAGAGCATTCAGAATCATGACTATTTCTTAAATAGAACAGTCAGGATTTGGTCATCTGTTTGATGAAAGGGTTGAATGAGGAGTATCTAGTGTGGTAGTTTGATCAGTTGTTCATAATGCTGATAGCATTTTGGAATGCAGCATATAGAACAGATCTGAGGGAAATTGTGACTTGTGGTATTTGGATTTGCTCATTCATTCAACTGGAAATGGGATTCGAACTCAGAAAATAGAGAATGGTTGAAAACAGACATTGGGAATCATTATATATCATTTATCTTGCATTTTCATTGTCATAGCTCAGTGTCTACAACATTGCTGTTTATTGATTGAATTAAAGAATAAAAGTTGTCATAGCCTGTAGTTTAGATTACAACTTAAAAGTATGATAAAAGAGGATATGTGACATTTCCTCTGAAATTCCAGTAACATCTCACTTATCACATTATGAAGAGGAAAAGTCAACTTAAGTTTCTGCTGCTTTTCAGATGGTAAATATCTTAAGGAAGATAACTGTCAAGACACTTTTATTCCATGATTCCATGTCTTTGGTCTTTTACTAATATGTTTGGTTCCTTATGCTACCAATCATTTTATAATGCCTCAGTAATAAAACATTAATATGTCCACTATCATGGGGTTGGCCCCATGATGAGAATGAATTCTTTTTAGCCTTCCTTATACACTGTCTTGCTTTCAATTATATTTTGGGCAAGAAGGTTTCTTAGGAACCCAATAGTAAAACTGTACATGTTTACTTAAAAATTGTCCTAATTATCAGATTTGTTTTTGGCTGAAAGTGAGGATGAAGTGGTAGAATCTAATGCAAATACTAACATTTCTGCAGAATAACCAATGAAAATAATGAAATCTTTGTACAGTTTTTCTTTGGAATTATTTTAAAAGAGTGGAGGTGATGAGGAAGGAGGTCAGACTGATAACAGTGTTAAAAGTGATTTGGAATCAACATCACATCACTTACAACTGCCCTAGACATCCATTTGAAGTACACCATGATAGTTCTATAATTATTTTACTTACCCCTAATAACTGCATAAGAATAGGTTTGTTTCCCCAGTGAATAGCCCTGTTCAGAGCCTTCCCTTATCTTTATTTTCCAGGTTTCACTAGTGGTTGCTATCATATGCATTCTTACAAGGAGACTGGATAAATCAGTAGTTTTCCATCAAATCAAAGATTACATTCAAGAGGTAGAGCAGTGGCATTAAACAACTTTTGCTATAGAAAGAAGGTAGAAAATGGAAAAATAACATAATTGTTTTAGAGAACAGAAATCATAAAACATAGCCAGTGTTATTCAACATATAGTGAATATAATCAATGTCTGGAGCTTTACAGACCATGGTGTATTATATTTGTCTCTTAAATACTAGTTAGCTGTGGTACACTAAAAGTTTATTCTGAAACCTAGTATTCTTGTGAAATATTAAACTACACTAGGCTCCTATCCAATATAAAGCCAAGATGTAAAATTTAGTTAAATTATAAAGTAATGATGCATATTTTATACTAATGTTCTTAGTAATATGTATTTTGTATTGGAGATTATTTTGTTATTAATTAATTTGCATTTGTGTTTTTGGCTCAAAACACAATATAAAAATAACAATATACCTATTTAAGATAGTCTTTCATTAAGTAAGACATTGACCTGTAAAAATTAAGTTTTAATTGTATAAATTGGAAAATTACATTGAATCATATCTAAAATCTATCTCCCAAATGTGGAAACCACTTAATTCAAATGGAATATGTACATGTAATTTATTAGGTGTCCCAAATGTGCTGGCATTGCAGGAGAAAGTGAGCATTAATTTTAACATCTGTTCAGAGGTCCCACCCAGCCATTTTATGGCCAATGCTATCCAGTGCCAACCTTATTCTCATGCTAGCCATACTTCTATTTCGTAATTATGAATCTATTTTAAGCATTTTCAAAGGACCTTTACTAGCCATTTATTTTTATACATGAGTACATGAAAGAGTGTCAAACATATTATGCACTACATGCTTGACAAATATCCAGTGATTTTCCAGGTCCTCTGAAAAGTGTATTGACAATTCATGTGGCTTAATATGGCCCAATATTTTCCCCTATATTTGCACACTGCTGCCAAATGAACTTCTATATCACCAGTATCATGGGATTATTTTCATATGTTAGAATCTAAAATTATCCCCGCCCCCAAAGATAGTGGAATTGAAAAAAATTCCTCAATTTAATTTTGATACCCTTTTTTTAGATTAAAGAATGTTTATTTATTTTGAGAGAGAGCACATGAACAGGGGAGGGACAAAGAGAGAGGGAGAGAGAGAAAGAATCTCAAACAGGCTCTGCACTGCCAGTACAGTACATGGGGCTCGAACTCATGAACTGTGAGACCATGACCTGGGTTGAAATCAAGAGTCGGACAGTTACCAAACTGAGCCACCCAGGCACCCCAATAATTTTGATACCCTTTTATTCTGCCTTCCCCACATATCTGTGGGATCTTATTTCCCATTCTTTTCATTCCATATTTGCTAGGTATAGGGAAATTAATGCATTGTCCCTGTCTACAGGAGCTTGCAGTCTAATAGACAGAGAAAAATGCACCTAAATAAAAATGCCATTAGGTCAAAAGTGACAAAAGGAGAATCAGATAAGCTGTTAGTGTAACACTCAATGGTGGAGAGATGACTTCCAGCTGTAAGAATCAAAGGTTTCATGGAAGTAGTGACATTTGTAGTAGAGATGAAGACAAGGTAGGACTTTCGAGAGAGCAGAGACCAGGAAAGCACAATTTCATCACAGTAAACAGGAAGATATATAGTTGGAGTAGTCACTTTGGCTAGATCATAAGGTAAACAGCGAGAAACTGTAAAGGTGGAAAAACATATCATTGCTAATTCACAAATGTTTTCAATGTTAGGCTAAGGTATCTGAATTTTATTCCAAAGTTTGTGGGTACTAGAAATTTAAGGGGACTGCTTAAAAATATTTTTCTCACATACAGAGGGAAGATTTAAATATATGGGTCCATTTTGGCTCCTCCCCTTCTCCCATTTCTCTCTGTATTTCTTATTGGTCTAAATTATATTGACAGTAGGATTGTAGGGTATTCATATTTCAATCCAAAGTACCCCTGGAATAGTCCCAAGTATTCACTGAATAAAGGGATGAATGAATGAATGAATGAATGAATGAAGAGATAGTTGAATGGTGAGATGAGCAGATAGAATGGATGACTGCTTTATTCAAAATGTCCCTACAAAAAATCCACATTAAAGACAGAAGCATATGGAAGTAGTATTTATGTACAGTGTCATGTATAGGGCAACAAATCTTCTTTCTATTGAGGGAATGGTCAGATGCTGGACACACTCACTTGCATGAAGAAGATAGTCTTCTTACTGGTCATCTTGCTTTTTCTCTTGCTTCCATATAATCCTACCAGAATTAGCCCTTATAAACAGAAATTATATCATGTCATTCCCCTATTCTAAACCTTCCAGTCACTTCCTACTTTATTTAGAATAAAATTCTTCTCATAGCTTATAAAGCCGTCCTTGATAAAGTCCCTACTTTTCCCTCCACACCTCTCTTTACCTTGTATCCTTTCTTTCTGCCACTTTCTTCTACTCTTCAAATACATCAACCTCACCTCATCCTAATGCCTCTGTAATGCTTTCCGATTATGAGGTCGTCACATGCTGGCTTATTCTTACCCTTACCTTTCATGTGTTAGCTCAGATGTCATCTCATCAAAGAACCTGCTATGCCCCTCCATCTCCCTAGATCTAAAGCACCTCTCCCCTTCTCACTTCCCTCAGCTTATAACACCCCCTTCCATGTAATCCTCTTCATAACCATTTTCACTATCATGAAATTCACTTACTTGTTTACTTTCTGTTTTTTATCTTCAGCCAAGTGAAATGTATACACCACAAGGACAGGTCCCTTATCTAGTTTACTCTAGTGCTTATAGCAGGATTTAATGCATGGTAGACAATAATTATTTGCTAATTGAATGAATGAATGAATGCAAGCCAGTGCCTTAATTTTTTTCCTAAGCAATCATTCTTAAACTCCTGGAAAGTGTATCCTGCATGCACTGGCTTGCCATCTTTGCAGATCCTCTGTCCTTAACCCCTTTTTTCTGCCTTTCGTTCTCATCATTTACCTGCAAATGTCATCTTTTTACTGCTCAATGACCTTGAGATCACCAAGTTTAGTTACCTACCTTCCATTTCTCTTGTATTTCACACTTCTTGAAATTATCTCTTCTTGGCTTGCGTGGCTCAGAAATACCTTGAATATCATAAGATGCTGATAATTTCCTCTCTGGCTTTAGTTCAGGTTGTGCTTCCTGCCACTTTAAAAAATAACTGGTTGACTCTTACCTGGATTTATGTTTTTGATGAACTTTAATGACTATATCTTATCCCAAGGTACAGGGCTCTCTCCTGAGTTCTAGGTATATATCTTCAGATACCCCTGAAGACCTCTAGGCTTTTCCAGTTGGTACATCTGTAACTGATCTATAGTTAGGTTCAAATCCTGAGTGTGACTTGGGTAACTTACCTCACTCTCAGTTTCCTCAACTTTGCAATTGAAATAACATTTATTTTACAAGGATTCAATGAGACAATATGTATGTTGCCTAGGTCAGAATCAGCCATGCGTTCATGGAGGTGTTCTTAATAAATATCATTATTATCCTTATGAACACAATAACCTTCACCAATACCAAAGTGTTTCTTGACTGCATTGTAATAAGCCCGTGCTCTGTATAAAGAAGCTGTATTTTTGAAATATGCATTTACTTATGTACGAAAATTATTTAAAATATATTATACTGTATGTTTTAATTTTGCATTGAAGTATGCCTACAGCCGATTGACAAGGAAAAAAAAAGTTGTAAGATGGATATCAAAAAATAACATTAATGAGCTGCTAAAGCTAAAATTACAGGAACTTATGAAATTGGTTAAACATAAAAACCATTAAACTGTTTACTGAAGCTTCACAGATATACTGCAGCTAATGAGCATTTCTGCTATTTAAATAAGCCCAAATTGAACACACATTACATGGATACATAATTAGTCATGGCAGTCAAACACACATAGACTTACTTTTAAAGCTCTATTTAGGGAATCTTTTCCATTTGATTTATTTTGTTAATTAAAATATTTTTCAGTATTCACTTATATTTTAATAATATTGTTTTTGCCAGTAGTATAATTTACTACTGGCTTTCTATTTGTTTTTATTTATGCCTTAAATGTAGCAAATGAGGATTTATATTAAACATTTTTCTTAATCCCTTTCTTTAATTATTTATATCACTTGATGGTGTCATTCAGCATTTTAAAAGATTCTTTCACTGAGAAGTATATATAGAATATTTCAGTAGCCTTTCTACTTTTTTCACTGTCTCCTAATTATCAAGAAGTATTAAGCACCCAAATGTGCATAGAATTATGATGATTATGGTCCAAATCAGATTAAAGGATGATCTATTCCTTCCAGGAGTTTGTAGTCTTAAGTAGATGGTATCATTGAATATAAATAAGCAAATCAAAGTACAGCATTTGGGAATCCAACAGAGAATTTGAAAACAATCCCCATGTATTTCCTTCAAGGACACTGACCTCCTTGAGGGGATCTTTTCCAGTTAAAATGAAATCAAATGTTCAAGGAGTTTAGGGTTTTAAATAGATGGAATTATTGCAGTGAAAATAAGCAAATCAAGGTGAAGTGCTTGGACAATTTTAATTCTTAATTGATTAGTTGGTCAGTTTAGGAAATGAGAATGGGACTCCCTGTAGAATACATGTAAAACAAAAGGAGTTGCTACAGGCTAGTATTGACATCCTTTCCCTTTTCTTTTCTTTCATTCTTTCTTTCTTTCTTTCTTTTTTATTTAACTTGGGGAGCTTAAACTTGTTCTAAGCATGGAGGAGAGGAAAATTAAATCTGTATTTTCCCACTGCGTGAATTCTACAAGCATATATAAACTGAACATTATTTAACCATATCAATAGGAAAATTGGAATAGTTAAATCAATCAAAAGAAATTAACCAAGTGCATATTCTTCCCTAGTCAGTGTGTTTGTAACTATAGAAGTTTTTTTTTTAAAGGAAAATATTTGCATTTCCTCTCCACAATGAACTTTCTCTAATTGTGGAAATATGATACACAAGAATAATAATAAAGACAGGATAATATGAGTGCTAAATAAATGGAATGGACAACTATTACATTTTTTTCAACCAAAAAACATTCATCAAGTTTCTCTTATGTACCAGTTTGTGCTAGATGCTGAGGAAGAAGCTGACTCTGGTATGGTCCCTAAACGCAAGGAGTGGTGGAGGCAAAGCAACTAACTAAAATGAAGTCACATAGTGACTAGGTTAACAGAAAGTGGTTGTGGTTAATTTACCAAAAAGAGAAAAGAAAAGTTTCCACTGGAGGAGTTGACCTAAAGGCTATTATCTGTAAAGCTGGTCAAGATTAGAATTTGTTGCTGTTTTTCCAATCCCTTCTGCTTCATTTTAGTTCCTCCCATGGTCCCCATTTATGCAGCTTTAAGAGACTTGTTGGCCCATTCCTGGCTTTTTCTTGCCCCCACACCAAAGGTCAATGCAAGGAGGGCTTTGGAGTCAGAAATAACTGGATTTGAATACCAGCTCTGCCACCCCTTGGCTATATTTAAGATGCTAATACCCACCTTAAAGAGTTGTTTTGTGGTCTAAATGAGATTATTATGTGGAATTGTACAGTATCATACCTGCCTCATACAAGGGGTCAGTAAATACTGATTGCTTTTCTTAATGTTCATCATTAAGTGAGGATGATATGAGATGTAAGAAGTAACTAGGAGAGTTTCCTTTGGATGAATTGTCAGAAAATGGTAACCGATTGGATGTTGAGATTATTGGAGAGAGAAGATTCAAAGATTATGCTCTGATTTTTTAGGATTTATTTCTAGGTACTTTGTGGAGACTAAAGAGTACTCATGGAGGCAGGTGGAAAATCAGAAAGTGTTGTGTCATTGAAGTCAAGCTAAGGGACATTTATGAGGAAGAAGTGGTCATCTGTTAAATGCTGCTGGAAAATGGAGACAGGCAGTGCCACAATTAAAGTGAGACAAGTGAGGTGCCTGCCTGCTCTTGAGCCTAAGGTCCTGAGCATAAGGATCTTCTTAAGGTTTTTTTCTTTGGGTGCCTCACTCACCTCACCCCTAGTCTTTCCTGAAGCAAGGTAATCACTGAGAAGAGTCAATGAATGTGGCAACCTAGAGCTAATTAAGCATATTATTGAGAAGAGTTTTAGTGAAGTTTTGGGAGGCAAATGCAGATCTGGAATGGTTTTAAAATGGGAGATACTGTACATGTACATACATGCTTATGAGAAACAATTCAGAGGGAGTGAATGATAATAGAATATGCAATCTAAGGAGAAAATCCCTAGATTACATAAGATGAGAGGATATGATTACAGGGCTTGTGTGGAGGTATGGCCTTTAATAAGGAGAGCTCTTTAATTGTTATAAATAAGAAGGAAGAGCGATAGAGTGGCTACAGATCCAGTAAGTTTATCGTGTGGGCAATGGGAAGACCAGGGAGTTCCCATATAATAGCCTCTATGTTCTTTATGAAATATGAGACAAGGTCTTCTCCTGACAGCAGGGACAAGAAAAAAAAAAAACTTGGTCCATCAAAAGTTTGAGGAGAAGAGAAAAGGTATAAAGAGTGGTCACAATAAGTAAAAGACATGAAAGAGCAAGCTTACTAATATCAATCATGAAATGCTGAAAGGCCCAGGAGAAGCTTGTGAACTGGGTTTTAGATGTGATGATTTGGAAGGAACAATACAGCATCCACACTGGAATCTCTAACAGGCAACTAAAAGTGCCAGAATAAAAGAGCTCAAGGTCGTGTTTGAAGTCATTTTCATAGAGATGAAGTTAAAGGAATATGACTGGAGCTGGGAAGAGGAAGATGAGATGAGGAGGAGCCAGAGCCCAAGAAGGAAAGTTTAAAGATAAGGAGAGCCTGCATACAGTAGCATTCTGCAAATCAAAGAAGGAGATCAAAATTAATGTGATACAAGTATTAGATGCTACAGGAAGGCAGAAGGGGGGACTGAGGTCACAGAATTTGGGGACCATGGAGACCGTGTTTTCATTAGAGAGGCAGACAGGGAGAAATAATTAATTGGGTGGTGAAGAAAGAAGGCAGTCAGTATAAATTACCCTAAAATTAGGTAAAGGAAGAGGTTAGAGTGAGAAAAGAGAACCATGCCAAAACTAAAGTTTTTCAAAATAGGAGCTGAGAAGAGAAATATGAGAAATACAATATTCTAAAGAGAGTAAGAGATGGTATTTGAGGTTCTGGAGGAATGGGAAGGGGCAGAATCAAGGTTAACTTTTGAGGGGTTTACAGAAGGACAATGAGGAATCTTCACTGTGAGTTCCATTGTGTTTGTGAATGGATTGCATATTGATTCAAATACTTAGAGGCAGAAGGGATATGTGAAGAAAAGCTCATGCCATCCAGACTTGATATTCTTAGTGGAAGGCATTCTCTGGTTCTTTCTCTTCCTTATACCAGGTTATTCTATTGAAACAGAACTCTGATATCCTGGCCCTGTAATTAGAATTCATTTGCTCATGGTGAGATTTTGCTTTCAGCTCTGAATTACTGAGATTATTGCCTCAGCTCGCCTTTTTGTTTCACTGTGCTTCGGTCTTATTGGCTAATAGGCTATGCAAAATTAAACAACAAGCATATAGATGAATTCATCCATGTTTTCAAGATAGCATTTTATTATAAGTGCTGAAATTTTTTATCCCCCCATTGTTTTATAGCATATCAAACACTTCAAAGAATACTAATAATCCTTCTTCATTATGATTCCTGTTGTATTGTTTTATTGTTTATGCAGAATTAATTTATATTTATATACTAAAATATAACATTCTTGGCATCTTTTTATAAATACTGAGAAATATACTTGTCATATGCTTGTGGGTTTCTCTTCTACGTATATGACAGCACAGCTACATCAGTTTAATTGACCTTGGCAATCTGCATCTGCTAGTGATGTGTCCCTGAGGGACGGTTTCTGCAATTTTAAGCTGTGGCTTATTGAAGAACTTGTGTGTCACAATACAATTAAGTCTATATAAAAAAATCATTTCATGCATAACATTAAATTGACTAAAAGTTCCTATTTCAAAATCATTTCTTGTTTTAAAGCCACCTCAGAGTGTCTTTGTTTTTTAAATAAGCTCATTCGAACATAGTAGTAATTAAAGCAGAAAATTAACATAAATCTTGAATGTTTGGTATGAATTAAGGATGTTTTCGTTCTTTTTAAAGACTGCCTAAAATTCCAGGCACCATATCACTTAACACATTTCTCTCCCATTTGCAGAATAATATAGACTGTGAATAAGCATGTTTTAGGGTTCTTTTTCAAGTTCTTTTTCTGTTCAACTATGGAGCTATTGGGACATATGCTGCAGTCTCCATCAAGATGCAGTCTCATGGAAATCTGTGGGAAAAGTGCGCATATCATAAAGGAAAATCCCTCTCTCCTCGCTCCCGTTATTTTATAAACAAGGAAGAAAAAAAATTCAATCCTTCTATTAATATTCATTTAACACTTCACAGGAAATGGCAAGCAGTTATTTGGTTTGCAAATGTAAATATACATTTTTCATCCACTTATGCTTTCACTCCTTCCAAGCTAGATAAAGGAGTACAGAAGATGTGCTTCTGAGATTTATTTTCATTGTATTTCAAGTTAAATGTATCAGCAGAGATGTAAGTGAGCTGTGAGGAGTCCATAGAAGGATAGTTACAATGATGAGGAGGATGAAAGTCTCCTCATAAGAAGCAGCTAAATAAATGAACTCCTTTCTGACAAATTGTGCATAAAATCACATGGATTTTTTTTTCACTGAATCCTTGATTTGCGTTCTGATTTGAATACTTTGGAGCTTACATAATATGGTTAATTAATAGAAATTACTACTACATCTCAAAAGAGTCATTTAAATCATGAAAGGTATTATTGGATCCATAAGTTGAATCAAAGTTTCAATAAATTGATATTGTCTCCCCCTATTCCTTTCCCTCTATTTTATTCTAAATGGCAAAATACACACACACACACACACACACACACACACACACACACAGATATAGATCATCTACTTAAATATAAAGTCCACTGTGCCAACATGGAAATGATCCTAATCATTTGATGTTCAAGTTGTAATGAATACTCATTCTTGCATTAGCTGCTTAGTGCCACTGATAGAAAACATTTTTTTTTTACCTACTGTGGAATTTTATATTCATATAAATTTGTCCATGCTTTGTTTATCCAAAGATCCTTTGTATCGACAAGTCAAAATATTAGATATTAAAGTGGAAACAAATGATCTCTATTTTAATTGATGTATGCTTTGCTGTAATATTTAATAATATTATGATATTATTATATCATACCAACTGCTTGACCTCATTTTTTTCCTATTTATTTTTTAAGTGAAACTATGAAGATGCTAAACTTGAAAGTCTCTAAAAAAGATTAGGAGGCAAGTTGAGTAGATAGTTTTTAAAAGCAGGCTGAAATCATTTTCAGTACAAAAGAAAATCCTTTTCTATTTTGGAGCACAGTGTCAGAGAGTTTTTTGATTATTAGTGAAGTTAGCTGGATATCACAAATGATAAAATAATTAAAGCAGTTAGTATTCAGGCCCAAGACTTCAAGGTATAAATTAATCAAATATTGAGAAAAGAGCATATTTTCAAAAGTAAACAGTATTTATGAATGTGTAGAGACATAAAATAATACAATACATACATAATGGAAAGACCCATGTATAGAATAGTGCTTTTGAAATCACAAAAAAATGATCCTAGGGTGGCTTATAGTGTTGGTGCTAAATATTTTAAGAAGTGCAAGATTTATTTATTAAACTTACAGTAACATCTTCTAACTACTTATTGACCGAGTTTGTGATAGAGCTCTAATATTAAAGTAAATCATACTATTTACATTTTTAAGTCATAAGAAATTATAAAACACATTACTCAAGAACTTCAGTTTAATTCAGTGAGCATTTGTTCAGTACCTATTGTGTATAATGCACTGAATTTAATGGAAAATTCAAGTTTTATGAGGCCAGAAGCTTATGTAATTTGAGGATTCTTTTATAAAAAAGAAAAAATTACAAATTCAAATTTAGGCACAGGGCCTTAAAGAGGACCACGTAAGTGAGAGAGCCTGAAGCTTAAGCTTCAATAACTTCACAGTATATATGTCTTTGACTCTAATAGCTGCTATGGGAAATCAAAGATAACTAAGGCATAATCCCTACCTTGCTCAAGCTTAGAGTGAAATCTGTGTTAACCTTCACGGATACTTCTGTAAAAAAATGAGAAAAATGTATAAAAGGGCTTTGATCTCCTGGTGAAATAATTTTGAATTCCTTCTCATTTAAAAATCTTTATTTCAGTTCTCTATATAGACCAAAGTTGTATCAAAGTCTTGACAAATAAGGTCATTACTTATACAGGAGAATTATTTTTTACTCTATCTCCCATTACATAAACCACTCAATGATGGCATGTTCCAGTTACCATTATTATAACAGTTTGAACTGACAAGCCATACTCACTATTGACTTTTTTGCAACTCAAATAACTGTCAACAGATGGTAGTGATGATCTGTTATGAGATGGGGAACAAATGATAAAGGTGTCTTTTCATGTGACCTTTAAAGACATTAGAAAAATCTTCTCAAAATGCCATTCTGCGTTGAAAATAATTACATGAATATTTAATTTTACTCTCGATGAAAGGTGAAATCACATCAGAGATATAAACAGTATTAGATTTTTGAATAAAAACCTGAGCACAATAGCATTAACCCAGCTGCTCATTCATTCGTTCATTCATTCACTCATCTATTGAATTGTGTGTCTCTATGCTACAAGTACTGTACGAGACTTTGTGGTCCAGTAGCCAGCAGTATGGACACATTGCTATTCTCAAGGAACCTACAGTCTCGCAGGGAACACACAAAGTAATTCCTCAATAGTTTTCTAAAATTCTAATATTCTTCAAGTAGAAAAACTACAAAGGTTTATTTTTCTCTTGTTTTTCCATTTTTGTTCAGAAGAAATGGTTTTAGATATCAGAATAACATTTTTTTAACATTTGCTTATTTTCTTTTAAACTAATTCATTAATCTGTTGAACAGATAACTTTTGTGTTCCAAAATTTTACAGTCTCTTTAGTTTAAGTTGTTATATCCTCATATGAATTAAAGACTAGCACCATAGTCTGTCTTGAGATACTGTACTTAAAGTCCATGACAGGAAAACCTGGAGAGAACATTTAATCTTAAACACTGTCTGTTTGCTCCATTATATATGGTGCTATCTACCTTTATGCCCTTCTCTTGTTGGACCCTTTCTATAACTTACATTCTTTGATCTCTTCCAAATCTCAGGATTATGTGTCTACTCAAAGATTCCTTTAGATATTTTTCTTAAAGGAACTCAAGCTCTTCCTTTTCCATGACACATTTAGATTCATTGGAACACAGCAAATAACTTAAAATTCTTTTACAAGGCAGTTTCCACAAGGAACCAATGGTAGTGTTTGCATTTGTTGATTTGTATAAAATAAACAGAAATTGATGGCTTATGTAGCTATATTCTGGGTCCATTAAATTGCTCAGCATTAGGTGCAAATAATTTGGTGAAAATGTAAAAGGCTTTGCTTTGTTTTGTTTATAAAATTTCTTGATGTGAAAGGAGACTGGCCATTGAGCCAAATTTACAATATAACTTACATCTGTGACACTCAGGAACAAATTTAGGGTCTTATGAGTAATAACATATTTGTGAAAATAATGGTATGGACAAATAAAATTTTAAAAAATTTATTTTAGATTCATTTAAAAGGATTTAAATGGATTATATACACATTAAAATATGTGAAGGGCTGTACTTTCTTTCTTCATGGATCTGTACTTCTTAGACATAAATACCAGACCTGAAATATTGCCCAAATACTTGGTCTTTAATACCCACCTGTGATGTATACTTTGAATCAGGTAAGCCAGTATGCTTTGAATATATTGTTAACTCAGCTATTTAATTAACTTTCCATTTTCATGGTTCATTAAAAACAGTTGTTTGAATCCCTAGAACAATAATTAAGTCATAATTTTTTAAAAATTTTCAAATTATTGTTACATGATGCGCAGATCAGTCATTGCCTCTTGTCTTTCACTTTTTTTTCTTACAGTAAGAGAAGCCTTGAGCCCTCTAAAATTTAACAGATGGAATCTCCCAGAAGTAGATCCAGAAACTATGCAAACCAGTGAACCATGGGTGTTTGCAGGTGGTGATATTGTTGGTGTGGCTAACACTACAGTGGAATCAGTGAATGATGGAAAGCAGGCTTCTTGGTACATTCACAAGTATATACAGGTAAGCATTTGCCATCACTTTCAACTACTTTTTTCAATGGATACAAACTTCTTCATTTATTTTTGCTACTCATCCGTAAGAGCATTTATATATGACATATAATAACCATATATGAAATACGTTATATATGTATATTTACTTGGATAAAAATTTTTTAACATGGACTGGGTAGCAGAACTGTTTAGTTGATTGAGAATTCAGTGTGCATTTCTATAGGGAAATGCCATGAAGTTACTAGTTCTGCTGTGTTCAAAATATTTATTAATGGCTTAAAGACATAGATAAAACATTTATCAAATCTAGATGTGCACAATGTGATGGCAGGTAAGATCTATATTCCTAATGTTCTTACGCAGTCCAGAAAACTATATTGTCTGTCCATTTGAATCAGATGAGTTCCTATCCACTTCCCAAATTATATGTACCGAATTGAAAAGAAAACAAGTATTTTATAAATTTCAATTGTAATGGTTCACTATTTAGTTTTAGGATACATAAAATGTATGATACATAGAATGTAAAAATGACAAAATATAAAGTCAAACATACTCTTACAGTAACTAGAGGGTTGTGGGGGAAAAAGTCATAATTACTAGATCTCAGTTGTCTTACTTTTTGACAAAATACTTGGTTTTCTTCTTGCTCTATAATTTAAACATAGATACAGTGATCTCCTGTATATATAATGTTTCTGGAAAAGTTTGCTCTTGTTAATAAAATTCTTCTTTTTTCCTAGTCAGGAAAGATTCTCTATTCATAACATGCTGTCTGCTTCTCTTATTTCAGTTTCTTTTGTTTGTTTCTCACATGCTAATAAAATTTACTTTGTCTTTAATGTTTCCTTGAATATTTTTCTTTCATTTTTCCATGACCATTTAGTCGTTTCTGGTTGTCCTCCTATTTTTTCTGTAATCTGGGCAGGAACTACTTACCTACTAGGTAGATCCTGGACGAGTGTTGATTATATCATGCTTTTTATGCTCAATTCACTGACCTATTCCCACCTCAGCCTAGCATCCCTGAGTGTAGGGCTTGGGATGCTGTGGTCTGAGTATAGTGTGGTGTCCCAGAAATACAGGGCTCTAAGAACAGGCATAACCAGCCTCTGGGTCATATATAGAGACAAAAGTGTTTTAGGAAACACTGTGTTGTGGAGATGACAAATGTAAAATTAATAATGCTGTCCAAAGCAGTCATAAGTCAGAAGGAACTAGGCTAGGAAAAAAAAAAAAAAAAAGGAAAAGGAATGCAATTTTAACAGGCAGAAACATGGAAACCCAAAGCAGAAAATCTGGTTGTGGCTCCAGCTCCAGTCTCTGTAGCACCTGTACTTTGGAGAGTCCTGTAGCCTCAGAAGTACACAGAGGAGCTGTTTGACTGCCCAGGATGGACTCCTGAATGGACTCCTTTTGCTCTTTCTGTCGTAAAACTTAGCATCCTGTAGTTCTATTTCCTCATTTTACTCTTATTGTCATAGTGCTCTCAAGGCTCCCCATTGCACCTTCTCCTGCGTAACTCCCTCATCTGTATTTCCATCTGTGTTCTTCCATTTTCCAGCTGTTCACTGGAAATCTTTACTTGTGTCCTGATATATATTTCAGACTCACTGGGCATCTCCTCTTTGTTACCTATACTTCTCATTCACTGCTATTAAACTAAGTATGCTCTTCCAAACCTGTTTCACCTCTAGAATTTAACATTTCTGATACCTAACTTCAAATCCTCTACATCAGTGTTCCTCAGACTTCTATTTTTTTTTTTTTAGTGTTTATTTGTTTTCAAGAGAGTATGAGTTGGGGAAGGACAGAGAGAGAGGGAGACACAGAATCTGAAGCAGGCTCTAGGCTCAGAGTTATCAGCACAGAGCCCAATGCGGAGCTCAAACTCATAGACGATGAGATCATGACCTGAGCTGAAGCCGGTCACTTCACCGACTGAGCCACCCAGGTACCTGCCTTCAGACTTCTAGATTACCAATTTCTAGATTACTCAGACTAATACAGTTTTCAAAATCAATTTTGAAAACCAAAATAGGGCTGACAACTTCTTAGTTTACTGTGTAATGGCATTAAAGTAAGCACTCAAACACGTTATAACATTTGCTATATTATATATACAAGAAATCTATTAATAAGGAAGTTTATGAGAGAAGTAGGAAACAACACAGCCTCAGAATAAGAGATACTTCTTACGAAAATATGGTTGGAAGATTTACACTGGTGTGTTTATACACACATTTTTATCAGTATAAAATAACACTGTTGTGTATATTTTTACTTTTGAACTTTTTATCAAATTTTATATTCCTCTTCTCTCTCTCGTATGTATCTGTTCAACTCTATCTCTGTAAAGACTCTTTCATACAGTTATTTTAATTTGCTTGTTTTTTGGGCCAAATACAATTTTTGGTTGACCAGATATCTCACTGACCAGTCTGCTAACTTCTTGAAGAAATGAAAGTAGAGTCAGGGGTTGAGAGAGAAGGCTCTTGTGCTAGGCCCAATGAAATCCAGTGAACACATGAATTCAGTTTGCAGAACTAAAAATGGTGGGAAGGCAGAGATGTTAAAGAGAATTGAAAGGTAAAATTGAATGAGGGACAGTGGAAAATGGCATCTGTTAATTTTTTTTCTAAATCTTTAAATCTACGTATGGCTTTTAAATTAAAGTACATAGAGAATATTTACTGTATCTGTGATTATGGTGGTTTTGTAGTACTTCACAATTATCATTCAAAAGGATTTCTAAGGATGTTTTTCTTTTGACTTTACTTTTATCTTTTTACTTCCCTGAATATAATAAATGTGTACTGAAAAAAAAATGAGCAATCATTTTCCTTAGCTTCCACTTACTCATAAAAGAAACAGACTTTGAGGTATGATGAAAAAGAAAAGTGCACGTACTTTAAAAATACATATTGCTAGGAACGATAGCGTTTGAAATATAAAATAAAAAATTCGTGACCGGTAAGAGTTTTGGATTTAGCTGAAGGCTTTAGACTTGTCAAACAAAGTATTGAATTGCATTTTAAAGATGGAGTAGAAATGGAAGGCAGGTAAAATCTCTGTCAAGTAAAATCAACACTTCTACCTCCCTGCCTGTTGGTTACAAAGTGCTAAGCAGTGATAAGACTAAAAAAGAACATATAGACAAAGTGAGATTTTTATTTCTCCACACTGTCATTAACTTAGTTCTGGCCTCTATCGCCTCTTCAAATTGCCTCCACTTCTTCCCTTGTCAAATCCAATGAGCCTATACTGCACCCAGAGTCCTCTTTCTAGAGTACAAGTTTGATCCTAATTTCCTCATGTAAAACCCTTCAGAGGATCATGTTTGCAGTCAAGATAAAGCCCAAAGTCCTTAGCTTGTGATGCCAACTTGAATTTCCCCCAGCAAACCAACATGTCTCCTGAATCTGGGCCTTTCCCCTACTCCACTCATTTCATCTGCCTAGATCCTACCTGTCCTTCAGCATTTGCGTCCTCCTTCACTTCCAGAAACATGTTACTCCTGTGTGTTCTGTAGTTCTGTTTCCTGAGGGAAGCCTGCCTTACTGATCTGTCTCTACACAAGCCAGTGATCATGCTTGTGTATTGTTATGCCTTCAAAATAAAGAGAGTATTCATCTATTAAATAGGAGAAATACGTGGAGTGAGGTAATTCATTCCAAAGGAATTTATTTTTTTTTTATTTTTTTTTAATGTTTTATTTATTTTTGAGACAGAGAGAGACAGAGCATGAGCAGGGAAGGGGCAGAGAGAGAGGGAGACACAGAATCGGAAGCAGGCTCCAGGCTCTGAGCTGTCAGCACAGAGCCCGACATGGGGCTTGAACCCACGAATGTGAGATCATAACCTGAGCCGAAGTCGGAGACTTAACCGACTGAGCCACCCAGGCGCCCCTCCAAAGGAATTTAAAGAGGAGTTAAGAAAACTAATGCATTTGTTATATAAGTTCATTAACACTGTAAATAAATAATGTTTCCTTCAAATGCAGCGTTCATTAAGAAAAATTTTATAATGCCTGAATGTATTCATGAATGAAGGTTTATCACTGCTTGTCTTATGTTTTACATTAGTTTGGGAGGAAATGTAACATTAGATAGTATACTTTAAAAATGATTTAATACCCACATTATAGTTTTAATTCATACATGCAATCATTGCAATTAGATATTTTGAATTTACTTGTAATATGCTTTTTCAGACACATGTGATTATTTAAAGATATCCCTGTTGGGATTTCAGTAATTCCCATAGTTGTCTGAAGAGAGCTCCACTTAAATTTCATTAGTTAATTTGACCAGTTACCACTTATTGAGTACCAGCTGTTGGACTCAAGACTCTTGGCTTTGGGAGAGTACCAAACTGAATAAATGAGGAGAGGTAAAAAAATATAGCAGTTAGAAATTTAGGCTCTGAATTAAACAGACCTGATTTTAAACCCATTCACAACACTTTTGAACCATGTATGACCTCAGGCAAGTTACTTCATCACTTCGGGGCATGGTCTTTTCAGGGGTAACTAAACTATTTATTAATAAATGAGTAATGATAATTAGAGTTGTTAAGATGGTACTAGGGAAAAAATATAAAATCGGAGATTTTAAATAGAAAGAATAGTATAGGATTTTAACAGACAAAGATTTAAAGAAGCTATTTCAGGTAATTATGAAAGCATTTTATTTAGCCATTTATTTATTCATCCATATACATCCACCTGTCTCTCCACATAGTTGTTCATGTATGGAATCATTAATTCATTCATTCAATAAACATTTAAAAAAAATCGTGCTATCTTCTTTAGATAGTACCCAACAATAGGTTTATAAATATGAGTTAAAACACAAAGCTTGCCATTAATAATCTCACAGTCTGGTAGGGAAGACAGTTGTGTAAACATACATCTAATACAATATAATAAATGCACTAATAAAAAATGTAAAGGCACAGGGTGGCATAGAAGAGATAATGATTGATTCTCTCTGGATGTGGGTATCAAGATGTGGAGTCAACAAAGCTTTCACAAAAATCAAGATACAAATAAAGAAGGAGGATAAGAAAACCTGAGTGATTTGAATTACTGGAACTTAAAGGGGCTGCTGGATAAGACTATAGAGCCTGCTCACTGTCCAGAGGTACTCACAGAAGGGGCACTCGTTGGCTGAAATCTGACCAAGCTCCACTCACCTAACAATGGTATCTTTTGTTGTTGTGCTGCTTCTATTCAGAGGAAGGAGTGCCTTCCTTGAATTTTCACAAAGGTGCTTTCTGCTTGTTCCGTAGACCTTGCACCTGTGCAGTGGCTTCTTTTAATTTCACCAGAAGGCATTCTAGGTTAGTGGAGGCCCTAAACATAGAGAATATGTAGGAAAAATGAGAGAAAAGATCTATAATTATACTGGGGTTAGAGCATGATAAGAATACCCAGTTTAGGATTTTAATTAGGGGTATATAATGAGGCAGAAATGTGGTAGGAGTTGTTTACATAAAAAGTAAGAGTGTCAGATCTTGTGTTAATACAGAGAGAAATATTTTCCAATTTGTCAACATTTCTCTCTTTAAAAGTCATTATCTTAATATGAAACTTACTTGTCTTTATTTAGTTGTACTAATAAATGATCCAATATGACTTCACCTTTGTTATTTATAATACTATGATGTTAGTAGGAGTCCAGGCATATTTGATTTTTTTCTTCTACTTGAATAAGAATTACTGAATATCTGAGATAATTTTGATAGTGTACCCAAAGAAAGAGTATGTAGCTGAAAGAATAAATATAGCTAAACAAAAAAATTCTATTTTAAAATTCATTTGCACTTTCACTTGAGTCTTTCCAGTGGATTCATTTATTTAACCAGTGTGCATGTCTGGGGATCTGTGTGTTTATATCTGTGTACATGTGCACATGTATGTCGACAGATGGATAGATAAAAAGTCCTATACTGTGAAAAAAGGAAATTAACCGTATGAACCCGTCGACCTTTCTTCTCTAAAGATGCTTACAACAATGTGTGAATTCAAGGATTACCCATGTAAAATAGAGAACAGATATACGATATACTATAATGGAAAGCTAAATTTACTGCAACCAGTAAGTATGAAAGTAGTCAAAGAGCAGAGATCAATGTTAGCTTGAGTTATTGGAGAAGATTCATGAAAGAAGTGGTCCTTGGAACGTACCTGTTATATTTACTTGTTAGTGGTAGTAATTGCTACTATCTGTTTAGCCTCTATTATACACTGTACAGTTTTTGGTTACAGTGACCTAGGTCATGATGCAGGTCATGACTCATGATCTCACAATTCATGGGTTTTAGCCCAGTGTCAAGCTCTACCCTGACAGTGTGGAGCCTGCTTGGGATTCTCTCTCTCCTTCTCTCTCTGTCCCTCCCTCTTTCCTGCTCCCATGTGCACATGCTTTCTCTCTCTCCCTCTCTCTGTCTCTGTCTCTGTCTCTCTCTCAAAAATAAATAAACATTTAAAAAGCACATATACCTTAACCAGAATAAGTGGCTAGAAAAGTTCTAAGATTATTAATATTCCACATCTGCTAACTTCCAGAGAAATAAAATAGAGGGACAATTAAGCTCAATTAATATAATTAAAGACATAAATCTAATTGTTAATTGAGGATAAAGATGCAGCATTTTAATTATATAGGTAAATCCAGAACATTCATTAAAAATAAATTGGCTAAATCTAAAACATTCATTTAAAAAACAAACATAGGAATATAAAAAAGTTCTCTTATTCTATGAAATAAAAATCAATAATTAGTTGATTAATTTGAAAAAATTAAAATGGAAATTGTAAAAAGGATATACACATATGTTAAGCATATCATTTTATTTTAAAATGTATAGATATTTTCTCCTTTTCATTTTTCTTTAAAAGAAAAGCAGGGCCGAGTTCTTTTGCAGCCAAGAGTTAGAGGTCTATCATGTTTCTTGTGTAAACCTATATATAATATACTGCTTACAACTTCTGGTTTTGTTTTTTAAAGCAGAGCAATACCTTCAAGAAACATACCAAGCAATTTTTTTAGATCTTTCTATGGTTATCTTTTGTCATTTCATTTGTTTAACCTACATCTGATTTGACACAATGACTTCTTTTTTCAGCAACTCTTTATTATATCTTTTGAAAACATTCAAATTATTTTTCACAGAATCAGCCCCCTTGCTTTTCACATTCACATAGCTCTTCAATTTATATGACTTTAATTAACATTTATAACCAACACAAATGGGGTGAGGAACATACCACTGACTGAATAAACACACAGCTCAGTGGTGGAGTACGAAGTCCATAGGCACACAGGGTACTCTACTCATTGCAAAGATTCAATGCTCCTTGTCCTCCCTTTGTATGTCTCACATAGGAAAAGGAGAGAAGAATTAGTCCTGTGAGTCTGTTCGATGCAACCAACTTTTTAAGGGAACCTATAAGGTGTCTAAGGTCCTTCTTTACCAAAGACAAGTCTTAATACAAAATGTATTTACAAAGTGTTATTATTAATTTACAAAAATGTTACTAATTTACCAAAATACAATTGTTTAGAAGATGGTAAATTTACTTTGTTTTAGTATTAACATATACACAACTTTTGTTACAAAAAGTAGAGGAAAAAAAGGCTATATTTTATCTTGCCATGCTACATAGCCTACTAAGAACCAACGTGGAAATAGAATACAGGCTAAATTCTTCCAAATTCTAATCTTAGATAAGAAGCTCATTTTCCCGGAAGTAGTCATGATAGTTCTGAGAAGATGATCTTACCAACATGAGACATTTTATTAAATAAAATTGTTCCAAATATATGGAAATCATCATCTCAAAACCTACTGGTTTGATTACATCATTAGAGCAATCCTTAGCCATGTCATTAATTTAAATTTATTATCCCTTAGATACAACATTAAAACACCACAATATTTATTACTAGTAGTGGAAGGGATCAACTAAATTTACATGTTGCTGCAAGGAAAGCAGTTGTAGTGGTAAAAAGATAAATATTGAGTGAAAAAAGACAAGAATTATTAGTGGAAGGATAAATATGGAAAGAATAGAGGAAAGGATAGAAATTCAAATAAAGGAAAGAAATTATATAGAAGTTCTTCAAATATAGGCAAGTAATTAAAAGGAAAGAAGACCTGGTTTCACCCAGGTAGAATTCTTTCTGTGGAATTCAAACACTATGAGAAACTGCAGAGAATAAAAAAGGCATTGGGATATTAAGCATTAAAAAAAAAAAGTTCTGGTTGCTGTGTTTACAAATGACCTTAAGAGTCACTGAAATGAAGTTGAACGGTTACAGAGTATTGTTTATTCACTGCCACCATTTGAGGTCATCTTTCAGCAACAACGAAACGTTAATTTTGGTTTAGTTCCAATGGTACTACTATATATATGAGTTTGTCTATTGCATCTTTCCAAATGATACTCTTCTTTTTCTTCCTCAAACTTTATCCTTTATTTAATATGCTGTATTCCTAGAATAAGAATCTTTGTTAAGATGCCTGATACTGTTTTGATTTTACTTATGAATCTATGTTATTCCTTCCAGTTTGTCAATCCCCCTTGAAACTAATTCTTGTGGCAGAATAATCTTAGAAGATACTCACAAGATACACACATAAACATTCTGGCATCATACTAGGTCTAAAATGCCTTTCGTAACCCTATAAAATCACAGAGCACAGGTGTCTTTTAAGTTTTAGCTTTCTACAGTGTTTTCCAGCTCTACAGTGAAGCTTATATGATATTGTAATGAAGATTACAATGAAGTTCTGTAACAGGTAATGTGATTCTACTCAGTTGTATATAGTATATGGGTACATTTTAAAATAGATATTTGTCAAATTCTTCAAAACTACCATAAATTCCTTACATTAATGACCTACTTTTCTAATGCTTGAGGTTTTTGTGTATTTTCTTTTGGTTTGATTGAGGTGCAAAAGAATCAGTAGTTGTTGAGGGAACTAGGTATCTCAGGGGATTAGTAATGAGATATAGAGCCTTTAACCTCTTGGTCACTAGTTCAAATCTGCCTCAGGTCAAGAGTGACAGAAAGTCATTACCATCTGATGGCAGTTCAATTGGCTATGTGAAATGAATTTGTGATTTCAGTACCTAATGGAGAGAGATTCATGCCATAATCCCACCATAGAGTAAGTACAAAATGGTAGTTGTGATTTTAGTTGGAAGAGAAAGGAGGAGACCAATCATTGTTAAGTATTCCATTTCTTTCTTTGAACTATGACTTCATTTGGTGGATGTGTTGATGGAATGGCATAGGAAAACTAGGCTTGCCCTTGTGTTGGTTTGTGATTTGAGGCCATGAGATGAACATCCATAGGAATCCCTATCTGTCATTGTTGCTAATGGGGTACAATTCAGCATTACTAAATTGACTTTTAAAAAGTGATTTCAGTCCCAGATGGTGATTAATTCAAGGTTGAAAGTTACATCATTCATGTCTCCTGTTTCTTCAATGCTCCTCTGCATATATTTTTTAAATGTTTCATTTTCCCTTTTAATCATATTATTAATTTTATCTACCTTTGGACATATGACTGAACATTTAGAGAGGCCTATTCATTCTTGTCAATCTTTCACATGAAAAATACTGAGTTAACAAACAAGAATAGAAAATTGTACGGACACTTTGAAGATGGGGAATTAAAAATTGAGCACAGTACGAAAGGATCATTGCTATAAAGCTAATTGAATTATGTGTTATTCATATCAATAAATGAAATCTTTCACCTTCTGCCACTTTTAGGGTTGGAGACTATGTGATGGATTTTGTTTTTCCAATATCTTCAGTTAACAGTCAGGTTATTAAAATTTTTTGATTTGGGGATCTCTTTAAAGGAATTACCTTTCTAAAGAGGACAAAGGCATATGTTTATACTTGAAAGATTTATAAGATCACAGCATTTTCTTCATAATGGAATATTTACATTTTTATTTTATATCGGGCTCACTGACTTTCAAAAAGAACCTGCAGTGTTGGATCACAAGGATTTTAAAGCTATCGCTGATAATTTTTGTGATGTAAAAATAAAATCTAAAGAATAATAGTTACTGTGACTCATATTAAAGATTACTGTTCTATACAAAGGTGAACAATTGCTAAAAATATGACAGTCTGGGAGTTTAGAAAACAAACTTAGAATAACTTTTCTATGCCCAAGTCTCTGTTGCTTAGAAGAACTTCATTTTCAACTTTGAAAACAACTTGTTATCATTATCATTGCCTAAAATATCATTTTAATTTCACATCTTCAAAGGCATTCTTTTGCCCTGAAATATACCAGTGGTTTCTACAATATCTGAAGAACTATGATTTGAGAATTAGAAATTTAAATTGCACAGGCTTAATATTAGAGTATTTCCGTTACCCTTTGCAGGTTTTGAGGCAGCTTATTCGACCTTACAGTCTCACCAGGAAGCTAATGGGAAAGCCTTGCAGCAATCTTCACAGGAAAGTTTCCAAATGTCAAGTGTCATCTTTCCAGCTGTTAGATGAATGGGTAGCCAAGAGGCATTTATTTGGGTGTGCAGCCCCTGTGAAATCTGGGTGAGGCAAGAGAAAAGGCTATAATTTGGTGGTTACTTTACCAGTATTGGTATAGTTGCAGATCTCCTTGCCAGGCAAAGGACTTCATTTTGTGGTTTAATGATTGACAGTCAACTGCAGTGTTCCTGCACTTAGAGAATAAAAAATGCCTTAAAAAAAAAAGAGAGAGACATCATCGATATGTCATACTAATTTTTGAATCCTTCACTGCTTCAGATAAGAACAATCTTACCGACGGAGCTGGCTTATTCTCTAAACCCCTCTTCAACTGAGAGGACGTAGGCTTTTCAAATGACAACTGTATTAAAATCTTGAGACCTATTGAAAAAGTGTCCTTCAGTTTAAGATATATTGCAAACTCTTTAATTCCTATGTTAAAAGAAGATTGATATGAATCATTGGTCACTGTCAGGTTGAAAAACAATGAATATCAATAAAAAGACAGTTTTAAATCATAATGGATTCAATTTGAGATAGTGATAGACTCCAAAAAATAATATTGAAATATGTCATGGCTAAATGCTGTTTCCATGCTAAGTTTTTCCACTTGGTCAGGATCACTGTATTGGAATGACTTCAGCCCAGTTTCTCATTGGGAAACTATGCCTTTATTCCAAAGTAGAATCAAAAGTGCCTGTATTCTCATTTTTATCCCTTCCAGGGAGAAATAGTAAAGTTAAATTTGCTTATAGTCATAGAAAAATGAAGTTATTTTGTTTATAAGTAAGCATACAATAAACCCTATGGGTGGTCTATAGAATTTGCCTTTTTGATGGTGGAGTCATGTTAATTTTTGATGTATTCTCTAGCTAATATTTTAAAATAATTATTAAGAATCAGAGGCTTGGAACTTATTTCTAAGTCTTATGTCTAAAATTTATATTTGTAATAATACATAGTTTTTTGTTTATGAAGGGGGAATTACTTTTTGTAACATCTATATGTTGTAAAAGGAAATCAAGGGAAAAAATGAGGAATGAGCCTATATCTAATGGAGCTATGAAAACAAAACTATCCAGTTGGTGATAAAGAAAATACCATGACTAATAAGTAATTTTAATGCCTTTTATTGACTTTATATAGGGTTCCAAACCTTTATTAAATGGCAGTGTTTGACCTGAAAAGTAATTTAAAATGAAATTGTCTCCATAAAGACAGAATATATCCTTACCAATACAGCAGTAGATTGCTAGTTCAGGCAGATAACTCAAGATCAGAATGGTTAGAAAAAATAACTGAAAAATCTGATCTATGCCATACTGAACCTGACCTCAGTATGTGCTGATAGAGTATGAAAGAAATTAGCCACTGCAAGGTCACTTGGTCTAAATGGGCTATAGGTGTTAAGAATTTCATGCCAAATCTCCAACACCTTTTTGCCTGGGGCTGTGTTGAGCTCAGGAAAATATCACAATAGAACAAAGTACTGAAAACCTTTAGCTTGCTGGGGAAAATTCAAATGCAAAAATTTTAATCAGAACTGTGTTCCTCTGTGTTCAGTGATTTAGTAAAGAAGAGTCCAATACAAGTTGTAAAGGATCAGATTGGAAAATATCTAAATACAAGTGGTATAATAAAAGCCTAAAAGTCAAGAGAGCTGGGTTCAAATCCTAACTTAATTGCTCATTAATTCTGCCTTTGGATCTTTGGGAAGTTTACATTGCCTTTTGATTATCTCACTTATGGTTCTGAGCACAGAGGTGGAATTCTTACTCTAGGACTTAAAGCTTTAAAAAAATTTTTTTAAATATTTATTTATTTTTGAGAGAGAGAGACAGAGCATGAGCTAGGGAGGAGGAGAGAGAAAGAGATAGAGGGAAACACAGAATCCAACATAGGCTCCAGGCCCAGAGCCTGCTGCCAGGCTCTAACTTGGGAATGGTTAGATCATGACCTAGGCTGAAGTCTGACACTTTACTGACTCAGCCACCCAGATGCCCCAAGGACATAAAGCTTTTAAAATCTCAAATGCATTATCTTGAGCCTCACTATCTTTATCCATAAAAAATAAAATTATAGTTTTTTATGGTTCTGAAACCCAAGCTATATATGTTAAAAATAAAAATTGAACTTAAGGAATGCCCATTGTATCCTGATTATTTTTTAGAGGCTTAACATTCTCATTATACTCAAAATTACACCTGCCAGACTAATGTCCCCCCCCCCCCCATTTTACAAATTAGAAAACATATGGTGAATTTTGTTGAGATGGATATGGGCCTGGAAATATTTGATTCAGCAACTTAATATATGGGTCAGAAAACTGAGGAACAGATTTTAAAAGAGTAAACTCAGAAAGCTTATGAAAGAAATTGAAGAAGACACAAAGAAATGGAAAAACATTCCATGCTCATGGATCGGAAGAATAAACATTGTTAAAATGTCATTATTACCCAAAGCAATCTACACATTCAATGCAATCCCAATTAAAATTGCACCAGCATTCTTCTCAAAGCTGGAACAAACTATCCTCAAATTCGTATGGAACCAC
>CM053570.1:22468776-22527577 GCA_028646485.1 Cryptoprocta ferox
CAATCCCAGACTTTAGACTCTACTACAAAGCTGTCATCACCAAGACAGTATGGTACTGGCACAAAAACAGACACATAGACCAGTGGAATAGATTAGAGAGCCCAGAACTGGACCCACAAATGTATGGCCAATTAATCTTTGACAAAGGAGGAAAGACTATCCAATGACAAAAAGATAGCCTCTTTAATAAGTGGTGCTGGGACAACTGGACGGCAACATGCAGAAGAATGAAACTAGACCACTCTCTCACACCATACACAAAAATAAACTCAAAATGGATGAAAAAAAAAAAAAGAGTAAACTCAAGTCATAGGAAAATTCATTCAGGAGAAAAGAATAATAATAGAACTGTCTGAAAGGGATTTAAAATAAATATGTAAAAGATCCCCAAAGAGATAAAGACAGCAACAACATCCATAGAAAACAACAGGAGAAATGTAATGCCTTTTTTAAGATGTTGATGGTAATGGCATTCAGGGGCTAGAACCCAAGTTTTTCCATTCTCAGCCCTACAGTTCTTTTCAATACTCATCCTGCCCCATCCTCATGATGTCCTTTGAGCTTCAGGTGAGAATAGGAAGGCAGAACACATAAGTAAGTCCCTGCCAATCATCAGAGAATTCTGTGCCAGAGTAGAGATGAGAAAAATGGCACTGAACTTTTATAATCCACACAACTAATCCTTAGAATGATCTTATTTCATTTTTGGATCACTTATCTTGTATTGCATAGTCATCATATGCCAGACAACATCTCATGGGAACATAGACTTCAAAGTGAGTCTTTGTCAGTTTTGTTCTCTGTGGTATCCTCAGTGCCTAGAACAATGCCTACCTCAAAGTAGATGGTTGGCCAATAAAATGCCTACCATATGGAAGGCTCTAGATAACTATGATTGGAAAATTGAATATGCTGAGGAAATGCTTCAGAATATGGGACACATGAGGTTTAGGAAGCACATTTCACAAATTCATGTGGCTCATTGATGATAAATAACTACTTAGGCTGATAAAACAGGTGGTGAGGTACAGTGATCATGGAAACAGAAGAGTAAAAATGAGCATACCATTTTTCTCATTTGATCCTCACAGCCATCCTTTATAATAGATGTTTTAAAGAGGAGACAAGTGAGTTTTAAAGTGGCCTTACTCCCCTGATTGGGATCCAGAAGTAACCCCTGAATGACTATACTAGTTTTTCCCTGCATTCTATCCCCACCTTAACCTGTTTCAGAGACTTCTCCCAGAAATACAGGGTTTAATAGGTTAACACAGAAGCAGGTATTGTCTGGTAGGTTGTTGACTTACAATTTTGAGCTTTTTATTCCAAGTCTTAATATTTAACATTGCTGCTGTCACCTTTCTTAAATGTCAGCTTCTTTTATTTACCTTCATCACTCTCACCTTGATCATGCTGACTTCTTTGTGCTACATAGATTTGCTGTCAGGTACCACCCTGTGCTGGTCACCAGGCTTTTCTTACACTAGTCATTGACATCTTGTCAGCAGTGTCACCACCTTTGCCCCTGGGCCTGTGAATATGGCAATTGTTACCTTACTGATTGACACTTTTGAAAATTTGTCAACATGTTATTTATTATTTTGGGAGGAACTTTGGCTAACTTACAAACCACTTCTTAAAGTTAATTCACTAGTTTATCCTTTTAACAAACCCTTTGGGTTATATGACATAAAGCCTCTGTGTAATAGTCTGGGTGCTATTTTCTTAATGAATGATATTATAATTAGTAGAAGGTAAGAGAAACCAATGTTATTACAGTAATTCAATTGATAAATTGAACCATTCATTTCAAAGTCAGAGAGTATACCAAAACTATTGGTATATGCATGACTCTGCTCACCTCCTTCTCGTATTGCTCAGATGTTATTTATTAAAGAAGCTTCTGTGGGCACCAAATGGAAATTTCCCTTACCCTTAGCCACACTACTCCCTAACCCACACATATTCTGCACTCTGTTTCTGAGGAAAAACCACTTGAAAACACACTACTTTGGGTTCCAGAGCGCAATTGCAGTGTTTGTGTATGAGGGGGTAGGAGTTCCCCATTCCACAAAGCAATGCTTGGACACCATTTGGGCATTCTACAGTTTAACTCAATTCCATCACTGTCTACCCTGAGATAGCAGGGTATCTGTAAAACTGTCCCACCTTCTGCCCTCCTCTGCCATTTAAGACCTCATTTGCAAGTCCAGATTGCCACTTGTGTTTTTCACCAGCCAGCTATGTATAGGGGTTCCTATGACCACCTCCTTGGGTTCAGTTAATTTGCTAGTTTGGCTTACAGAACCCAGAGAAACATTTTACTTACTAGATAATTGGTTTTTCATAAAAGGATATAACTCAGGAACAACCAGTGGAAGAGATCCCACAAAGCAAGATATGGGGAAAGGATGCAAAACTTCCAGTTCCCCAAATCTCCACTTCTTATGCCAACCTAGAAGCTCTCTGAACACTGTTCTTTTGTTTTTTTTTTTTGTTGTTGTTGTTGTTTGTTTTTTTGTTTTTGTTTTTTTATGGAAGCTTTACTACATAGTCAGAATTGATTAAATCTTGATTCGACCTCCAGCCTCTCTCACCTCCCAGCAGGTCAGGGGGTCAAGGGGATGGGACAGAAAGTTCCAACCCTCTAACCATGTGGTTGATTCTCCTAGTAACAAGCTCCCATCCTTAGATGCTTTCATCCATTAATTAACATAAAAAAGACCTTCATTGGTCTCATCACTTAGGAAATTCCAATGGTTTTAGGAGCCAGAAGCAGGATGAATACCAAATATAAATTTCTTTTTTTTTTAAGTTTTATTTATTTATTTTGAGAGGGGCAGAGAGAGAGAGAGAGAGAGAGAGAGAGAATCCCAAGCAAGTTCCCTGCTGTCAGCCCAGAGCTCAACGTGCGGCTTAATCTCATGAACTGTGAGATCATGACCTGAGCCGAAATCAAGAGTCAGACACTTAACTGACTGAGCCATCCAGGTGCCCCCCCCATATATATTTCTTATTATAAATCACAACATCACATATGCACACAGGCATGCACACACACTCTCTCATCTATGTTTTTGATCCCTTCTCCCTCCATTACTCTGTAATGTAAAATCCATGAGACCAGAAAAATGTTCTTTTTTTTATTCTTGTGTTTTAGCACCTGGTCACAATGCCTACCATACAGTAAATATTTATAAATATTATTTAAAGATTAAAAATGGCTAGAAAATTTTAAATCATGGGACACGTGAGATTTAGGAAGCACATTTTACAAGTTCACTTGGCTCACTGGTGATTCTATTTTAGATTGCTATATTATTCAGCTTGGGCTGCCATAACAAGATACCATAAACTAGGCAGCTTAAGCACTAGATATTTATTTTCTTTTAGTTCTAGAGGCTGATAGTGTGAGATCAAGGTGCCAACATGGTGGGGTTCTCATGAGGGTTTTCTTCCTATCTGTAGGTGGTTGCCTTCTCACTGTGTCTTCATATGTGTCTCTTCTTATTAAGGCATTAATCCCATCATGAGGACCTCACCTCCATGACCTCATCTAAACCTAAGTTGCTCCCCAAAGCCCAACCTCAAAATAATATCACTTTGGGGTTACAGTTTCAATATATGAATCCTGAGTAAATACAAATCAGTCCATAGCATTGCTGGAAGAGCTTGTACCTGGCAGTAGGAGTAAAGTTTAAATGGAAATGGAAGAATAAAAAAGAGCATGCCAGGAAGAGAGAATAGCGATTGCAGACACCCAGGGAAAGATAGAGTTTAGTGGAAGTCCTTTGTGACTGATAGGTGTATTAACATAGAGGGTGGCATAAGTTAATTTGGATAGGGGGACAGGACCATCTCATGAATGATCTTGTAAGCTATAATAGTTTGAATATTAATGAAATGCAGTGAGGCATGAATGTAAAGTTTTAAACAATCAAATTTGTGTTTTTAAATGGCTCTGGTAAAAGTAAAGAGTAGATTCTAGTAGGAGGCAAGGAAAATGGAAAAGCAGTAAGAAATAGTCCTAGTAAGAGATAATGATGGCAATGACTACAGATAGAAGCACATGGATTCATATATTTTGAAGACAGAGTCATTAGGTTTGCTGGTAGAAGAGAAATGGGGAATGAAGAAGAAGTATCAAGAATGGTATACAGATTTTGGGCTTAAGCTGCATGAAAGGTCATGCCATAAAGTAAATGGTGAAAACTGGGGGAGGAATAGATTTTTTGTTAAAGAGGAAGGAATTTTTGCATGACGCTACCTTAAGTTGTTTAAGAGCAGGTATTTGGGGATAACATTTAGATGAAGAAAAAGATCACATGGATTTGAATTAATGTTTAATTTTTTAGCCTTTCTCTGCACTCAGGTTACAAATATTTTATTAAGAGCAATGTGACTATAATCCTTTAAAGAAGTGAATAAAATGGGATCATTATTTTTTAGAAACTTTTCTATAGCCTCATATCTTTTCTAAAATTTTCATTACAAATAGTAATTTCTCAAAATGGAGGAATGAAATCTGATT
This sequence comes from Cryptoprocta ferox, assembly GCA_028646485.1. NCBI lineage: Eukaryota > Metazoa > Chordata > Mammalia > Carnivora > Eupleridae > Cryptoprocta > Cryptoprocta ferox. The sequence continues at coordinate 22,473,308 of CM053570.1, forward strand.
TTATGTTATAATTGTAGTCACTCTACCTAGGCCTTTCCACCATGGAAGCAGCTAATCCAAATTAATTTCTGCTTTGCAAGTTTTTCCTCTCAATAGATATTTCTTCAAAGGGCAAAGTAACTGACCTGGAGTTAATTAATGCATAAATCCAGCCTATGAATTAATCTAGTCATAAGTAGCTATACAATGTTATTTATTCTTTGCCTTAAAATAATCTCAGAATGGATGCTTCTAGAGCAGCTGTACCCCAAGATAGGGACCATTGTAGTTATATCACAATGAAATATAAATAAAATGAGTAAGTGAAAGCTGTTTGATGATTTTAAATTGGATGGAACATAGTGGTAGTTATTTTCCCTTCTTCAATCAAATATAACACTACCAATACTCTTGCTTTTAACAGTGGTTTGTTTTTTTTTTTTTTAATTTTCATTCTAGTAAAACAAATTAGGGAAAATGCAATTGGGATACATAATTATGATGTGATTTGCTTTTTCTCAACAACATAACCATTATACATGCAAATTTCTCTGTGTATAATTCCATGACCCAGCCAGGTATAGTTGGAAAATACCAGTGATAAAGAGTAATAATGTAATAAGAAAATAATAGGCCATTATAATTTAAGATTGTATTTATTTTTATTTTCATTCTAAAATGAAAGGCATTATAATTGATTATCTTATTAATGTCTGAATGGAATATACTTTTTTATTTCTGATAATGGATTTTCAATGTGTGTGTGTGTACATGTGTTTGTATGTTCAATCAAACCATCATGAATAATATTCAGATCAGTTTCCAATTTTGAGGACATTAATACTTTAGAAAAATAATGTTTATGTAAACAGGAACAGCTTGATATAATGTAGGAAGTGTATGCTGTGCATTCAGGTCTTGTTCTATTACTTACTAACTCCCTTATCTTTGGAGACATTGTTGTTAACTTTCATTGAGCCTCATTTTCCTCATTTTCAGTAGAATAATAATGCCTAATTTGAATAGTCACTATCATAAGGAGATAATAAGTACAAAATACTTATCACTGGGTCTGGCATAAGTATTATTTGCAAGTAGACAAGTATTTTACTGATTCTGAGAATAAACTAAATGTCCTATTTTTACAGGAGGCCTCAACATTTGGACAATGTAATGATGGTTGTCAAAATTGATACCTTATAAGCAGATAAAGGTCCCCAAATGGGCACTTTTTAGAGTATCTGCTCGCCTTATAATAATACTTTATTCTCTTGAACAGGCCCCTGGTAGCCATTTATTTAAATAAGGTAGACATGTAACACAATCGTGGCCAAACTTGAATGTCTCATTTGAGAATTAGGAATTAGGGGGAGCATTGACATGGCTAAAAAAGTGATTCTCAGCCTTGGATGCATAGTTCAATTCCTTGGAGAGTATTAAAAAACTACTAATGCTTGAGTCCTCTCCTGAGCGATTCTGATGTAATTAGCATGGAGTCTACCTGGCCAGAACATCAGAATTTTTAAAACCCTTCAAAGGTTTTTAATATGTAACATTAAAAATTACTAGGCTAGACCTATAGAATAGCAACCATTCTGCATAAAGAGTCAGAGGAAGCCAACTGGCAGAGATGGAAGAATAAACTAGATGCACATGAAAGAGGAGTGAAGGAAAGACAGATTATATGGCTTTCCATGAAGAGAGCCTTTCCTAGAGGTTTAGCTGCATTCATGAGTTTCATGAGATGCTTCTGTACCCTTGCTCTTAAATAGCCATCTGAGGCTATACTTGTAACCAAACAAATCCATTCTGAGGTGGAAGTTAAAAATCATGTGGGTCAGAAAAATGTTTCATTTTAAGCTGGACCCTAGCAGAATTGTGAAGTCAGTGAATATTTATGTCACTTTATGTGTCTGATATAGAATGCATATATTTACATAGTAACTTAACTGACCATAGTAGTTATTTACCATTGCACTAAATAACTCTTTTTAGTGCCTTTGCTAAATTCAGCAGTCTTCCAGTGGTAAAAGTTGAATGTTATTCTAGATTAGAAGCATAGAATAATGGGATCTATATCTGGAATGCATTTCATGATTATTTCATCTAGATTGATTATCATTTTACTGAAAACTGATATAAAAATGAGACTAAATACCCAAGGTCACTAGTCTGATGTATTCAACAAATATTGCAAGCCTCTTTCTGCCAAGTGTTATGCTAGGTGCTTAAAGTAAATTAGGTTGGAGACACATACGTGTAAACAAGCAAGTATAGAGTGTGATGAAGGAACAACTTTGCCTGTGGACAGCCAGGCAAGTTTCCTAGTGAATATGAAACAGACTAACTTTTGAAAGATTATTTGGAATTTTCAAAGAAGAAAAGCGAGACATGAAAGGACATTTAAGGGGAAAAAAGTCAAAATGCATAGATACATTAATGATAGTGTTTTGCTTGAGAAATTATAAGTTATTTAATAAATGGAAGCATAAAATGTTGTGAGGACATGGTAGTAGATGAGGTTAGAAAGGGTTAAAAGAGGAGATTAGAAAGTATGGGGAACAAGGAGGAGACCAGGTCACAACTAGGGTTATATAATGCTAAAGAGCTGAGGCTAGAGTCTACAGGTAGTGAAGAACCTTGAAGGATTTTGTAGATGGAAGTGAAATGAGAAAATTTAAGTATAACCTCTATAAATTTGGTACCTCTCATGATTTATGCATGTCATGGAGATAACTTTTTTTCACTTATAATAATTGTAAGTGATTAAAATCTCACTCAGTCTCCCCTAAAAAAATTCTGAGAAGGACAAAGAAAACTTTCTAAAATGTCATATTTAGACATCCCTCTCATTTGCAAAGTCTCTTAGTGTCTAACAATGGATTCTATAAAAGAAATGTCACTTTTTACCTTTACACTCTAAAAATATGCTGGACATCTATTTTTTCCTTAATCTCTGTTTTTACCTCCCTCTTCTGCCCTCCTCTCAGCTCTTTATCACTTCAGCCTCTTGATTGTGTAGGGGTTTTTTTGGTGTTTCCATTAATTATATTTTGAACTACCAAAGAGATCATGATAATATCCATAAGACAGTCCTTGTTTTAGAAAGGGAAAGGAAGGAGGAAATCACCTAAATTCAGCTTGTTGTATTTAACCCTTTTAGCTACTTTAGCACAGTTCTCAATTTCAGAACATAAAAGGTAAATGAGATATCCAACAAAGGACAACAATAATATCAAAAAGCGTAAAAATAATTATAAAATCTAAATGCTTTGCCTGGGGCAAAAGGCAGTTTGGAAAGAATATGATAGTTTTTTAAAACATACTTTAAAACAAACACTTGCCATGTGGAAAAGTGATTTTATTTATGTTTGTCTCTAAGAGGGAAGAGTTGCCTTTAAGAGTTAGTATTATATATATGATATATAATACATACATATATATTACATATATTTATAATTATAATGAAGATATTAGTTTGAATAGATATGATCACTTCCCTCAAGGAGCTTATGTTCTATTTGAAGAGAAAATCAACATGTACAGTACAGTATAATGACTACTGAGGTAGAGGCATATTTTAAATTGCAAAATAGGAGAGATGACAGATATATGAGACAAGGGGTATGGAATGTATTAGGGAAATGCCCTAGGAAGCATGTACTTGCATGAATGAATTGAATTTGGAAAGGTGAATAATCATTTGATGGGTGAAGAAAGACTTGGCTTATATTTTTAGGCTAGTGGAAATACATGATAATACATGGAGACATGTACAAGTGTGATGAAGTATCTGGGGTTTTAATTTTGTGTGTGGTTGGTTGGTAGATTTATTTGCATTTTTCTATTTTTGAACTCTAAGGACCTGTTTTGTTCACCTCTATAACTTCAAGTTCTTAATAAATATCTCCTGAGTAAATACATGAATGAAAATAGTTTCTTATGAATGTTAAGAATTGTGTCTAAGTACATGGGCACTACATTATAGAAGCAAGCAATATATGCTATGAAAAGAAATTTGGTTTCCTGAAGATAATGGATAAGTTTTAGCATATTAGTGATTGCACATATAACCAAATATTTTTAATGTAATTAATAAATTGAAAAAATGTTATTTTTTATGCCCTAGAAGTAGTCTAGATAAAATTATTTATCTGTAGTGGCCAGGGAGTGCTTCAGATTGGGCAATTATATAGTAGGTGGAAAAGAAAGATACTGAATGTGCAAGGGTGAAGAGGGAGGGTGGTACAGAGTATTTTGGGGAAAAATGACTGAAACATTATATTTCTGAGAGATAGTTTAGGGTAGTAGAAGGAAAACTGACCAACAAAATAGAAAAACACAAATTTTATTCTGTCTTTTCCACTAACTGAATAACTTAGAGGAACTCAATCTCCTTTACCTTTAGTTTTCTCTTTATAATATAAAGCTTTTAAGATTGGTTGTCTCTTTGATTGATCTAGTTCTAAATATTTTTAAGTTTATGTATAATAATAAATATAGCTGAAAGATTGATTTGGGACAATTTGAGGAGGAAGCTAAGGGGTAGTCTATTTACCTCGACCTTCACTTACTGGTTTTTCATTGATTCTTTTAGAAAATTGCTTTAGTATACCTTTAATTCAATCTGTTTCATATAAATTAATTTATGATCAGTATTGAAAGTATAAAAAACAAAAGCAGCAAAAATTTAAAAATTAATGGTCATCTTACAGTTCAGATAATGCTGGTTAATATAGTGATATTTACTCTTTATGATGGATAAACAGAGAGATGCATAGCAATACATATAATAATATATAATATATAATAAATATATATTAAATATTTATTTGTTTACTTATTTTTTACTGAAAACTTTTAGATTTACATATAATGTTAACCCATTATTTTTTCACTTAGTAAAGGACAAACATGTCAATACAGTTGTTTTTTTTTTTTGTATTAGTTTCTGTATCAGTCTGATACCAGTATAATACTCCTTTTCACAGTGGTATTATTGGGGAACTAATTTTCATAGCTCACTATCTACGTAGTTTTTTTCTTTCTTTTTTAAGTGAAGTGTTCCATTTTATTTTATTTTATTTTACTTTATTTTATTTTATTTTATTTTACTTTATTTTATTTTATTTTATTTTATTAAGTTTTAGTTTTAATTCCAGTGTAGTTAACATAATCTAGGTTGTTCCTTACATCTGTTATTTACTAACAGTATTGGATGACTGGAAAAGTAGTATTGTCTGAAATTGAGAATCTGGCTCACATATTCATTCTTTAGAAGAGAATATGGGATACACTTTGAAGCAGTTGAGTTTGAATTAACAGCAAAACATCCATATCCAAAGGTCTTAAAGTCTCTTGGAAGTCTGAGTTTGGAGGTTATGAATGGGATTTGGGAGGAATTAGCCTCATGGTGAGAGCTGAAATTTGAAATGCTTATGTTGCCCAAGCAAGGGTACAGAGGGGAACAGGCTTTTCAACTTGAGAAAAGGAAGCACACATAGGGCATGGGTAAATTGTGAGCATGGACAGTATGGGTTGCTGTAGCACCACACTGTGGTAAAAAGTCTCAAAGACAAAACAAAACAAAAGCCCTGTATGCACAGTATGAAAAATAACTGCCTATTAAAGATTTTAGATTCTATCATATATGCATACACATCAGTAGTATATTTGTCAATAAAAGAAAATACATATTTTATAAGAAGCTGTAGTTCTCAGTTGGAAGAGTTTTATGTGTATGTTTATATTTTGTTGTTTGCTTTGGTTTGTTTGTTTTATATTTTTGTTTTGAAGCTTAAGGAAAATCTTGCAAAGTTTATCTACATCATTCCTTTTTTATATTAAGGCAGCAACCTTCTTAGGAATTTCAGGGCAATGCCTTATTTATTTTAAGCTTCATAAATTAAGAAATGCAAGTTGAACTATACATATATATCTGCCTCCTTTGGCCGTTGCCTAGTGTCATATAGCTATGATTATTAACAAATTCATCTGTAAGATTAAAGAGATTAGATATTTCAGTACCAAACCTTAAAAAGAGAAGAAAACTTGTAGTATCATTTACCTCACCTAATAAAGAATATGGAACCATATGCATTTCTGCTGTTAGCCTCAGACACAGTTGCCTGAAATTTCTGAGATTCCTCAGATACGAAAAGTGCATCTACATTTTTTCCCACTATTAACCAATCTGTGGTGTCAGGAAAGTCTTCCTAAGTCTAGCCTAAATTTGCTTGTTCAATTTAAACTATGATTTTGCAGCTGAGAAAATCACATCAAAGGTTTTATCCCCCTCATGTACCCCTGTACAAATTCAAACTGGCACAAACGCACACACACATCAAACTAACATATATTAATTCCCTATATTCTACATTATACCTTTTGTCTTGCTAATAATCTTTTAATAGCATTACAATTCCACATGAGAACAGGAGAAATTGTGTTCACAACAGGACTGACCTATAGTCAGAAATGTGCCAGAACATTCCTGGCAGAAGATGCCTGCCATACTTGAAGCTTTGATGTGATCAGGCACCTCTCTGTAGGTGGGTGAGACACATTAGTCTTTCAATTGACAAGTTTGATGCCTTTTTACATATTAAGTGAACTTTCCTTTGCATTATAAATGGTGGAGGTCCAAAAATAATTTGCATGCAAGTCATGGAAATTTTTATCTACATAAGACACACTCCTGTAAAATTAAAGTTCTGCTCAAACAACTTTTCCTTTGAGTGATGGTTCACACACAAGAGAAAGGAATTCTTACTTTGGAATTAACTAGCCCTATCCATTCAGTAACCACTTTGGCTTAGAAAATTCATCCTTTTTATATTTGCCAGTATTATTTGTCTTTCAGAGATAAACAGAGAAAAATGGAAGGAGGGAGAAAAAGGAAAGAAACAGAGACAGAGACACTTATTAAACCAAAGGCCAGATGAGATCTTTAATAATGTCCCCAGTCAGGAAGAGACAACAATTAGCAAGTACCTACTCTCCTTCAATGTGCCATGCACTTTGCATAAGTGTTTTCATACTGCAAGGTAACGTTATTACAATGTTCCTTTAACAAAGGTAATTTTACAGTGTTGAGAGCCAGTTGAAGGTTTTGACATGAACTGTTAGGTGCTGGTTTGGTTTTGGAAAAAAGAAACTCTCCTCATGCACATGAGTGCATTTCCCACTTTCTAAATTAGATGTCTTCCTGTGGCTTATGATCTCCTGCATTTTCCAATACCCCTATGAGGTAGGAAATTAGGCAACCAGCATTCCTGCTGCTGTACTGAAAGCGGTAGAGGAGAAAAAGACATGGACATATTAGGTGGCTTTCCTAAAATCCCATAAACAGAAGTGAGAGTACTGGAAATTGAATTTAGGCCCCCTGACTTGCTGTTGCCCATATCTCTGAGCACTAAAGACATTTCCACAAATTAAGACAAAAAGGCTGGTATATGGTACCAGGGAGATAAATTCTGAAATTATTCCCTTTTGTGTTTGAATCTCCGTATGTTTTAAATAGAGTTTTTTTGTTTGTTTATTTAATTGATTTTACTTCTGTTAATACCCTCTATAATGCCTTTTAAATTAGAAAAAGATGATATTATATGAATTTGGTTCACTGCTAACTGACTTTTACCAGTTTTCATCATGGTAAACAGACCAACGTAATCTATATTCATTCAAATGCTGTGTTGCAGTGATTTTTGTAAAAGATTATATGGAAAAATCAGAAATGATACAAGAACAATTATTGACTCTTTGTTTTTTTGCAGTCACAATATGGAGCTTCCATTTCTGCCAAGCCTGAACTGCCCCTCTTTTACACTCCTGTTGATCTGGTGGACATTAGTGTGGAAATGGCTGGACTGAAGTTTGTAAATCCTTTTGGTCTTGCTAGTGCAACCCCAGCGACTAGTACATCAATGATTCGAAGAGCTTTTGAAGCTGGATGGGGCTTTGCCCTGACCAAAACTTTCTCTCTTGATAAGGTAAGAATATATTTTTGAATTCATGTTTAAATGTCTAACGTGTATTTTAATTAGGACGTAAATATTATAATGGCCAGATTTGCCTGACCAAGAAATACTATTCAACTACTAGACAAGACCTATTGTTATGAATTAGTTTTTATTTTCTTTCCAATCTTTCTGTCCCTTGGAAGGGCATCTGTTTCTCATTTGTTTTGTCTGGGAACCATCAAAAATTTCTATATTACAAAAGTACCTATTTCATTTAATAATCACACACTCATGAATTCTTCTTTGGCATTATTATTTCGTGATTTCTGAATGTGTGTGAATGAGGACATATGCCTGAACTCAAAGTGAGAGAGACTGTGGATTTGGTTTGTACATAATCCTGGGATCCAGTTCATGTCAAAAAGAATCACTCAGTATAGCTCATTTGTGCTGGTAATAAGATTCTTCTTGAGTTTTTAAATACAGAAACTTTTCAAAATACATATATCTGAGTTTAATTTGACATTATGACTTTGTACTCACCCCATAAGTGGACATACTTAGTAGAAAATAAAGTACGTATTACAGTTAAGATAAATTCCTTAAAATACACAAAGCATATACATACATGTTTTTAAAGTACTATGATTTATATAATAGTAGGTTGCATCCTTATATGGTTTTGAACTAGAAAAGCACAGCAGAATTTAACATTCTTAGACCCTTTATTGATAAAATTTTAAATGCTAAATCTATTGATGTATTTAGTACTAACTGGTAGTTAGTAATAATTAATGTATAAGAATGTGTGAATCTAGTGACCAAGAAAAGTGTATCATTATTTAAATCAGCCTTATCCGTAGGCAAAGAAAATAATAGAGAACAAATATGCCCCATTAAGCACATTCTTTCCTTCTTTCTCCTCTTACTGGGATCAATAGCATTAGTATGGCTAAAACATTACAGCTGTCTTATTTTGACAGCTTTACAAGATGCTCTGTGTAAGTATAATGAAGAAAATCTAGAGAATCCTCAAAAGTTAGAAAACCCAGGGTATAAAATATATTATAGATGTTTATAATATTATATGTTTATATAATTATATAAACATTATATTATATATTAAATAATGTTATAAATGTTTATATATTTATATTTAAATAACTAAAGGGAGATTCTTTTTCAAATAAATTGGCTGGATACGTAGAAATACTTTGGTTAAACAAAGTGTAAGAATAAACAACTTACTGGATTCAGCTTTAGAATATCATTAATCAATTGTTTACAACTTTGTAGAATATTGATAATATATTTGTCTTTGTTTCAATTCATCCTTTAAGAATAACTGAAAAGCTGTAATCAAATGTTTAATCCATTGAGGAAAACCAAGTCTCTGATACCATTTAATGACTACATTAGATTACATTGTTTTAAAATTTTTATATATAAATAGAAATAGATGGCTAATCAGGTACAGGCAAAGAATTGTAGAAAAAAAGTGTTTGCTTTGAATTTGCTGTTTGCTTGCAAAAAATTGAATTCTGATTAATCAGAGACATCTGTCTTTACTCTGTTGGTGACATGCATCGATTTGTGATGCTGTCTCTTTCCGTAACCTAGGAGCAGTTGCCTTTATTAGGATCACCAGCAGAAATAAATGTGGAAGCTAACTTCCTTCTAAACCTCCAATTTGAATTTAATCTATCAATTCACAAGTCTGTGATGCTGGTTCAAAGGGAGAATAAGGAACAAATGCAAATTAAATTTGGCATATAAAACATAATGTTGGGGGTTTTAGGAAGCTCTCTGTTACCTTAATGGTGGGTACAACACAATATTTGTGCAAAGACTATTTCAAATATATTTTTGCAGATTATAATGACATAAGTAATGATGCCACCATGGGCTTATATAATGCCCATACATGGTTTTCTGAAGTAGTCAGTTTGCTTCATAGAGATGTAGGGATTTTCTTAGTTTTCTTATATTGTCCCTAATTAGTGATTAGACCTGTTGTGAATGTAAAATTGTCTTATGAGCATCTGTGCTTTCTTACTGATGAAATGTTGTAGCATACAACTCAGTAGGTATAAGCATGTTTTTCCCACAGTCTCTTACTGAAGACATCTATTAAAATATTATATGACTATACATTTGTGCGATGTTATAGCATACCACTTTAGATTAGCCTTATTATAATTTATAATGCCATTTCAAGAATCTACTTAAAATGTATTAAAATTCAGAATCTTGACATTTTAAATTTGGATGCTCTTAATATGACAGAGGTTATTCTATGGAGTTTTGTTATCATATGAAATATTAATATTTCACAATACAGTTTTGATGAAGTACAATTTGCCGAGCCTGCATATGATAAAGAAATTAAATGCTTACCAAGGGAGTTCAGTAAAAATTAGAGCCTTGCCTGAACATCTGCTAGAAATTTTATTATCCTGTCCTACTGACAGGGTGACTCCCTCGTTGTTTTTCTAGATTGACAGCTGAATATTGCACTGATTTCTGCAGCAAATATGTTTAGGTGAACTTTGTTTCCTTTTTTTTTTTATTTTTTTGGGGAGTTTGGAACATGCTTTTGATTTTCATCCTATACTTTTTTTTATACTCTTGACATTTGTAGATGCCAGATTGAGGTCTAATATGCTGTAGCAACGATAGACCATTGACTTACAGTGAAATGCCAGTTGATATCTCAGTAAACAGAAATATTATTATTCTTTACTGTGCAGTCTGTATAAAAGCTGTATGTGGTTTCTTTAGGGAGGCAAATGATCAGATTTTTAATGTCAAATATAAAAAGATCTGTGTTTGCTTTTGTGCTAAATAACATCAAAGATGGCTTTTATTAACTATGTTCTTCCTTCCCAAATCATCCTTTCTAGAATGTCCCAAAATACGTACATTGCCTTTCTTGAGATTCTGTTTATGTTTTATAAAGATGATATTCAAAATATCATCATAAAATATTTAAAATTCAATTATAAATTATGTTTATAAATAAATATATATTGTGTTCATGTTTAAACAAACAAAGGTGGGGAAGAAATCAATGCCAAGCTCAATTAAAGCTAAACTCTCATGACAAACAAGAGAAATGCTCTGTTTAACTGGTAATATTAAAAATTGTTTAGACTTCACATGAAAGAACCTCTTGACCTGTGTCCACATTATACTGATAGGAAATAGATAAAAATATTTGACTTTTGTGAGTTATATCATAAATTTTATCAAGCAATTACATATTATGTACTACAAATATATAATCTGTAGGTGCATGTATCTTTCTCATTACATAGATAAATAAGCTCAAAAGTGTTTATTATTATTCCAAATCTAATTCAAACCGAAGCAAAACTTCACTTCATTTATAAGCTATGTAGTATAGATATTAGAATAAACTCGTGATCTATTTTTAGTGAGAAAATGCCTTGAATGCATATATTTTGTTTTACTAAGTATCAGATGATTAGATAAATACGTCCACACATAATGAGTCTCTAAACATAAAATACCAAAAACCAAAAACTGAGGAATATTTAAGATTCTTCATTATTTCTTTGGAATCAGATATTGATAGTAACTTTTTTCCATAAAATACAAACTTATACCACATAACACAATGCTTAGTGTACAGGAAGAGTTTGATAAATGTTTCATAAATATTCGTTGGATAAATGAATCAATAAATGAATAAATAGATTTTTGGCAAAAGCATATTGAGTTTCTTTTTTTTCCAGCCATATGAACAGACAGTTAACACATAAAAAATTGACTGTTCTGAGTATTGATCTCAATCAAAGGAGAAAAGGCCAATTTAAAATTTTCATATCCCATGTTGCTTTCTGTAGTGCACATATACATGTCTAAAAATGAAAATGTCAGTGGGGTTTTTAAATGCATGGGTAGTGTTTTAAGACTTAAGAGTCTTTAAAATATTGAGAATTTTTTAGAAAATGGAATATTTATTGCACTATTTTAGGAAGAGAAATAAAAATCATCTGACCAGCTATCTAAGCCTCATGTGTCAAATAGCTATAACAAAATAAATGTTAGTTGTTTTTGAGTGGTTTTAGTGACCAGGAATATGCTAGATCTTTAAGGCAATGCAGACTGTTGTAGCTATGGAAAAGCCTATTTTAGAAATATCTTCCTTTTGAGGCGCCTGGGTGGCTCAGTTGGTTAAGCATCCAACTTCAGCTCAGCTCCTGATCTCGTGGTTCATAGGTTTGAGCCCCACATTGGGCTCTGTGCTGACAGCTCAGAGCTTGGAGCCTGCTTCAGATTCTGTGTCTATCCTCTCTCTCTGCCCCTCCCCACTAGCACTCTGTCTCTCTCTCTCTGTCTCTCCCTTAAAATAAATAAAGATAAAAAAAAAAGAAATATCTTCCTTTTATTGACCCCAAATTGGCCTTATTCATGAGTTCCATCAATGTTTTATGGTTCTGCCCTCAAAAGACATTTTGGAATAAATTAGTCTAACTTATTAACATAAATGAATTGTTTATATTTAAATATGGTGGGTTTTTTCCCAGTAAATAAATACCCTAGAGAAAGGCTAACAAGTATGGAGAGGCTTTGACATCTAGGGAAAACAAATTTCGCCTGGGAGACTCCAGTCTCTGTCCAAATCTCCTTCTAAATCACTATCTTGCACAAGTTGTTTAACACTGTACATTGTTGATGTTAGAATAATTATCATACACGTAATTAACTACTATTTATTGAGCACTTCGAAAATATAGGCATTGCCAAATATTTTCCATAAGTTATTCTTTGAATCATCATAATATGCCTATAAGATACATAGTATTTTTTAAGTTTTTTTCATATGAAATAGTTCAATGAGAAAGTTAAACCAATTGCCCAGGACTTAGAACAACAGTTATTTATTTGCTCACAATCATGTACATTGGCAATTTGGCTGAGTTCATATGTGCAGTTCTTCTTCACAAGGCATTTTTAGGGCTCATTCATGCATTTTCAGTCCATTGGAGGGATGCCTGGGGACTGGCAAGAGGACCTCATTCGTATATATGGACCCTCACCTGGAGTTGTGTAGTAGTTGAGATGGCTAAGACTCTCTCTCCATCTCTTTATTTTTTTTTAAATGTTTCTATTTATTTTTTGAGAGAGAGAGAGAGAGAGAGAGAGAGAGAGAGAGAGACAGCGTGAGCAGGGGAGGGTCAGAGAGAGAGGGGGAGACAGAATCCGAAGACAGGCTCCAGGTTCTGAGCTAGCTGTCAGCACAGAACCCGACACGGGGCTCGAACCCATGAACTGTGAGATCATGACCTGAACCAAAGTCGATGCTCAACCGACTGAGCCACCCAGGCACCCCTCTCTCCATCTCTTTATTATCTCTCTTGCCTAATGATGTCTCATCAAGGAGGCGAGGTTGGGCTTGTTCGCAAGGTAGCAGTCCTCCAAGAGGGCAAGTGTGGAAGCTGCAAATCCTGTTGAAATAAACACTCAAAAGTCACACGCTGTCACTGCCACCATACTCTCTTGGTTAAAGCAAATTACAAGATGTGCTATACATGTTGTATTCAAGAAGTAAGTAAATACCATCTGCTTATTTATGGGAAGAACAGCAAAATCAAATCACAAATGGCCATGTTTATTGCATGGAAGGCGGATGGCAGCCATCATTGCTAACAGTACTTATTTGCCCTCTGGTTCACATCCCTCCCACATGCAAAATGCATCCACCCCTTTCCAAGATACCAAAAATATCATCTAGTCATGGCATTAGGCACAAAGTCTATGATCTTGTGATCTATATTAAGTTCAAATGCAAATGAGGCTGGTTGGGTTCAGCTTGCCTTATCCAGGATACCATGAAATAGAAAGAGAAGTTGACTATCCTCTATACACCCAAAATAAAATTATACAGTCAAGAGAGCCATAGTAGATGCTCTCATTCAGAAATAAGAGAGGGGCGCCTGGGTGCTCAGTTGGTTCAGCGTCCGACTTCAGCGCAGGTCATGATTTCAGGGTTTGTGAGTTCAAGCCCACATCTGACTCTGTGTTGACAGAGTGGAGCCTGGAGCCTGCTTCTGATTCTGGGTCTCCCTCTCTCTCTGCCCCTCCCCCACTCATACTCTGTCTCTCTTTCTCTCTCTCAAAAATAACTAAATGTTAAAAAAATTTAAAGACAAAAGAGAAATGTCTGGGATTTAGAAATCATTGTCTGCAGCAGTTTTTTTCTAAAATTTTTTTTAATGTTTATTTTTGAGAGAAACAGAGCATGAGCAAGGGAGGGTCAGAGAGACAGACACACAGAATCTGAAGTAGGCTCTAGGCTCTGAGCTGTCAGCAGAGACCCCAATGTAGGGCTCGAACTCCTGAACCTCGAGATCATGACCTGAGCTGAAGTCAGACATTTAACCAACTGAGCAGCCCAGATGCCCCATGTCTGCAGCAATTTTAAAATTCAGTTGGTCACATGTTGTCAGGGTCCCTTGCTCTAAGGGGATATTCCTAGAGTAGGATCCTGCTCTGCTCCCTGTTAGTGGTTTCCTAATCTATTGTTCCTGTCCGCTATTGGCTGTGTCCTTTGGGTTCTTGATTCTATCCTCTGAGTTGTGTTTTGTTTTGTTTAGAAATGGCCAATGATGGCCATTCTTGGCAGTTGAATAACTTCTTCAACCTGTTTCTGCCCATAGAAAGTGAAGAACCCCTATTCTCTTTATTTCAAGTGTCTCTTTTAGTCCTAGTTCTTAGTGATATCATCAGAAAACTTTCTGAAAAACTTTTTGAATCTATCAAGGGCTAACTACATGCCCTAAACCCACATTCATAATTCTTTTTGAGACATATTTCTCTCTATTTTGGACATATATTCCTGCTGTGGCACAATGTCCTTTAGATTCTTAGAATCAATATTGTCTACCTGAGAGAATCTATGAGGACCTGCTTTAAATCTTTCTAAAATCTTAACAAAGTATCACATAGCAATACTCTTAATGTGCTCTCTACCCTAAGGTCATTTCTTACTTTGAAAATCTTTTCCTTCTAGGGTAGATGGAGTGCAAAGAATAGTTTAATTTTCTAACAAAAGCAAGTCCTGGGCCCTTTGGATTTGCTCTAAATTTGCTTAGGAAATTAAATATATCCTTATTTAGCTATTTTCTCTCTTACAGTACCTTATTATTCTTGGGTGGAAACATTCAACTGACACTTTGAGTGTTCTGTCTAGCAGTTTCTTTAGTCAGATCCACACATGCATTATGTACATTTCTATCTTCTGAATTATCACCAGAGACATTCTTGCCAGTTGTTCTGTCACTACATAATACAGACCACCCTTTTCTCAGTCTCCACTAACAATTTTCACACTACATTTCAAGCCTCCACTAGCAGTTTGTTTACCATTTTTCCAGCTTTTGCTAACAGCCTACTTTCAATTTTCCAAGAGAGGTCTCTGCCCCCCACCTCTCATTTTGAAAGCCGATGCCACACGATTTAGATTCTGTAATGGCTAGCAAACGTAACCAATTTCTGTATTACTTATCTATTGCTGCACATCAAAGCACCTCACAATTTAGTAGCTTAAAACAAATAATCTGTTCTTGGTTCTATACTTTGGCAGTCTGGTCAGGGCACAGCTGGGTGGGCTTGACTCTGCTCCATGTGACATGAGTTGTTCTCTCTCATACATTTGCAGTTACTTGACAGACTTGGTAGCTGTTGGTGCCTGATGGCTTTATGCACATGCTTGAGCCCTCAGCTGCGTAACTGGGCCTGGATTTCCATATGGTCTCATCTTCAAAGAGACTGTACTGGGGTTATTCACAAGGTGGCTGTATTCTAAAAACGCAAGAGTGGAAGTTGTGAGTCTGAGGCTCAGATGTTGCACAGTGTTATTTCCACCCTTATTCTGTCAGAGCAGGTCGCAAGGCCAGACCAGGATTTAGGAGCATGGAAATAGTTCCTCCTATCCAAGGCTTAAATCCATGGCGCCAGAATGGAACCAAGGTCTAACTGACACAAATCCTTATGCTTTCCTCTGTATTATATTTTCTACTTTATCATCTCTGAATCTCAGTATTTTATGTCTAACCTGAAGGCAGTTTGGCAGGGATCTGGAGTTCTGCTGAGCAGGCACACTGAGGGCCGTCTATCCCCTACCTCAAGCAGAGCAGCACCTATGATTTTATTTTGTTTTATGTATAGTTTCATGGAGAGAGACTTTTGGTTTAAAATCTTCTGAGAGGGGCACCTTGATGGCTGGGAGTGACGAATCACTAAATATTGCACTATATGTTAACTAACTCGAATTTAATAAAAGCTTGACAAAGAAAAATAAAATAAAATAAAACCTTCTGGGAATCCACTGTTAATCCATTGTCAAAAGCCAGTCTCCTCCTGTGCCCGTTTTCTCCAGCCACACTGTCCCTCTTTCTAGACCTCCACATGGCAGGGTCCTCCGTCTCAGGCCATTTTGCTAGTGTTTGCTCTGTCTAGAATGCTTTGCCCCCTTTATACATATAGCTCTTGCTTCTCATTCAGTTCTCAAATCAGAAATTACCTCATCAGAGAAGTCTTTACTGACCGCTCAAAACTCTCTTCCTGTGCCACATTTCCCTTTTTTGTTTTTCTTTCACTACACTTACCACGATATGGAGTTACCATTCTCTTGATCATATATTTGTTTATTTGTTTATTTTTCTGTTTTAGCCATATGAAGTAAGATTAATAAGAAGAGGGATGTTGTCTTTCTTGGTCACTACTGTCTGCCCAGTGCCAAGAATCAGGTCTGGCAGATAGGAAGGATGCAATGCATACTTGTTGGATGAATGAATAATTATAGGATTCTAATTTGAACCACAATTCCACATGACAGCTCTTCAGTTACTTGGAGACAGCTCTCATGTCCTATCAACAAGGCTTTACTTTTTCCTTACTAAATAGTCCTGTTTTCCTTTCTATAATAAGGTTTGCAGACTTTTTACCATGCAGGTTGTCTGTTCTCCCATGTGGATTTCAAGAAACTTGTTTCGATCCACATTATCTTAATTGAGAGGAAGTTGCCTACATTTGCACAAATTGCTAGCACCTATCAACCAGAGAAGGATTCAGGAATAACATTGTCAGGACTATAAATGCTAAAAATAATATTTAGAGCCGTTAAGAAAAATTTCACAAATATGTTATGTAATAATATTTTAGAGCTTGGGTAATTCTCCTCAGATTACAACAAAAAACTACACTTTATTCTTCTAACTTAGTTTAAAAGGCCTGATTAGAAATAAAGATTGAATTTTTAAAACATTAAGTCAAACTGATTTCTCTTATTGTTATCGAGTTTCAACATAACATTATCATGAAAGTCTATGAAACAATAAATGAACAACTGTCCAGTGCATTATTTTCCTTGGTATAGTTCTAGCTTCAAATTTGGTACATAATTCTATTTATCATGCAGTATTGTTCTCATGATATATACTTATGCGTTAGCTAAGGAGTTATAATTATTTAAACAAACTCAATGTAAACTTATCTGGGAGACTTTTAACATGCTAAAACCCTAAGTGATTTCCATCTACTCATAGTTTGATTTTCACTGGTTAGGTTCTTTAATGCTATTTAGATTTATAGTATTGAAATTATTAAAATTGACTCATCTTCAAATTATAAAGAATGGGTTGATTAAAAGGCTGAAGTTCACATGCAATCGTCCTGTGGGGGATTTCAACTAAATGCTCACTTTTTAGTTAGCAAGCTTTTCTGTGAAGCAGCCTTGGTCTCTTCAACAACAAAAGAAAAATGTGTATTCCTGCATGAGCATTTGTGTGTACACTTGGAATACTGAAGGTAAATCTTGCAAATTAGAATTTAATAAAAAATATTCCATATCTTTCTCCAAAGTTCTAATCATTGTTTTCTACCGTGCCATATATGCCAGACTTAGTTTGTTCAATAGAAAATATAGATTAAGATGTTTCTGAACGTAGGTTAATGTATGTACTTCTGATATTAACTATAAATCCTTTAATTGTAGCCAAAGTAATATTTTTAACCAGGTATAGTATTAAAGATATTTAAATTACTCCCAATCTTTTTTACCTTTTATTTCACAATTGGGCTAGTTGACTATAAAGCAGACCAATCAATTTTCCAATATAATTACGCCTTCCTCTCTTTTCCATTTCAGGCTGTGATTTTGCACTTGTTAATTAGTTAATCATTTTGGTAGAGTGGACAAGGTGAGACTCAAATAGATTTTTTAATAATATGAATTGACATGCACAATTTTGATTTGGGTTAGCAGTTAGAAGAACCTAACTAGTACTGGAAAATACCTCTTTCAGGTTTGGATTTTTTGTTTTGTTTTTAAAGTAACTGGTATCAAGGTTAATAGAAAATTCTTATAATCATGGCTAATGGAAATTTTTGTAAAGTACATTTCTGTTTGAGAAACTAATTTTACTCTTATTCTGTCTCACATATTTTTTTTTTGCAGATTTTAAATTTAACTAGGCAAAAATATCCATATTCTTGCTATGTTTGGATGATATAGCTTTGGTTGAAATTAACATGGCTTGAATTCCATAATACTCCTTACCTTTGTATTTTCTTCATTGATTTTTAACAAGATTCTAATTATTACTACATAGGAATAGTCTTTATCCATTGTTAAAATACTTTAAATATAAAACCCAGTGATTACCTCACTGTCAAATTTTTATTGGAGACGTACCTACATTGGCCATTTTGTAGTAAGACATACTCAGTTTTAAATTTGGTTCCCTCTATGCTCCTTTTTCTTACATGACTTGCAATTGGCTTCATTTCCAATCATCACTGTTTCTGAAATGAGGTGTCATTGGATGCTTACGGAAGGAAGTGACTGCTTTCCTAGAGAAATATTCAGCCAACTTCCTTTTCATATGCCAGTTACCTTACTTATTCCACTTCTTCATCTACTTCTTTTATTTCAGCTAAGTCCGCTGCTCTTTTTATCCTGTTCTGCTTACTCATTTGCAAGTTTTTCCATAGTATCCCACATGTTTGGAACAACTTATCATTCCTCTTATGCCAATTCACCCTCAAAGTTAAAGTTTATCTAAAAGTATCATCAAGGAAAGCTTCACTTTTAGGTATATGGCCTAGACTAGATGTATACTGAGAGCTGTTGCTAATGTCCTCATATGCCCTCTTTTTGGTCTCATTCACTCAACAAACATTTATTAGGCACTGATCATTCATACTTTGTGTGTGTGTGTATGTGTGTGTGTGTAAATGGTCTTTACTCTATAAAGCCTAAATTCTAGTTCAGAGTATACACTAAAAGACCCAGTATGACTGACTGAATGTTGACAGAAGGCAACAGAGATTCTTAGACTAAAATGTTACTTAATAACCAGTATTTTCCTCCATTTTTTAAAAAGAAAAATGACTTCACATTGGAGCTTCATCTTTATTTTAGGCAGAAGGATAGCACATGGACATTCATGATCATGAGAATGCCAAGCATATTTAAGATTCAGCAACTAAATCTTAAGTAAGATTCAGCATATGTATCACAAGGTGGTGTAAACAGCTGAAAAGACTATGGGAAAGGCCTTTTAGGTTAGGAATTTAAATGTGATTGTATAGACCTCAGGGAACCTGTAGAGGTTTTAAGCAGAGGAATTACATAATTCAATTTAGAATTTGCTATTAATCATAATGTATCTCCCACTCATCATTTTTATTTTTTAAGTTTATTTATTTATTTTATGAGAGATGGAGAGAGAGACAGAGAGAGAGAGAGAAGGAGAGAGAGAATGAGAGGGGGAGGGACAGAGAGAGAGGGAGAGAGAATCTAAAGCAGGCTCCACACTCCATCAGTGTGTAGAGTTCAATGTGGGGCTCGAACTCATGAAACCATGACATGAGATCATGACCAGAGGTGAAACCAAGAGTCAGTTGCTTAACCGACTGAGCCACCCAGGAGCCCCTCCCATTCACCCTTTTTAGTAATATCTTTTACTTTTTCTCACACATTCTCTCTCTTCTGATAAAACCAATCTAGTCACTAGACTTACTATATTTTTATGTCATCCATACCTTAATTTTACCCTTTTTCTTCCTTAAGATGATTTCTTCTACTCAAATATTAAAAAACCATTGATGATTCAAGTCCCCTGCGGCTGTTGACCAATGGTTATCTTCTCCTGAGTCTCTGAGCTTTTATAAAGTTTTACTCAATTGACATAAAATAGAATGAATTCTTTATGTGTTTGTTTCTGTTTTTCTTTCCTGTAAGCCCTTGGAAGGAGGTTCTGTGACTTTCAGACTTCACACATGAAGGAGCTCAAAAGT
This sequence comes from Cryptoprocta ferox, assembly GCA_028646485.1. NCBI lineage: Eukaryota > Metazoa > Chordata > Mammalia > Carnivora > Eupleridae > Cryptoprocta > Cryptoprocta ferox. The sequence continues at coordinate 22,493,578 of CM053570.1, forward strand.
ACATGTTGACTGACTATTCCCCTAGTCTAATCAGTAGGACAGATGTGTTTTGGAGTGTGGTACCTTGTTTAGCAATATTGTGAATATTAAATTGATAAATATCACTATTTCATGATGAACAATTTTACTTTTTTGGATAAATGTAATATTGTACAGCTATATATATTCTTCTTTAGAAGACATATTTTAGGCTTTTTTCTTGAATGTTTTCATGAGTTCTTCAAAGATTCTTCCATCATTGGGGAACTTTCCACTATGGTTCTTTTGAATCTTTGGTTATAACTTACTCCCTATATAACCCATAGGAGCCCTTGAGTTATTTAACATTTTACCTATTCAGGGGTCCCTATTGAATAGACCTTAGAGTGACCTCACACTACCTTATTCTATATGGGACCCTTAAATGGCCCACAGGAAAATCTTATATTTCCTTTGCCATGACAAATACTAGGAATGCAGGCTGGTCAACGTAAGGTTGCATCTCTTTTAGCTCATTTTTAAGTAGGAGACAATCCAGACTTTACTACTTAGACATATAAAACAGAGTGGGCACACTATACATTGTGCCTTCCCCTCCAAAAGGAAAAAGAAATTGCAGGGAATACATATTGAATATTCTCAGGGTTTCCTTTAACCGCTCTCTTGGGGCTTGGGAATAGCAGTGAGACTCAGAACACACAATTAGTATGATCCAAAGAAATAATTTTATAATCTCCAGCATCCCTAACTTTTGTATCTTTACTGAGGCAGAGGGTATAAAAGTTCTCTACAAAGATTTTTGTCATGTACTTGAATACTTCTGCAAGGGGAAATTTTATTTTTGTAGTTTATTTCAATTTCTCTTAAGATCTTAGCCAAAATCCATATTTTGATACTCTGCTATATTACTAACGTCTATGTCAAACTTTAACTATTGACATTAATTACATGAAAGCACATTATAAAAGTTTCTTAAATTTTATAAAATTTCTCTCATACTAAGATTTTTTCTAGATTTTGTGGGTATAATTTTTTTAAAGTTTACTTATTTTATTTGAGCGAGGGAGGGCAAGTCAGGAGAGGCAGAGAGAGAGGGAGAGAGAATCCCAAGTAGACCACAAATCTGTGCAGAGCCCAATGTGGGGCTCTAACCCACAAACCATGAGATCATTACTTGAGCCAATGTCAGACACTTAACCAACTGAGCCTCCCAGGTGCCCCTGTGGATATCATTTAATCGATCATTTAAGTGTCATTTAACATGACATCAGAATTGTTTTAGTCCAGGTCTTCCAGTAAACAGTTGCCAAGATGAGATTAAACATGCAAGAATTTTATTAGGTGAAATACCTGTGAGAGAAAATATGGAGGAAGGTAGAGCATATGGCTGGGAGAGCAATAAGACCACAGAGGAAGCCAGCCTGCAGGTGAAGGAAAGAGGAAGGTTGAGTGGAAGCATCCTACCTAGAATGTCTTGCTTTAAGTAAGTTTCAGCAGAGCCTTTACAAAGTCCTCAGTTCTCAGGAAGGAGCATGCGTTAGTCTCTCTCTCTCTCGTTCCGTCATTGTCTGAGTTGTGGGAATGCAGTACAATGCAGGGATGGATTTCACAGCACAGGAGCTGGGGCCCTTGCTCAGTTCAGTTCCCTGTAGCTGGAATTCGGTGAGGTTGCCACAAGGATACTTGGATTTTTTGCAATAGCCAGCATAGGTTAAGCAACCACCTAGCATGTAAACGGTTTTTCAGTGGGCAAATAAACAAACATTGCATTGTATTTTGAAGTCTTCTCTTGATTGATATGAAGAGAAATGTTATGGCACCAAAGGTAAAAAAAAATTATAGAAAGAAAAGTATGTATTGAAAGAGAAAAACAAGATTGCATGCAGAATGCTAGAAGAGTTATTTTAAGCTCAGTTTTCAATCATGCTTTTCACAGCAAACCATAGTAGTTATTATTCAAGTATTTCAACTGTTCCCCTTTATTTGGAAGAAAGTGTTGAGGGTTATCTCTTTCCTAAGTAATGTGACTGTCAATAACAAATTACTTAACTTCTCTAAACCTCAGCATTCTCACTAATAACATAATACCTGCTTTCCTTTTCTTATGTCTTCTAGGGAAACTCAGTTTGAATTTTTAAAAAATAGAAGATGAAAAAATGGGGTGCCCATGTGGCTCAGTTGGTTGAGCAACGCACTCTTGATTTCGACTCAGGTTACGATCACAAGACCATGAGATCAAGCCCTATATCAGGCTCCATATAGTCTAGTTAAGATATTCTCTCTCTCTCTCTCTGCCTCCCCTCTGTCTCTCTGTCTCTCTGTCTCTCTCTCCCTCCCTCCCTCCCCTCTGCCCTTCTCCCCTGCTCACATTCTCCCTTTCCAAAAAAAAGATCTAAAAATAATTTGCAACATGTAAAACACCATATCAGTAAAAGTTGTTATTCTTACCACAATTTGCATACCAAACTAAAACATTAGTTGTAATGTAATTATTTATTAAAGTGTATAAAATCACTGTAATTTTGTCCTCATTTAAGGTCTCATCTTGACCAATACCACCTACATCCAAGTCCCCATGGTTTCTCCCTGCACACTCTCCTAGCCCTGTACAAGGGCCTTCCTGCTTCCACTCTCATCTGTCCTATGTTCCAGCATCCATACCACAGCCTACGTGGTGTCTTACAAAATAAATCATTTGATGTCCCTACCTTGCTTAAAATATTCCAAAGACTTCCCATAGCCCTTGAATAAGACCCAAAATCCTTATACAGTCACTTTATCATCTGGCTCCTGCCTACCTCTCAGACCTCATCTCAGTTGATTTCACCTTGTGCTAATTAAGCTAGAGTCATAATGGCCTTTTCTGGGTTGTTCCAATAAGTCAACCTCATTCTCACCCTTGGCCCTTCACTGACTATTCTCCTTGCCTGGAAATTTTGAACCATTATGTTCAAAAAGAAAACAGAAAATTGTTGGTAAAGGAAACATGTAAATAGTATAGAAATAATTCTGTTGTAGTAGGTAGTTTATACTTACTGTAGTTTATCAGCTATCAGGAAATGTAGATGACAGCTAACCAATTAAACTCTGAAAGGATGGTCACATATCCTTTCTTTCTGTTCCTTTCCATTAACAGGAGATTTTATGACTTTTAAGTCATTCAATAAAATTCATCTTCTTTAATATTTCTGAAAAGAAAAAAGACAAAGAATTGTTCTTCCTTATAGCTGTTGGGAATCTCATTAGTTACCAATCATAAAATCTTCCGAAAATGAGAAGTATTTTTATAGGGGTCAGAAATTTCACTGCAAAGAGCAAGCGGATGTTATGTGACATACACATGGGCTCAGAGAAATATGTGTTTAAAAATGCTTTTTCATGTAAAATTGATGTGTTGATGTAAATGTTAAAACACCAAGTTGTGAGTCTCTGTTTCTGAACCTTTTCACTGTGCACTGAAAGAAAACTAGAAAGTGCTGCCCAACTCTAGAATACATTCCATCAGTTTATGTGGGATTTGTGTCTATAACTGTTATTAATATTAACGGTATTTAATTGAGTAGGGCTGATACACACATTTCAAAAAATTCACTTAGATTATTATAGGCATAGCTGGTCATGGAGCATAATTCACAGTATATGCAACTGAAATTGTTTTACATTAAAACATGAAATAAAACATATTTAGAAGTTGGCTATCAAGCCATTTTTGGAGCAGATACTTAAAATATCTTTAATATTGGAATTCCAGTATTAAATAAAAGATATGTTTATAAAGAGTTCAATAATTGGACAGGCTACATATTGATTTTTTTCCTTTGTTATATAATATTACCCACGTCTCCATCTAGAGCCATGTCGTACAGGGTTGAAGAGTGCTAGAAACATGGTCGCTGTTGTGTGTTGGAATGTGGAGAGATGGAAAGGCTGTCACAGCAGTCAATAAGATCTGAGAGGTGTTGACTAATTGCCTGCTAATTACACAGTAAATTGTCTAATTAAGCTGATGGTTAATTAGGGTACGCTTGCACAGCAGTCTTGTGGAATTTGTGTCTGATGTCTGGGAAGCAGCTTGTATAATTGGCAAACTGGTAAGGACTGGCAGAGAACATGACTAGAAAGCTCACTGCCAGTGGATGACAGAATAAGGATTTAGTGGAAACAAAAGGGTTGTCATTTTTATACTGAAGGTTTTGTTTCAGTTCTGCAGCTCTTCTGCAGTGAGCAATTGACAAATACATCTGAAGCCTAAATTACATGAGCAAAGGAGGGCTTAAAATGTGCTTCAACATGTAAAATAGGCTGCTTGCTTGCCATGTATGAGATCTGATACACTATATCACATTACATTAATATACACATGGCAATTTTGCAGTTCCTCTTTTTAACATATGTTATTTGCTGTTCATGTGCAGAAAAATTACGAACATCCCATTCATCTATGGGAAAAATTGCCTCTTTTGTGAAAATATAAAATGACAAATATGACTGATTAAAAGACATCTGAAATAAGAACTTTAAGTTCATGATTTAATTTTTAATTTATGCATCACCATGAGCCATAAAATATTAGACATAATACAGATATGTTCAATAATACTTTAAAGAAACAAGACATTTTAGTTTTAACGAGAGAATTGCAGTTTTATCATTGATACCATTTACCATGCAACTAGCTTTTGCTTATGTTTTAGTAAAATGTAATAATAGAATATTTCAATACCTAATTAAATGTTTTGCATTTCTGAATGAATTTGATGAATTACTGGCAAAATCTGAGTGCCTTTAAAAATAAAAGCTCCAGGGGTTTGTTTGCTGCTATTGTTGTACTTTATAGCTAAGGAAGTTTAACTTTTTGTTTCAAAAAGTTATGTGTGATTGAAATACATGAGAATTCTCTCTGTAAATAAGTTAAACTAATAAATTGAAGAATATAGGCCCTAATAAATGAAATTAGGTACACATATACATCACCTCTTTGCAAGAGACTCTATACAAATGATCACTTCTATTACCATTTACTGTCCAGATTCCAGTAGTCTTAAGGATTTTGAATGGAATATAGGTTGCAGGTGAGACAAAAGGTCACAGGTGCACAATAAATCTTGGATTTATATGTATGGTTAATAAAGCAAGAGAAAATTCTAAACGTTTCAAAGTTAGATTTCTAAGACATAAGAAGGCCTTAATGCAATTATGATGTCAACATTTTCTTCTGCCTCCTTAGCAAATAAAATGTATATCTGGCTGTGATTGGATGAATATGTATATATTTTTCCGCGCTTTTTTCCACGGAGAATTTGAGGTTCTGTTTCTACTATATGTTTCTAAATAGAAAGAGAGAAATACACATTATGTGCGCTCCAAAATGTCTTTGAATTAGCATTAACCTTGGAGATGTATGCAAGGTAAAGAAAATATTTACTATTTTAGCACAGAAGGTGTTTTCAACCTGTTTTAAAGCAATATTTTAAATATTAAATCACAAATATAAAAAGATATAAAATAAAAAATATTCTTTATTTCAAGAGTAAAGAAAAATCATATTCATTCTGTGTGGAGTCTTAGGTTATGAAGTCTTTATAAAGAAATTATTCAAGATAGAAGAAAAGTGAATTTACCAAAGGGAATACAAGGCTAAACATTGAAATTGCTTATTTAAAGATATCTCTCCTGAGGGAGAAAAATCAGATGGAGGTCAGTGCTGCAACTTGAACCATTCTATATTTTGATCTACTCAGTTTTTCATTTTATTCCTCAGAGAGATAATCTACAAAGTTTATTTATTGTAAGTGATAAAAGTTTGCATAAAAAGAAATCAAGTAGGTCTATCTATCATTGTAATTAAACTTTTAAAGAAATTTTACAAAACACAACCTTCAAGAAAAATTCCTTCTTTATGTTTACATATAAATTTTAATTTCTTTTGTATTAAGTCAAAATCTTAATGTTCCCATTAATAGGCAGCTATCAAAAGAATTAAGTTCTATATATCATAAGATCATGTAATCATCTGTTGAGAACTTCTTGTAATACCTTAACTTGGCACATATATATTTATTTATATTTATATGCACACATATACCTAACGTGTATTTTTGTGTGTGTGTGTCATGTAACCACAATTTGTCTTTTAATGCCTTAGAAAGTTTTATCCCTACAATTTAGAAAATGTAGAATAAGAGATAACAATACTTAACAACCTTAGCCATCAATCTCATTCTAAACTTCTTTCTTTATAATTTACATATCATAAACTTTACTCTTTTAAAATAAATAAGCCTTCACCACTTTCTAATTGATTTCAGAGTTTCTCTGTCACTGCAAAAGAAGTCTATACTCCTCACTCCCCACACTGACTAGCCCCTCGAGACAGCCAGTGTATATTCTGTCTCCACAGATTTGCCTATTCTGGACATTTTGTTTAAATGCAGTCATACAATATGTGACCTTTTGTATCTGGTTTCTTTTACTTAGCATAGTATTTTTAGAGATCTTCCATGTTGTATCGCATATCAAAACTTCATTTTTGTGGATAAACTACATTTTGTTGATCTCTTCATTGGTTCATGAATATGTGGGGATTTTTTCCTACTTTACCCGTTATAAGTATAAGTAGCATTTGAGTGGATGTATGTATCCAACTCTCTTTCAAATATACCTAACAGCAGAATTACTGGGTCATGTGGTCACTACATGTTTGACTTTTTGATGACCTGCCAAACTGTCCTTCAAAGCGGCTGCACCAGTTCACTCTTCCCTGGCAATGTATGAGCTCTCTAATTTCTTGACCTACTCACCAACAATGCTTTTTATTATAGCCATCAAGAAGAGCAGGAAATTGTTTCTCGTCGTAATATTGACTCCTAGCATAAGTGATAACTAGAATAGTAAAAGTATGAAGACCTAATAATCACCTCAACCTTCTTAATAGCATATCACCGTGACAACTAGCCTATAGAACCAACAGTTCAAGCAGCTACCATTTTTCGTTCTTCTCTCTTGTTCCAGAAAGTGTGGTCATCGAGAGAGGCTGACCCACGACCACTGAAGGCATGATATTAGAGCAAGTCTGAAAATTGACTTGGGGTGCGGGGGTATAGGCAACCTCTGGAGAAAAGCCAGTTTATTTTTGTTCCTGGACTTTAAGAGAAAATGGCATAAGGTGGCATATATTCAAAGAGTAGTCTCTTACTGTTTGGTCATTTATATACTTCAAGGATATAAATAAATGTTCTAAGCTAAATTTTGGACATAACATACTAAATTAATGCCTAGGAGAAACATGTAACATACTACTCTAGAGAGCAAGGATAAGGACTATTACTCTAGGAGTCTGAATCAGACGTTCTTCCCTGTTCTCCTCTGCCCTAGTTGGTGTCTTTATCATTCTGGATCCAAATGCACAGATTATGAGACTTAAAAAGATTTACCTTAGCTCTTGCTCTAGCTTAAGTGCTCCCATGTGCAGATGAGGAGAATTAGTCTGAATTAAAGTTCATGTACATGGTCATTGGACACTCGCATACCATGTACTTGACACTCTTATCATTATATTTTTATAGTATTTTATAGTCACTATAGTTCTCTGCTCATTTTTATGGTTCATGTATTATAGAACAATGACTCTGTCCTGCCTCCAAGGTCCTGTCTCCGAGGACCTTGAAAACTTGTGGTAAGATGCGCTGAGGTTTACTTTGTTAACCGTGTAGAAGAGGAAAAAACAAGAGCTATAAAAAACCCATAGGTGGCACCAGACCAAGCTGGAGGCAAGGGCTGTCACTGGAAAACAGATGAGTCTAAGAGGAACTCTGAACAGTGCCTGTCAGAAGAAGAGGGACACAGTGTGACTGAGTAGCATGTGCAAAGTCAAGCAGAGAGAGAAAGCCCTGTAGAAGTGGGAATTTAGCTTCACTAGAAGGATGATGTAATGTGAATAAGGAAAGTCAGACTAGAACCAGGTAATAAAGAGCCTTGTTTGTTCTTTGAGAAGATTTAGAATTTATCTTCAAGGATAACAAATGGATGTTATGCTAAGAATGACAAGACAGGATTGGATGTGCATTTTAGAAAGGTTTCTCTGATAGTAGTGTATGAAGTGTTTAGAAAATAACTATGCAAGACTAGGAGAAGATCCATATATTCATTCCACAAGTATTTCATAACAAATGACTCTATGTCTACACACTGTTCTTGGTCCCTGAGGATAGAAGAGTGAGGAACATGGCAAAGCCCTAACTTCGTGGTGCGTACAGATGCAGTATACTAGGGAAGAAGTGTTATTGTCTCAAGGTTGAGGCTAGAGTAAAGTGGACCTATTTAAAATATATAAAGGAGATTAAAGTAGCAGCTTGGTGTCTGGGGAGAGAGGAGGCAAGAATGACTCCAGGATCTCTGACTCGGCAGCTGTTTGTGGTTGGCCCATTCACAAGGGAGGTGAATATAGGAGGAGAAATATATGGCTTTTGTGTTCTGTGCCACTCCCTGAAGCAGAACTTTCCAATATTGAAAGAAAACTGTCGATGGGTACTTTATTCTCCAACTATAATTACTTCAAATATTTGGAAGGAAAAGGTCACTCTAATAGAGGAACTGCAGTTATTAAAATTGAACTGAAAATGTTAATAATTTCTCAGATGAGATAGAAGTACTAATGTAGAGTTCTAAAGTTTGAACTCAATTTAATTATTCTAAAATTAGATCTAAAACTAACATCTAAAGGGGAAAAGTTAACAGAACAGGATGTTAAATCAATATGATTAATTAACTTGATATAAATAACTAGAGTATTGCTATGTTTATCTGTAAATCATTTATCATGATACCAGCTGTAAAAGAAAATCTTAATAATAATGATAATGATGTGTGTCATCCGCCCACTCAGCAGAGGTGTCATGACAAATTGTTAACAAACTGTCTTACAGTACTTCACAGACTCAAATGCTAATGTAATAATAACATAATCAATAATAATAAAACCAACAATGGAACAAATAGTTTTGATGCAGCTTAAAAAGGCAAATTGATTAAAACTTTGAGTTCACATGTGAACTCTCTCTCTTTCAATCTCTCCTCTTCCCTCCCTCCCCCTCTCCTGCCTCCTTCTGTCCCTTCTCTCTCCCTCTTCCTCTCCTTCTCTTTTTCTCTTTCCTTCCCCTTCTTTCTCAAAAGGCACAGTGATCATTTCCATAGAATCAGTTAGTAAATCCAGAACAGTACTTAAATATGTATCTTCCATCCCCACACTGACTTTCATTACTCAAGGCCTCATTTGTCCTCGCTTAGAAAATCACATGAACCTCTTAAAAGGTCTGATTTCCATGGTGTCTCCTGACACAAATCAATGTACTTATTTGCAACCAAACTTACCTCCCTAAAGTATATATGGGCATGTCTCTCTGCTCTCTCTACCTGTAGGAGAAAAGTCACACACCTTAGTGTGTCATATAAGGCCCTCTGTCATCGCAACACAGTATTTTCTTAGCTTCATTTCATCTATACCTTTTCACAAAAGTTTAAAAACAGAAGGCTAAGATTTTTAAAATACTGGTGCCTCCTTTGTAGCTTTATATAATTTCTCAGACCCTACATGTTCTTTTTATCATCTGGTCTACAGACCATGCTTGTACGCTTGGAGTTGTAGACTGCTCACTGTTCAAGAAAAACCGGCTTGAGGGTGCCCTGCGTCTTCCCTGAAGATGCTTTATTCTGCCTTCCAACAGCACTTGTTTATGCAGTGTGCTTCTATCTGAAGAGCCCTCCCAATATCTGGCCTACGGGCACTTAATTTGCCCTCAGGAGCCAGTTTAGGTGTGACTCTCTCTGGAGAGTTTCTCTTCCCTTAAAACTGTGTCCCCATAAACCTTTGGAAGAACATCCTGCTCTCACAGGAAGAAGACAAAATTTGGAACTCTGCCACTAACACATTGTATAGCCTTGTAAAATAGGGTGGGCAAACCTACTCTTAGCTCCTTTCTGTTCTATCTTCTGTTCTATATGTTTAATTAGAACATCTTTATTTTTCTATAGAGTTATTTGAGCACTAGATCCATCTTCCTCTGAAAAACTAGCATTGGGTATTTATTGTGTATATATTACGTATCCGGCATTCTGAAACCCGCATAATGTACATTTTCTCTTTCACTACTAGCAACTCGCTATGTTAGATGCCATAATCTCCACTGCATGGATAAACTGAGGATTATTAACACATTCTGAATCCCCTTGCTTTGTATGTCCCCTACAGTCATCAGTCATAGTTCAATGCCACAAACACAGCAGCCATTCAGCAAAGGCTGAATTCCTCTCTTCTATTTCATATTAGGATTTTTCATTCTTCCAGATGGAAATGTGATGTGATTTATCATATGACAGAAACAGATCAGTAGTGTTCTTTTGCCACCATTTGGCTACAGGTTGAATTTAAGTTGCTGCAGGTTTTTTAGGAACAAAATGAGAAACCTGTTAAAAGATTTCCTGTGGGCCCCTTAAAACCACCTTATTTTATCGGACAAGATTTCTCCCTCCTAAGTCCACAGCTCTTGGGATCATGTTTGACTACTCATTAATAGTCATTGTTTTGTTGGCTTTATTTCTCTGGCCTGTGTTCCAGTAAGAATGTCTCACATCCCATGAATGACATGTGTTTTTGAACAAAAGTGATTTTACTTCAGTATTCATCCACTTTATTAGTAAGATTGTTACATCAGATAGACCAGATCCAAGTCCAGGACCCCCAGAGAGAAGGAGATGACCCTGAACTCACACCTTGATTTCTTAAAAATTTTAAACACTATAAATAATTTGAGAGGCAATGAAAAAGTTTCTTCTGAATTAAACTCCTCTGGGCTCTGAATTTCCATGGTTTCCTTTACTACTCGTATTTTAGTACAGTGGTATGAATATGAAAATCGTTGGTACCAGGGGATTATCTTCTCCCCAGTGTTCTGTGCAATATTTTAAAGGTGTCCCGACATTATAGATTATGCTGAAATAATACAGCCTACTTGGTATTACATTCTGTATTCATATTTACTATAAAATGTCTCGCTACAGCACATTCCTTAACTTCCTATAGAGAAGGATGTAATGTACAACAGAGAAGTGCATTTTTTAGAAACACTGAAATGAAAGTTGTTGATTTTAAAAGACATTTTGTCACAGATGAGTGAGGGAGAAAGAGATCAAACCAGCAGGTCTAGCCAATCCAAGGTTTCATTCATGCATCTCTTCTGCTTAGTGCTTTCCCCTTCGGTATCATTAGCATTTTCATTTCGAAAAATGACAGTCTGCCGTGGAAGCAGTAAAAATGTTCAACCTGTGGTTTAAATTATTGATTTTTTAGAATATTGAAGCAGTATTTCAAATGGATTTTGTTAGAGATACTTCTGGGTGGGGGGTTTCAAAGGTAATTTGATATCCAAAAGCCTGTATATTTCAAAGACTTTCCATTCTTTGAATTTCTTTAGACTCTGGTTGATTGGATAAAAATGTTTATTGTCTTCAAGATTATAAGTAGCAGATCATTGCTGCTTGAACTTGAAACATATATCCACAGACTATGCTCTTCATGATTTATGGTATATGTTCAGACTGTGATCAACTGGCAAAATAAATCTTCATTTGGAAACAAAAGCTGATCTTAAAATGAAGGAAAACATACTATGATTTACATGCATAGAAGGTCAATAGTCCAATTGATAGCTAATTTATTGTAATAAAGAATGCAAGGTGTGGTTCTATATGAATGGATTTTAATGAAGCTCCTCAAATTATATTATGCTAATAGGGAGTAGAGTGTGGCTGCAGCGATTTTCCTTAAAATCTTTTTAAGTCTCTCACCACAGTCAACACTCACATATGAACAGAAAATGTTTTGACAAGGAGCAGGATTACTGACTGCTGTGTGTATGCAGTGCAGGTAGTTTGCTATTCGCAGCATGTTTCTACTTATGGAAAAAAGCTACTTAAAAATTACATTATATCAGAATGACTTGATCTGCAATCATTCTACAAGCCGAAGCCTTGTTGAAGTCAATGAGGGCTTGGAGTGCAAATTTAGGACTGTATCGAACTTAATATGTGGAGAATTACATGATATCTTGTGATGTCAAGTATCATGCAGCAATGGGATGGCACAAATTTGAAATAAAACCTAATATTCTCTCTTTGACAGGTGTCAATGAATTAAAAACACTGTATCTTTTTGAGGCATTGGGACCTAAAGGGGAGATATGCTACTAAATATATGAGATGTATCCATAATGATGTATCCATAAACATGTGTGTTTAAACCAGCTTTAAAAATGCCTTCCCAATGGAAGTACTACCTTGAAAGTTGGTTGGAGAATATGCTGATGTTGTTAGTTTTCTAGGATGGGGGTGGAGGGGTGGCCAGAAATTCTTAATCTGAGAATGTAAAAGCCTGAGATCAAATCCTTTTGTAGAACTTCCTTCCTCTAGGAACTGTATACGATGGAAAATATGACTGAAATAATTTATATATTATTATGACAGAGATCATCTGAATTAAAATTTATTACAACACTTAGAAATAAGAATTTTATATCTTTTCATATTGTTTCATTATATCACAATTAAGGAAACAAAGTCCCAGAAAACTAAGTAAATTACTCAGGGTCACACAGCTATTAAATAGTGAAGCCGGTGTTCTTGGTGGGGTTTATATAACTCCAAAGGCAATGCTTTTCTACTACATAACACACGTCTCTCTTTATTCTTTAAAAATGGCATCAAAAGCAGTTAAAAAAGAAAATGAAGACACAGAAGAGCAGTAAGCCCTATGGTGCCCTATAGTGACACAGTATATGTGATATTTAGTTCTTTTTTGTTTGTTTGTTTCAGGGGTAAAGCCACTGGTGTCTGCTCCCTTCCTCCATCCATTAGGTGTTTACCTAATTAAAAATAATTCCTGTGTGTTTAAGTCTCAGATACTGTTAGTGAATTAACTCACTACATCTCCACAACACACCCATTTTAATAGTAGTCTCATGCAATAGATGAGGACATGAGGCACTGAAAAGTTGCTCTAGAGAAACTATTAATTAGTAAGTAGTAAAACAGATGAAATATCTACCATAAGGAATTCTGTGCGTATTCAATGAGGTAGTGAAGGTACTTCCAATTATCAATACTTTATAGAAAGGAAACTGAGTCACAGAAGAGTTAGTGACTTGCCTCAACAATATCACACAGTGGTCAGTCTGGCATATATTTCTTCATATCTAGTAAGTTATTAAGGTACATGTTGAGAGCAAGAATCAAATACTTCTTGAATGATGAACTACTCAATAAAGCCCAGTTCTCCAACTTGGTAGGGAATTTCGTGTAAGTTATTCAACTGTAAGTTTTAGTCTCTTTATTTGTAAAGTTGTTGTAATGGAATATCAATAACTGTATTTTAGTGAGTTTCCCCATGTGCAGGTACTCTCATAGCATGTGATACAAGTAAAATCGAAACAAGTGTTTAGTAAGTGCTCAACAAAGGCTAACGTTATTAATGTATTTTGTCATCATCATTATAGTACGAGAGGCTTACCCAGCACATGAGCCTTAGGCCGAGCCTGTGATATATCTGGAGTAAATTTACCACATGTGGTTGTTACAGGGATAGAATGCTCCTGGATAGTCTAAGTATTGCAGAATCAGCATTTCTCTACCTTTGTTGTCCTAAATTCATCAAGGTTTCAAAACTTCTGCCATGATTTCAGGAAAAGAACATGAGTCCACATCTCAAGCCTGGTATACTTAGTGTAGCATATGCCAAAAACTAATTATTTCCTTGAAAATACATTTCTTTCTCACAACAATTACTTCTAAAAATAGCATTCCTGATCTCAGTGTATATAAGTAGCTTAACAAAGCTAGAGATTGTCTTTTCAGTTAAGTTTTATGTGCTGAAACAGCAGTATCATCCAGTCACAGCCACGGTTTTTCAGACTTAACACCTGTAAGTTCATACCAATTTATTGGCTAGCTCATGAAGTAAAGATTAAATTTATAAAGGACACATACAAGATTATATAATCATCTAACATGCGGACACAGATTGAAATATTGGATAGATATTTTATAGAACTTGTAAGCATCTGAAAGGAATAATGGAATTTAGTATTTATGTCATATTAAAAATTTTACATATAGAAAATTTGAAAATATGAAAACATATCCATCCCCAAGCTTCAATAATTATAAGTTCATGGCCAACCTTCTTTCATTGTTACCTCACCCACTCCTCCCACCTCAGGTTATTTTAAAGTAAAAACCAGTTCATATATGATTTAACTGGTACATATTTCAACATATCTCTCTAAGAAGAGACTCTTTTAAAATGAAAACAGTACTAGAATAACTAAAAATAATTAACAGTAATTCCTTAATATCAAAAAATATCTAGTCAGCTTTTATATTTGCTTTTAATTTTTATAGTTTATTTGAATTAGTATATTCAAATAAGATCCCTAAATATCAGTTGATTGATATTTCCCATAAATCTCTTAAAATTTTTTTATCTTTTAAATTTTTTCTTGCATTTTAAAATTTTAAATTGAAGTAGAGTTGACATATTAGTTTCAGTTGTACTATATATTGATTCAATAATTATGTACATTACAAAATGCTCAGTACATGAAGATAGTTACTGTATGTCACCACACAAGGTTATTACAGTATTATTGACTATATTCCCTATGCTGTACTTTTCATCCCTGTGACATATTTATTTTATCATTGGATGTTTGTAAGCCTTAATCCTCTTCACCTATTTCACCTATTCTACCCTCCCCACTCTTTTAGCAACTACCAGTTCTCTATGTTTATGATCTATTTCTCTTTTTTGATTTGTTGTTGTTATTGTTTGTTTTGTGTTTTAGATTCACATACAAATGAAATCACATGGTATTTGTCTTTCTCTATCTGACTTATTTTACTTAGCATAATACGCAAATGGCAAGATTTCATTCTTTTGTATGGCTAAGTAATATTGCATTGTGTACATATACCACATATTCCTTATCCATTCATCTAGCAGTGAACATTTAGGTTGCTTCCATATCTTAACTAGTGTAAATAATGTTGCAATAAACTTGGGGGTATATATGTCTTTTGGAGTTAGTGTTTTCTTTTCCCTCAGGTAAATACCCCAAAATTAGAATTACTGAATTATATGGCACTTCTATTTTTCAGATTTTTGAGGAACTTCCATTATGTTTTCCAGAGTGGACGCACCAATTTACATTCCCACAAACAGTGCATAAGTCTTTCCTTTTCTCTGTATCCTCACTAACACTTGTTATTTCTTGTATTCCTGCTTCTAGCCATTCTGACTGGTGTGAGGTATCTCCATTGTTGTTTTGATTGGTATTTCCCTGATGCTGAATGATGTTAAGCATCTGTTTCATGTGTCTGTTGACCATCGGTATGACTTCCTTGGAAAAATGTCTATTCAAAATGGTCCTCTGCTCATTTTCAATTAGATTATTTCTGGGTATTTTTGGTATTCAGTTGTATAAAGTCTTTGTATATTTTGGATAGTAACTCCTTATCAGATGATTTGCAAATACCTTTTCCCATTCATCAGTTGCCTTTTTGTTTTGTTGATGGTTTCTTTTGCTGTGCAAAAACTATATTTGGTATAGTCCCAATATTTTATTTTTGATTTTGTTTTCCTTGCCTTTGGAGTCAGATCTAGAAAAATGTTGTTACAGTCAATATTAGAGAAGTTACTGCCTGTATTTTAGGATTTTTATAGTTTCAGGTCTCACATTTAAGTCTTTACCTCATTTGGTTTCTTGTGCTTTGCAGAAGTTTTGATGTAATTCCTATTATTATTTTTTTTACTTTGTTTCTCTTACCTTGAGCAATATATCCACAAAAATATTGATAAAGTTGATGCCCAAGAGATTACTGCCTACATTTTCTTTTTTTTTTCTTTTTTTTTTTTTTTAGAGAGAAAGTGAGTGAGTGGGGGAGAGGGGCAGAGGAGGAGACTGCAGCAAATCTTAAGCAGGCTAAACGCTCAGCACAGAGCCGAATATAAGGCTCAATTCCATGACCCTGGGATCATGACCTCAACCAAAATCAAGAGTTGGATGCTCAACCAACTGAGCTACCCAAGGTGCCCCCTACATTTTCTTTAAGAGATTTATGATTTCAGTTCTTACACTTACATCTTTAATCAATTTTGAGTATATGTTTGTGTATGGTATTAGAAATTGGTCCAATTTCATTCTTTTGCATGTAGCTGTCCAGTTTTCCCAACACTGTTTACTGAGGAGACTATCTTTTCCCCATAGTATATTTTTGCCTCTTATGTCATAGATTAGTTGACCATATAAGTGTGGGTTTACTTCTGGGCTCTCAATTCTGTTCCATTGATCTGTGTGTCTGGTTTTGTGCTAATCAAAACCATACTGTTTTGATTACTATATATTTATAGTGTAATTTGAAATCAGAGATTGTGATAACTCCAGCCTTTTAATTCTTTCTGATTTATTAGCCAGGGTCTTTTGTTTATCCATGAAAATATTATTTTTGTGAAATATACTGTTGATATTTCAATTGAGATTTCATTAAATATGTACATTGCTTTGGGAATATGGGCATTTTAACAATACTGATTCTTCCAGTCAACAAGCAAGTTTTTTATTTCCATTTGTTTGTGTCATCTTCAATTTCTTCTATCAAAGTCTATAGTTTTCAGTGTATAGTTCTTTCACTTCTTTCGTTAAATTTATTCCTAGGTATTTTGTTCTTTTTGATGCAATTGTAAATAGGCTTGCTTTCTTAATTCCCCATTCTGTTATTTCATTATTAGTTCACAGGGTTACAACAGATACCTGTATATTGATTTTGATCCCATAACTTTACTAAACTTATTTATTAGTTCTTATGGTGTTTTGGTGGAATCTTTAGTCTTTATCTGTATATAGTATCATATCATCTGCAAAGAGTGACAGTTTTACTTCCTTAACAATTCAGATGCATTTTGTTTTAGTTTTTCCTTGTCTGATTGCGATGGCTAGTGATTTCCAGCACTGTGTTGAATGGTAGTAGTGACAGTGGATATCCTTGTCTTGTTCATAACCAAGGGGAATTATTTATGGGTTTGTCATAGATAGTTTTTATTACGTTGAGGTATGTTCCCTTTATACACACTTTGTTGATAATTTTTACCATGAATCCATGTTGCATTTTCTCATTTGCATTTTCTACATCTATTGAGATGATCATATGATTTTTATCCTTCGTTTTGTTAATGTGGGGTCTCTCTCTCTCTCTCTCAAAATAAATAAACTTAAAAAAATAAGAAATGTTTGGTAGAATTCACCTGTGAAGCCATCTGGTCCTGGACTTTTGTTTATTGGAGTTTTTTGATGACTGCTTCAATTTCATTATAGTAATTGGTCTGTTCAAAGTTTCTATTTCTTCCTGATTTACTGTTGAAAGGTTATATATTTCTAGGAGTTTATCCATTTCTTCCAATTTATGGGCATATATTTTAAATAGCAATCTCATAGTTTTTTGTATTTCTGTACTATTAATTGTAACTTCTCCTCTTTCATTTCCGATTATATGTATTGGAGCTCCTCTCCCTTTTTTTGATTAGTCTGACTAATGGTATGTAAATTTTGTTTATATTTTCAAAGAACCAACTCTTAGTCTCATTGATCTTTTCTATTATTTTTCATTTTATTTATTTTATTCTCTTTTTATTTTTTAAAAACATTCCTTTATTTTAGTTTGAGAGAGAGAGAGAGAGCATGAGCAGGGGTGGGACAGAGATAGAGAGGGATATAGGATCTAAAGCAGGCTCCAGGCTCTGAACTGTCAGCGCAGAGCCTGATACAGGACCTGAACCCACGGAGATCATGAACTGAGCTGAAGTCAGATGTTCAACTGACTGAGCCACCCAGGCACCCCACATGGTGTTAGCTCAGGTCATGATCTCACAGTTCATGAAGTTTAAGCCCTGCGTTGAGTTCTGTGCTGACAGCATGGAGCCTGCTTGGGATATTCTCTTTCCTTTCTCTCTGCCCCTCACCTGCTTACTTGTTCTCTCTCTTTCTCTCAAAATAAATAAATAAACGTAAAAAAGTAAAACAAAAAATAAGAAATATTGTTTTTAATATTGAGTTATGCACTAACCAAAATATTAATCAGATAGGAAGGGAAGACAAGTACACTTATGCACTTTCTTAGAAAGCTACTGGAGAATATGTTACACCAAACAAGAAAATAGGGGTGCCTGGGTTAAGCAACTGATCATTGGTTTTGGCTTAGGTCACAATCTTAAGGTTCTTGATTTCAAGCCCCGTGTTGGGCTCTGCAGCTGGCAGCATGAAGCCTGCTTGGGATCCTCTCTTTCTCCCTCTCTTTCTGCCCCACCCCCTGCTCACACTGTCTCTGTCTCTCTCAAAATAAATAAATAAATAAATAAATAAATAAATAAATAAATAAACAAACATACAAACAAACAAACTCAGGAAAAAAAGGAAATAAATGAAGGGAGCCAACATTGGGCTGAGTCAGAAGGAATTTCTGGTAGGACTGCAAGACAAAATTGCAGGATGGGAAATATGCAGTACACCGTGAGAGCATTTTAGGATCAGGCAGTTAAGAGCCTGTTGGAAGAATTTCTCAGGAAAATGATGAAAGTGCTCAATTATCTGATAGGTTTGACTTTATGGGAAATCAGATTATGAGCCCTTTTATGGAGTTACCATGGATGTGGAGAGACCAGCCTGTGATTCAGGAAAAGCGAAATAAATGAAGAACATTTAACCTGGGTGAGAGTGGGAGCAGAAAATGGTACAAGAAAGGAACGGGGATTGTAGACCACAGTTACTTCAGTGACCAATATTTACATACCTACAAACATAAAAAATATTGATTGCAGATTTATCTGAAAATGCCTTCAGATATATTGGGAGGTTGGTGGACAATACATTTGTGGGAGAGGTTATACAAAAGGACTAAAATCTTAACAATAGGAATTAAGAGATGAAGGCAGAGGTAGGCAGGGTGGCTTTCTCTGTGGTAGCAATCAATGCAGAAATGTGGACTTTTCCTTAGTTGCTACTCATATTATGAGAATGGGATTTACTATGTTTGATCCCCAATATTAGTAATAAAATTTGTCCTTGTTATCACTAGTAGAACTGGACTGCACATATTCTTTATTTATCCAATCCAGTATTTTTAAGCCATGTGTGCCTAAATCTGGTTCAGCCCTTACTTGAAAGAAAAAGAAAAAAAAACAGTAGAATTGAAGTGAATACTTTCTATTAGAGTATTCACATGGAAACAGTATCTTTGCCTCAACTTCTTCACCCTAAATAATCTAATGATGTCAGTCAATACTTATAGAATTGTAGCAATCTTAAACTGTAATGGAGAAAGAAAAATATAGGTGTCTGTGATGTGTGCATTGATTTTAGCAGTTCATCCTTAGTGGAAAATGTAATTGAATATGTGTTCAGGTGGATAACACCACTTTAAAGGGGGAATAAGACAGTTTAATGCAATGGGAAGAACTGGATACATCCACATATTAAATAACTGTATAGTTCACTGATTGACAGTAAATCTTTATATCTGGAATGTGTATTCCCCTGGACCCCTCTCTCAACAATGGTACTGTTTCTTCAGTTGTTGCCAAGTTGACATGTAATATACCTTTTATAACTTTTAATGTGATAGACCTTTTATTCATCCTGCTCCCATAGGAAAAGCAAATGCTTCTGCTTTAGTAAATGCAATATGAAAAAAACACCTTTCAATGCAGTGATGATTTATAATCCACGTTCAATGTTCTATATCATTCTTGTGTCTGTGTGTGTGTGTATGTGTGTGTGTGTGTGTGTGTGTGTGTGTCTAAACATATCTTTGTGTGTGGATGAAAATATATACAGAGAGGGATAAAGTAGAACTCATATAGTTTTCTAAGAGGAACTGATAATTTAAAATATTTATTTGTTAGATAAAAATATATGTCAATGCAGGCATCAATTAGTCAAATGAAACAGTAACAGGAAGCATGGCTCTTTAAGATACAGTTTTAACTTTGTCAAGCTCTTAAAGTTCCAATAAAGTAGTTATATTCACACGTATGGTTTTGTTTATTGTCTATCTCTCATAGTAGAATATAAATTCCATGAAAGCCAGTATCTCATTGATATTTTCAGTCTTTTTTTAATAGCTGCATAATTCTTATAGTATGGATTGGATATGGCATAATTTACCCAACGCTTCCTTTCTTTATGCACATTTGGATTTTTGTCACTATAAAATGTGCATATTTGCAATCTCTATACTAGGTATTTAAAAAGGGAATGCTGTTTCAGAAGTATAGTTGATCCTTGAACAATTCAAGGGGCTAGGGCGCCAACTCACACAGTACAAAATCCAGGTATAACTTTTGACTCCCCAAAAATTTAAACACTAATAGCCCACTGTTGATGGGAAACCTTACTGATAACATAAAAAAACTCATTAACACATATTTTATATATATATTATATTCTGTATTCTTACAATAAAGTAAACTGGAGAAAAGAAATGTTATTAAAATAATCAGGAAAAAAGTACATTTACAGTACTGTATGTATTCTTATTGAAAAATATTCACATGTAAGTGGACCTGCACTGTTCAAACCCATATTGTCCAAGGGTCTGCTGTATATATATTATTTAATTTGTGAAACATTGAAGATTAATTTCCAAAAATATACCTGCAGTTTACATATTCAATAATGTAAGAGCATCCATCCTCACTGCCACCTCCAGCACTGTTTGTTGTTAATCTTTTAAAGTTTTTCTCTATTGCAAAGTTCTATGAGTGATAAATGGTATCCCCTGGTTCTCACATGCATTTTCCTGACTACTAGTAAAGTTGAACACTTCTTCACAAAATTGGTATTCACTTTTCTTCTTCTATGAAATGACTGTGCATCCTTTGGCTATCTTCTCCACCCACCCAACCTTATTGAGGAATAATTGACAAATACTGACTATTTTACTATAGAGTCAATTATTACCTCTGCCATTTGAGGAACATTTTTGTACATAGGGAATAGTATCTTTAACATATTAGTTTTCTTGCCACATATTCTTTTAGCCTACTTTTTACAACTTTTTTTTAAATTAAAGTTTGCCTTGGGAGTGGCTTAATCAGTTAAATAAGCTCAGGTCATGATTTTACGGCTCCTGAATTTAAGCCCCACATTGGGCTCTGTGCTGACAGCTCAGAGCCTGGAGCCCACTTAGGATTCTGTGTCTCCCTCTCTCTCTGCCCCTCCCCACTCATGCTCCTTCTCTCTCTCTCTCTCTCTCTCTCAAAAATAAACATTAAAAAAGTTTTAAATAAAAAACTAAAGTTTCCCTTTAGCAAAGTAATATGTACACAAAGTTATACATCAAATGATACTAAAAATGTTTTTATGAAATTCAGTTCTGCCTTCTGCCCCACCTCCTCACACATTCTTTTCTTGCTCTTGAACAGCAACTATTTTCAACTCTCACCATTTTTTAGGTTTTTTAAATCCATGCTTCTAAATAAGATACTTACATTGCAATTTTTTAAGCTATACATTTTCCATTGACTTCCTGTTGTAGTTCTTCAGGATTTAGTTCTCAGTTATTAATGTTTATCTTATTATGTCTATGTAAATATTATTCATTTTGACCCAAGGGATGTGCAATGATTATGTTTCCTTTGTCTTACAAATTTTTTTAATGTGCACTTAATAATGGCATGTTAAAGAAGTTTTTTTATAAAACAATCATTTTTTTAAATATATTTTACCTGATTTGTTACATATGTATAAGTACTTCTTCCACACAAAGTTTCAAAAGCTCAGTCAGTTTTATTCTGTCTTCTGGAGACCAGCCTTTCTTGTTGTAATCTAGATTTATATTTCTGAGCATTCAAATTACTGTATGCTACTCTCTATTTCTGAGAGTGTCCTGAATCCCATTTCTTCTTTTCTTGTTTTGATCTCTTATTTCCCTAAAACTAAGCATCTTGTTTCTTGTCAGAAAAAGTGTTTAGTAGGTACATTTTTTATAATTTTTGAAGATTTAAAATTTCTAGCTTAAAAATAGTTCCTCTTTAAAAATTTGAAGGCATGATTTCTTGCTTTCTAGCATTTATTGCTCCCATTGAGAAAAGTTTTTCAGGCAGAAAGAAATAGAAGAAAAGCAGGAAGTTGCAATATGATACCAGAGAAGCAAATCTTCAGAAATTCTGAGATTATTTTTCACTGGCTAGATGATGGCCTCCCCTTGGTGGAAAAGAATTTAGAGAGGCAAGTCTTAAATTGGGTACATTGTCCCCTCAAAAATATCAATATTCTGTCAGTAAGAGCAAAAATAGAAATGGCTGTTGGGTAGGCAGTGAACAATGTTAGCTGATTTTGGTTTCACTATAATAATCTATATGACTAATAATTTATTATTTGATAGGCTATTTTTAATTTTCTTTTGCTATTATAAATAATGCTATAGATTTGAAATAAATTCTTAGTAGTGAGATTGTAGTTCAGAGAGTACAATTTTGTTGCCTAAATCTTTCAAGTTTTACAGCATAAAATTCACTAACTGTCCATGAAGTTCCCTATTTCCCCAAGCTTCTTCAAGACACAGTTTTATCATTAAAATAAGTCCTGATTTGATAGGTATATAATTGGATGCCACTTTAATATTTACTTCTTTTATTAGTAATGGGGTAAAACACTCTTTATTGTTTCATTTTTTAAATTTTACATGGAATTGTTATTTTGTCTTCTGTTTATTTATATCTTTTGACCATTTTTCTATTAGAGGGCTCATCTTTTTGCTGATTTAAAACCTTTATAATCATACTTATTTAGTTTATTCCTCCCAGCCAGAGTTTTCTTTGGATTTGGATTGATAGATTCACACTCACCATCAAGTTTACTTAGCTCTGAAAAGGATCTGAGACATGTCTGTGTAGCCCACACAGTAACAGCAAAGTGCAGCTAATTTCAGTCTCTGATGCAACATCTATATCCACAGTTCATTCTGCCCTGTGGACTTACATGATCCCTAGAAAATAAGCTAAACAGGTGAGAACTCAGTTTAAGAGCTCTAGAATCCATTTAGGTGTTTTTTTGTTTTGTTTATTTTGTTTTTAGTTTGTTAGTCCATGGCTCCTATCCTTTAATGTACCCGCATCACATCGATTACAGATTACTTAATGACCAAATTCAACAAGGTGCTGGCATCCAATGAATAAAGCAGGACTCTTAATTATCTTGAATGGAATATACATTCTTTGAGTGACTGTTGCAAGGAGGATTTGATCAGAATCCAAGTTTTTAGCTATCTCTAAGGCTAGACCAGAGGTCAGCAAACTTAAGGTCCCCAGGCCAAATATGGCCTATGCCTAATTTTGTAAATAAAGTTTTACTGGAGCACAGCCACATCCATTAGTTTATATTGTCTATGGTGCTTTTCATGGTACAGTTGGAGAGTAGTTATGACAATGACTGATTAACCCACAAAGACTAAAATATTTACTAAATGGCCCTTTGCAGAAAAGTTTGCTGACCCCTGAGCTAGAACAAAGGTCAGAACTCAGCTGTTAATTCTTTTTTTCCCCAATATATCAAGAATTTTAATCCATGCTAGCCATGTTGCAAATATTTTCTAAGATTTTCATTTGCATTTTTCTAATTATAAGGTTTGGAAGTATAGATGTTTTGAATTTTTATTAAGGGGGCCTCCTTCCTCCCTTTCTGACCTTCCTTCCTTCCACCTCCCTTCCTTCCTTCCACCTCCCTTCCTTCCTTCCACCTCCCTTCCTTCCTTCCACTCTCCCTTCCTTCCTTCTTTCCTTCCTTCTTTCCTTTTCTCTATTTATTTTCATTGCTTTTATACTTAGTTTCCCAATCATCCAGAGATTTTTTTGTTGTAAATATTTATCATTTGTGTTACGACAATTGATGACTCATATTTTTCCATCAATTGAATGTTATAGTATAACTATAAACCATATTCACATGCATTCCCTCATACATTGGTCTTTGCTCATGCTCCATTGATCTTTCTGTTGCTTCCTGTGACAAAGCTATACTGTTTAAATTACTGATTTTTACTGTATGTGCTGTTTTTACTAATATATATTATCACCGTTTTCCTCTTTTTTAGAACATATTCTTAAGCTATTCTTATTACTTTAGGTAAAATTTTGAGTCTTTTTCTTTTTATAATTCCAAATCTATCGTATGAATCTTCAATAGAATTTATTTTTATTCAGAATTTATAGAATTCTGTATACAAAAAAGATCAAAGATTTATTATAGTAATATTACACATATCTCATTCAAATTAAATAAAAAATTAGGAAAGATATTCATAATAATAAAATCACATGTCTGTATGCATTTCTATATTGTATACCACTATGACAGTTTGTACCTAAATATAAGT
Organism: Cryptoprocta ferox; assembly: GCA_028646485.1. Lineage (NCBI taxonomy): Eukaryota > Metazoa > Chordata > Mammalia > Carnivora > Eupleridae > Cryptoprocta > Cryptoprocta ferox. The sequence goes on from CM053570.1 coordinate 22,518,028, forward strand.
AACCCATGTCTCGTGTTTGTCACTCATTTTGATGTTATTTATTTAATTTGATATGATTTGATTTTAGGTTTACTTATTTTTAAGAGAAAGAGTAAGAGAGAGAAAGTGTGCATACAAGTGGGATGTGGGGGGCTGGGAGAGATGGAGAGAGAGAACCCCAAGCAGGCTCTGCACTGTCAGCACGGAGCCTGAAGTGGGTGTTTGAACTCAGGAACTGTGAAGTCATGATCTGAACCAAAGTCAGACACTTATCCAACTGAGTCACCCAGGCACTCCAATAGGTTATTTAGAATTTTAATGGATAGTAACAGGTACAGAGTAATTGCTCTCTAAGTTATTACTAAGTGAATGAATAATAAGTATATTAAAATTTCTAATATAAAATTAGTAGAAGTAATATTAATCTGTACATTGTTTTAAGGATATTTGACCGAATACATAAGCACCAATCAGAAAATACTAAATTCCAGAAGTTATTAGAGATAGTCCCTGGAAATTTAAAATGTGAAATATCAGTACTCCTGATCTATATCTAATTCTAAATATATCTTTGGTATGTTTTCATATATTTAGTCAAACATTGAGAATATATATAACTGGACAAGCTGTATTAGCATTTGTACTTCACTGTGTTAATGTTCATATTTACTCAGAAAATGAAATGGTTATATTTCCGTTCTTTACCCTAAATGGCACTGTTCATCATTAGATTTCATTGTAGCTTGGAATTTTTTATGTCAGTGACCCATGATCAATAATTAATATCTGTTCAAACTTTCAGTATCACTTTTTAAGTTTTACTGAGAATAATTGACATACAAAAATTGGGGGACATTTAATATACATCTTAATTGAATTTGGTTATCTGCATACACCCATTCTATCACCACAACCAAGATACTAAACATATTCTTTACCCCCAGAAATTCCTTGTGTTTTCTTGTGGATTTTTTTTGGTAAGAACACTTAACATGAGATCTAGCCTCTTAACACATTTTGAAGTGCATAATACCATATTATTATAACTGTAGGTAAAATTTTGTACTGCAGATCTCTAAAATATACTTATCTTGCATAACAAAAACTTTATACCCATCACTAGTAATCAAGGAAATGTGGATCAAAACCACCATTAAATATTACCTCATTCCTGATAGGTTGACCATTATAAAACATGCATGCACACACACACACACACACACGCACACACAACCCATAAGTGTTGGTGAGGTTGTGGTGAAACTGGAACCCTTATATTCTCCTGGTGGAAATATAGAATGATGCAGCTACAAAGAGAAATATTATGGAGGTTTCTCAAAAATTAAAATAGAGCTACCATGTGATCCAACAATCCCACTTCTGGATAGATATCCAAAAGAGTTGAAACAAAGATCTCAGTGTTTGAAATGAGGATATCCGTACCCCCATGTTTATTGCAGCATTATTCACAATACTCAAGATATGGAACAACTCATATACCTATTGACAAATAAATGGATAAAGAAAATGTGTTATAAACATATAATAAAATCTTATTAAGCCTTAAAAAAAAGAAGAAAGTCATGCCATTTGTGACAACATAGATGAACCTAGAGGACATTATGCTAAATGAAATAAGCCAGTCATTGGAGGACAAATGCTGCATAATTCCACTTGTGTAAAGTGTCTAAAATAGTCAAACTCCTAGAAGGAGAATACAGAATGGTAGTTGCCAGGATCTGGGGAAGGGGAAAATGGAATTGGTTTTCAAAAATTCAGTATCTTAGTGATTTGGAGAACTTTTATCCTATTTTCTTCTTTTTTAAGGCTATTTGGGCCAATAAGATTTGGGTGAGGGTTGTGTTTGTCATAAAATTTCTAAACCCTGCCCTTAAAAATAGATTTTTATTTAAAATAGGATATCACACAAATACAAAATATGAGCTGGAAGAGGACTTACAGGCTTATTTGCAGTTATCTCCCTGTTCCATCGCTGTTAGTTAGTACTCTGGTTAATATGTATGTTAGTCTTCTTTTGGTTGCAACAACTTAGGTTGAAGTGAAAAATGTAAGGGGATGCCCAACATATCCCAAAGACAGGAAAGCATTTGCCTGAAATGTATATTATACAGGAAGAAAGTATAATAAAAAACTGGAACCATGTCTAAAATTATTGCCCCTGAATCAATCTAAACCTGTTTGTATGGCTCTTGCAACCAAGTGGATGAAGAAGAGAAAAGGCAATTCTTGGAAAAGATGTGCTGCCTAGACAATCCAGTAGGTATCTAGTATACTATTCTCAAATGTTTTAGTTAAGAAGAACTCTCTAGAGACAAGTAATTGCCTCTTTAAATAGCTTTGGATGTTAGAGAGTACAGAAATGCTTTTGAATAGTTTCTAACTATTGTGCAGGTTATCCCATCTTAAGGTGATTCAGAAAAAGTCTAAATTTCCTCTGAATGACTGTCCTTCAGATAAGTGATAAAAGCTTTTATCCCTTGTTTTATTTTATCCAAGCTAACTATGCTTATTTCTTTATTCTTTATGTGATATACTGCTAAGTCTCTTAACCTTTACTTTTGTTGTTTTTCACTGAAAGTGTTCTCATTTCCCCAAAACCAGAGATGGTACTCCAAACAGCTCTGAAAAGGGTGGGAATCACATTCCTTTTTCTGATACTGATTTACTACTAATATATACACTATATTTTTTGTGTAGCCCCCTTTCCAATTTTTGACCCATATTAAAATAAAAGCTACCTAGTATTTTGTTAAACTTTTCAGCTGATGAACTATGCCTTCTCTATCTTATACATGTGTATTTGGAGTGTTAGACCCAAAGTATAATGACTTATTACATGTTATTAAATAAAATCTGCCAGTCTGTCCCACCAACATCTTTTTGGAAGTTGATCTGTATTCTACACATTAGTCTTCCTCTCTGACTCTAGCATTTTTTCCTCTATCCTGAGATCTCTATTTTGGTTTTTATGATCTCCCTGTAAAGCACATTGAAGATAGAGGTAGTGCAATTTGTGATTTTTGAGGAAGCTTTACTGATCTCATTATACACATTTGTTTCAGTGAAGTAAGCATTTCAGTCTTATTCAAAGGTTTTTTAAAAGGTCATATATGGCCTGTCTCTTTTCCACATTGTAGCACTCATAATCTCTGGCTTAAATCCTTTCCCTTTTCCAGAATAAGCATTGTGGCTTGTCATCAGGAGAACTAATTCAGAAATCTTATAATCTATTGGGGGGCCAATTGTACACTAACATGTGCAGCTACATCAAGCTAGCACTTAGAGCCCCCACCCCCAAGACCAGTGTTCCCCCAATTTCTGTATCCAGGTCTACTACTCAGAGCCAAGCATAGCCTCCTGAACACCCAGCATCAATTCACCAATGGTAAGGTAGACATCCACATTATATTGCATGTATTAGAACTATAGGAAGGCAAAGAATGTTAATGCACAGAAGACCATGGAATTATAATAATTATTCTTTGAATTATTTGTATTGTGTGAATTATTTGTATTGAATTATTATATTACAGTATTGTGAATACTGTTCTAAGCACTTCACATGTGCCTCCTTTGAGCTTATCCAAGATAACTTTTCGAGATATTATCTCTATTACATTTCACCAACAAAGAAAATGAAGTAAAAAGGTTGTTATTTGTCTAAGTGGCCCAGCTAATATGATTAAATAATTAGATGTGAACTCAAGTAGTTTGGCTTTATTCTTTTATTTTAAGTCTAGTAGTTTGTTTGTTTGTTTGTTTACTTATTATTTAACTAATTTCTGCACCCAACATGGGGCTCAAACTCACCCTGAGATCAGCAGTTGCATGCTCCTCTGACTGAGCCAGCCAGGTGCCCCTATTCTTTGTAACTAATATACCTTGCTGCCTCTTTATATCAAAAAAAGTTTCCAAAAATGTAGGTGAAATGGATGAAGTAGGTTTGGAGTAATCAGTATTGCCTATGTCTCCTAAAGTCCATTAAAGTACTTTATTCTAATTCCCCTCAACACCATCAGCACATTCAATAAATATGACCTCTCTGTGTGGATATTCAGGTCTATATATAGCTATCCATCAATTATTTGTGAAAATGATGAACATGACCTGGCTGGGGGTAGAACCCTTTTGTATAATATTAGAAATCCTTTTCCATGCGCATCAGCAGTTATTTAAGTACTTATTCTAGCTTATATCCTCTATCTTATTTAAGGAAGCAGTCAGAGATCCCTTGCTTATTATGGTTCAGGAACATGGGATTTTCCACATTTCTCTCTATATTAGGTTTGTAACCACTTTTCAAAAATAAGATTTTGAAACTACTCCCATTTTAAAATTGAGCCAAGATATTGTAATTAAATTATAAGATCATAATATAGTGCTATAGTTAGTATCTCCAGTCTAAGTTGTGAACCTTCAGTACAATTTAATTTTGTTATAGAAACAAACATCGATATGCTAATGAATAAATTTCAAAATTCTCTTCTCTATAGCTTATATTAAACAGTGGTGCTTGTAATTATCATTTTATTTTCACTCCTATAAAATCAGTAATAATACCTTTTTTTTTTTTACATCAACCACAGCCAAAAAGCTTAGTGAGAAAATAGTGACATTTTATTTATCTGTCCTTTGTCTTTTCAATTTTATCTTCCCCTATGGCTATTTTAGCAGACAAGTTGTACTTCTGTAGGCCTGCAGTGTATAAATTACTCATTCTTTAGCCTTTGGTAATCTGAACCATGAGGTTTTATTACATTTAAATTTATCACATAAAAGGCTTCTGGAGATCTATGATGTTTGTGTAACCCTCACCTAAACTTGAAAATAATTTTATATAGTGCTATGAAACATTACAGATATTAGCACTACATTTTCTTTCTAATGAGGTTGATATAGTAAAAGGCAATTCACTTATACCATTTTCACAAAAACAATTTCTGCTGATAAACAGTAGTATTTGACTATCCTCAGAGTCAGTCATTCTGTCCTCTCTGACTATCCACAGAGGGCCACAAGGACCATGGAGCCAGCCTTGACTAATTTTGGAGATTTCTGAAAACTTGTCAAAAAATACCATCCTTTTAAAAAAATATTTTGAACTGATTTCCTCTATAAATTTTATTTGTAATTAGTTGTAGTATATTGCCTAGCTGCTTATTTTTTATTGCTACTTCTTGTCAAGCAGATTAAATGTTTTAAACCCTACTGAACTTTAAGAAACATGACTATTCATGTTTCACCCTTAAAGCTTGGTAAGACAATCAGTGTGGTGCTTTACCTCATCCTCTGTAGTCATCCTTGGCTTTCCTCTTTAATCTGTCCCTACACACTTGGGACAGGGTTCTATGAATATAGCCCACAGGCCAAATCTGGCACCTGGCCTGTTTTTGAACAGCCTATGAGCTAACAATGAGTTATTCTTTTTTTAAATGGTTGTGAAAAAAATCAAAAGAATAATATATGTGGCTTGTGAAAGGTATATGAAATTCATATAAGTATCAATAAGAAATAAACAGTTGTTTAATACATTAACCTATGAAACTCAAATTTTGGTGTCCATAAGTAAATTTTTATTGGAACATAGGCATTCTTATTTGTTACATTTTAGTATGACTGCTGTCTTGTAACAGTGGCAGAGTTCAGTAGTTAAGTTGAGTGATAAGAGATCATATTTCCTGCAAACCCTAAAATATTTACTACCAGACTGTTTATAGTAGAAGTTTAAATTTTACTGACCTCTGCTCTAGACAAAATTCCTAATCTTCTTATATCAGAATTTTAGTTTCGTCTCTGGATAGATACCTCTTCTTTTTGCACTCCAGACATATCCTTTTTCTGTTCTTTTTAAAAATACTTATTTATGAGACAGTGTGTAGTCACATATGCTTGTGTATGCACACACACACACACACACACACACACACACACACACGAGTGGGGAAGGGTAGAGAGTGAGGGAGAGAGAAAATCCCAAGCAGGTTCCACTCTCATTGCAGAGTCTGATCTCACAAACCATAAGACCATGACCCGAGCTGAAATAAAGAGTGGGATACTTAACAGACTGAGCCTCTCAGGCCTCTCAGGAGACAGATCATTTTAAGTATCCTCCTGTCCAGAGGTCTCTAAAGCACTAGGATATGGTAAGACTATGTGAAAATATCTATTAATATTATGCTTATCTCTTTTTTCTGATTTCTTTTTTGGTTAATGTTTTGTTTAGAGATGCATGGTCAAAGGTTGCTTTTATTGATGGATACATGATCAAAAAATTCTGGAGATCACTGCCTCATATATATATGTAATTATCTGTTTTCTATAAAATATAAATGTGCTACAGGATATTAATTGGTAATTCAGCAGGTTTGTGAGAAAATGGGTTATAGACAGGTAGGTTTAGTCCTAGATGTCTCGAGGCCTTTAGTATGCTTCAGTACTCTATGCATCACCAGGGGAAACTATCTCCTTGATGGTTTCCCAAGGTTATCTGATCACAGAATTCCTCATTGATTCCCAAATATCTCTTAGAAAATGTTCTCTCATTCCATAGGACATTTAAGAAGGTTAACTTTCATTGTATATGTGGAAGCACAGATGAGAATTGTAGAGCGCTATATGAATAAAAGCTGTCATTTGGAGATGCTTTTATCAATCTTGACACCCAGACAAGAATTTAAGTGACTCAATTAATTGCTACTTAAAGGTATTTATTGTTGTTGTTACTGCTATTTAATTAATTAATTTTGAATCCACTTAAAGTCAGAATGTGATTACAGCCCAAAGGAAAATTGACCACCGCATTGTTTCTTCTCAGCACCTAGTGATCTCCAAGGCTACTTTAGGTAGTTAGTGGTTAGAATCTCAGATCAGTATTTTAAGCAAATGATCAGATTTTGATTGTAACATCTCTACCAACATCCAGTTTATTTTTAGGTTAACCTCTAAGAATAGTTATTTTAGGGTTATATCCAGCATTTCCATCTGCCCACCTCTTTTTTGTTTTGATTTTGATTATACCATTTTCAGAAATAATAACTATCATGAGTAAAATAATTGATTAAATAATTTAAATGGTGAAATTCTCCATTTCATACTGTTTTCTGAAGGATGAGTAGATAAGAAAGTATACTATCTCTGAAGACTGGGTTTGAACCAAGTGACAAATCTACTTACAGGGGAGGAAAAAGTGTTTCTCAACCCTCTTCAGGTCCCTGGCTGGGTCTGAAAATTAAACTGACAAAGACAGATTAACAGGAAAGAAACATACACATTATATTGAATTTTTACATGCACATGGGAGTCTTTGCAAGAGAATGAAGAGACAAAATGACCAGAGCCGGAAGCTGTTACACCTTTTAAACAAAGAAACAATAAAGTTTGTGAAGAAATGACAGGACAGAGGAGTTTGGGTTAGGGGTAGTGAGTGATGAAGAAGTAACTAGGGAGATAAGGATGAGTTTAACAAGGGTTGTCTGTAGATTTTTTGGCCCTAAACTCTGCATCTCTAGTGCGGAGTCTAGTCTTTCCTCCTCCTCCTACGGAGAGAGGATGTTTCACAGGGAAGTTTTTAAGACCTGTGTCAGAGAATTAGGGCCAGCAGTGTGAAGTCAGAGTGACTTTTCTTCTGCCACCTTTTTAAAACTCCTTCAGTTTAAGATCTTTAATGTGCCAAGATGCCATATTTGGGGGGTAGCATATCCTCTGAACCACATCAATTCATAGACTGCCATTTAATTTTCTTTTCTAACATAAAGCCTAAAAAGTGGTCCTGATAATTAAAATAGAGTCCTGTTATGAATAACGCATTCTAAAGTCCAGAATTCTCAGAGCTTCTTTGTTTGGTTATTCGTTATTGTTTTGTTTTGATTCTAACATATAAAATCCTTCCCTAGGAAGCCATACTGATCATCTTTTAGGTATAACATGATTATCCCTATGAAACTAAAAAGAAAAAAAAAAACTTGAAAAAACTTTAGAGGACACAGGAAGTTTTTCAAATGTCCTTCAGTTTACTTGTTTGCATCTTCTCTAAAGAGACTGGTGCGAAGCAGTTTGAAGTTTACAATAGCTTTGAAAGCATTTATTGTTCCAAGGCTAATTTTAACCTGTAATAAAGATTGCTTTTTTTATTCAGTTGAATGTGATATCCAGTAATTGTTTGTCAAGGCTAAGTACTATAGGACATAATACATTCTTTAAATGGTGTTTTGTAATTATAATACAAGCATCTTTATGGCCTAATATATGAAAGAATGCTATTGGGGAAGGGTGTTAGAATTATGAGAAAGCCAACTTAAAACTTTATTATTTCAAGTATTAAATCTCATGGCTGCTTAACTTACATTTAGGGGAGCTTGACTTTGTGTATTTGCTCAAATGAATGATTTTTTTGTTAACTGAATGTTTTTTGGAGATCTCGGCAGAAATAAACTTTATTTTTTTTTCTTCCTCATACTGCATTTTCCCATTTTAGTCAGTAGGATATTGGTGAGGAGGATTACCTAAGCTAGCCAAAGCATGTGCTGTTACCTGAAGTGATTTTTAATGAGTTCAAGATTACCCCTAAATCATAAATTTGTGTCCTAGGTGAAAAAGGTTTCATATAGTAACACATCCAATCTGAAATATTTCCAATTTGTATGTTTTATAGATAAATAACTTTTTGTTATCCTAAAGAGTACCCCCTAAAAGTGGTATAAAGGATCACGTCATACAATCTCATCATTTTGTTAGAGGAATGACCAGAGGAATACTCTTTCTAAGACATCATTCAAGGCCATATATAGACACAGGTAATGCTGAGGCAGAACTTGCCAATCTTAGAGTCTTATTAGCTAGCTGCTTCTGGAATAATACCATCATCCGGTGTGCATCCTGTCTTTTTTATTTTCACTAGAAAATATAGCATGCGTACAAAAGAATGTATATAATTTAGATATGCATTTTAAGAAATAATAAAATTAACACCTTTTTTTCACATTTCACACTGAAAGAGAAACGGAAGATATTCCTGTACCTTTGACTCTGTGTACCCCCTACTCAAATACATCCCTCTCTCTTCCCTCTAGAGGAAATGACTTAGATTTTATCATTATCATTTTCTTCCTTTTGTGTGTATTTTACCACATATGTATGTCTGAACAGTATGCTGTTTAGTTTTGCCTGTTTCTCTATTTCATTAATAAAATCATTAATAAATGATTTATTCTTTAAATGACTTGCTTTCTTCTTGTTATTGTTCAATATTTGTTTTTCACATCCATCCCAGCCCAATTAGCATTAGCTCATTCATTTTCTCTGCTGTATACCATTTGCTCATTGCTTCTTTTGTTAAAAAAGTCATTATTTCACCCTATCCTTGAGTTACAATTTTGAAGTTACGCAATTCTCAGCTAACATTCCTTCTTCTGGAAAACAGAGTGGAGGTTCCTCAAAAAACTATCAATAAAACTCCCGTATGACCCAGCAATAGCACTGCTGGGGATTTACCCAAGGGATACAGAAGTGCTGATGCATAGGGGCACTTGTACCCCAATGTTCGTAGCGGCAC
>CM053570.1:22528077-22587701 GCA_028646485.1 Cryptoprocta ferox
TGTTTACTAGCATTGACTAGTATATATGATATATGCTCTCAACTAGTGTCTAACCTGGTTCCACTTTACTAAATGGCCTCTTTAATTTTGACAAAGCTGTCATCGCTTCAAATATATATTGATTGTGCTGGGGTTAGTTAAAGTCATCATTTACCTTATGGGTCCTGAGGATCATGAGAAGCCACAGTTGGGCTTGATGGAGAGAAATAAAAATTACCCAGAGAATTGTCCTAAGCATCAAGAGCACAGGTGCCACCAAATGCCTGGGGATGCAGTGATTGGGTATGATTTGGAATGGGCTGTCATTGGGGAAGGGTGATCACAGGTGGGAGAGAAAGATTATGTTAAGAAGAGGTAGATTTTGTGTGTGTGTGTCCTCTAAGCAGTCATGCACTACCTTGTTCTTCCTTCCTCATCTTCTGAAACAGACTCTACATTCTTGCCCAAAAAACTTGGAGAAAGTATCTCCAACAGGGCTGATCATAGTGATCAGCCACTCTACTCCCAAGGAAGTCCTGCACTGGAGTGGGGAAGGTAAACAATTCTTTTTATCATTGGTCCCTAAACTGGAATGAAGTGTGTTCAGAGCTGCTGGTGACCACCGACTGACTCTTCACTTAACTGATCCTGCCACCTTCACCCAAAGCTAGTTACACTAGGGAAAAATAAAGCAGAGACAGGAAAGTAGAGAATGTGTGATGGGAAGAGACCTATGCTACAGCCACTTTTAAGCTAGCCCACTAACATATCTGTATGTGTAAACTAACACCACTTTGTCTTTTTTTAAGTTTTTTTTAAATGTTTATTCACTTTTTGAGAGAGAGAGAGAGAGAGAAAGAGCACAAGCTGAGGAGAGGCAGAGAGAGAGGGAGACACAGAATCCAAAGTAGGCTCCAGGCTCTGAGCTGTCAGCACAGAACCTGATGTGGGACTTGAACCCATGAACCGTGAGATCATGACCTAAGCCGAAGTCAGATGCTTAACTGACTAAGCCACCCAGGTACCCCTAACACCACTTTGTCTTAAGAAAATTCAAGTTATATTCTGATTTCTTTCACTTAGAGTCTTGACACTTATTACATGTAAACCTAAAATTAGCACTTTTGAAATAACTTCCTTCCTAAGCAATTTTTTAATAGTCAAGTAAATTTAAGGGAAAAAATATACATTATTTTTAAAATTTCAAATTGTCTTCATAGTCTAAATATTCTTAATCTAAAACCAAGTGATGTTTTGAAAAAATATATATTGATCCTATTTCAAGGGAATAAAAATGACCGCAAAATCAAATCATTTTATTCTCTATTAAAAGATATTAGGATTTTTCAAAGAGTCAGGCTAAAAGATATTAACATTAAAAGGACACTGGGCATAATTTAATCTTTCTTTGATGATTAGAAAGCCTTTCAGTGTTTTAATGTACTTGGTTTTTAGCCAAGCAAGAAAGGACAGGGTTTTGTTTTTTTCCTATGAAAAAAGAGAACTGATGGATATTTTATATTGTGAAATATCATGCTGTATTACGAGAAATAAATATTCAGTGAAACATTTTCTTAAAGTCAGAGTAACTTTTGCCTATATTTCACTTAAATTATGCCATTTCTAGTGCTCCATTTTTTATAATTCATATTTTAAAAGTTATTGGATTAGTTTATACATAGCCAAATTTATACATAGCCAAATGCTATATAGTATTTGAACTACAACTCACATATTATGATACACAGTCTAATGGGAGAGTCAAATAATGTCAGTCAATTAATAAGCAAATTGAGCATGTACTGTGTGGTAGCCACCAAATGACATACAAAGGAGTTTAAGACATTGACTTAGAGACTTTTCCATTGAACACTCAATCAATATTTATTTTTCTTTAAGCTTGTTTATTTATTTTGAGAGGCGGGGCACAGAGGGAGAGGGAAAGAAAGAGAATCCCAAGCAGGCTCCATACTGTTACTGCAGAGTGCGATCCAGGGCTCAAACTCACAAACCATGAGATCATGACCTGTGTCAAAGTCAGATGCCTAACTGACTGAGACACCTAGGCACCCCAACCGATATTTCTTGAGCACATACTATGTACCAGTAACTGTTCTACTCATAAATGATTTAAAAAATGAAAGAAGTCCTTGCCTTCCTGTAGCTTACATTTTAGGGAGAGAAAATCATAACAAGTTAAACAAATTATTAGGACTATTTCCACATCAAGATTATTGTTAGGAAGGCATAATAGAGGACAGTAATGGAGAATCACCGGGGTGCACAGTGCCTCCATCAGATGGTCAGTAAAAGGCTGTGTGAATTGAGACATGATTGAGAAGAAGGCCCCTTATACTGAGGAAGGGATGGGAACTGGATGACAACTGGCATTCTAAGTAGAGGAAAGTACATGTGCAAAGACACTGAGGTGGGAATGAACATGGCATATTTAAGAAAAAGAGAAGGCCGTGTGGATGGAGTTTCATGACAGGGCAAGAAGAATTTAAGAGAAAATGAGAGAAGCAGGCAGTGGCCATTATCTCTGTAAGCTGAACCCTGTGGGAGCTGGGTTTTATTATAGGTGCAAAGGAGACTAGTGAAAGGTTTAAAGGAGGGTGATAAAATAATCTGATCTATGTTTTCAAAAAATGTTTTTCACTAATTTATAGGGAAGGGAATGAAGGTGTTTAGGATGAAAGCAGAGTCCAGTGAGGTTGAAATAATGTGGCTTGCATATTATCCTTGGGGATGTAGTGAAGTAGACAGTTCTGAGCTAGAACCAACAAGACTGGCTGGTGGTTAGATTTAGGAGATGAGAGAAAAGGAGAGATTGAGGATGATCCCTAGATTATTGGCTTGAACTACTGAGTGGAATGTAGACAGTTTACTGAGATGGAACAAGGCCTCGTAAACTAACTAGTGGGGGAGGACTAAGAGGTTCAGTTTTAATATCTTACACATAAAATGTCTAGTAAGCATCCCATTAATGAGGACATAAACTGTGTCACTGTATACATGAGTCTAGAATTCACTAAAGAGGTTAGGGATGAAGGTGTACATATTAGAAACACTGACATATAACAGTATTTCAATCTACCTGGTTAGGTGACTTCAAAAGAAAGAGAATAAAACACAGAAAAAGGAAAGGCCTGGGATGCCATCTGAGAATGTGAGGTCACAAATGCCAAGAGAAGGAAGTGTTCTAGAAAGTAAAGAGCAATCCACTCTGATGAATACATCTAAGGGTTTGTGTAAGAGAACACAGAATTGTCCATGAGGTTTGGCAATACAGAAACCATTGGTAACCTTTACAAAAAATGGTTTCAGTGAAGCAGCGGGGACAGTAGTCAGACTGGAATAGTCTGAACGAATATAATATAAAGAAGTGGAGAGAAGTGATACACAAATCTTTCCTAAGGTTTTGGTGGGCTAGCTAAAAGATAAATGGGGCAGCACATGAATGATTATGGGAGGTCTAGTGAGAGCTGTGTTTTCTTCATGGACCATGTTTGAGTATGTTTTTATGCTGGTGGAAATAATCTGGAAAGGAGGAAAAAGCTGTTGAGAAGGCAAGAGGTGATGATGAATCCTTCACATAAGCAGAAGAAGTAAGCTTTGACAAGAGCAGAGGCACAGTTTTCAGTTTAATAGGGTGGAAGAGAAGAGTAGAGAGAGAAACAATAGGTATGGATGCACTTGCATTTATAGACTTGGTGTGGAAAAGGTGAAATTATCCTTTCTGGTATGCACATTTTCTTAAGTAGTAGATGATGTCTTCTGACAGGAAACAGAATGGGGGACAGAGGTTTAGAAATGTGAGGGACAGGGGCACCTGGGTGGCTCAGTTGTTAAGTGTCCAACTTTGGCTCAGGTCATGATCTCACAGTCTATGAGTTCAAGCCCCAGGTCAGGCTCTGTGCTGACAGACAAAACAAAACAAAACACACACAAAACAAAACAAAACAACACACACAAAACTATTGTTATCCTTCCTAACTTTTAAATTTAAAGAATCAAAATTCATGATTAAATTATTTTTAAAATTACATTTCCTTTATTAAAAAAACGAGAATTATTTTATTTAGCAATTTTTTTCAAACTGAATCACCATAAAGTTTGTACATCAGAAATTAAGGTGAAAAGCAACATAAAACATCTAATTGGTTACAAGCTGGCTATCTTCCCAAATTCCTTTTAACTTAACGTGTGTGCCTAAAACACAGGTCAGCAACACTGGTTTGGTATTCTGTAACTATACTATGAACTACATTGGAAATTCAATCAACAGTCCAGCTGCACGACAACTTAAATATTTTAGTAGAGAAAAACTGAAAAGTGACAAAGGTGAACAACTGTAAATTACACGTAGCTGAGTTAGGTTTTGTCAAACAATTTAACAAAATTTTCCCTAACACTACTGGGATTACATCAAGGAGGAAAAATAGCATGGGGCATGTGATTTTCAAAGACACTTAAAGTAAGAAAATATGTTTATTAAATATTAATTAACTGTACAACATTCAAATTTTAAATGCTCTTTATACTGCAGTACAAATATAGTGGAAGTGGGATTGGTACAATTTTCCTGAAAAGTACACATTGAGAGTAGGATATTAAAAGTGAACTTTCCTTAAATTTTATATGGGTATTGCTTATTTGATGTTTGCATATGAGAATCATATTCTTAAAGTTGTCTTTTTATATTGTTTAAAAATTCAACATTTTCTTTGTATATCTTGGGACTAACAAATGTGCTGTTTACACAACTATTCCTAACATAGAAATGTCATATTGCAAGTTAAACAGTATGCACATAGTTTCCATAGAAAAATCAGACGTTTTCCACTAAAACAGGAAAAACAACAACACTGCATACTATTCAAAAACTATAGTAATGGCTGCTTTTTTTCTCTCCTTTTGATCACTTCTTTAAATATTTTATCTAGTTTCTGTCCCTACTCTGTCTAGGAAGTCATCTCCCCAAGGTGATCAGTGACCTTGGCAAATGTATTAGATACTTTACAGCCTGAATCTTTACTGGAACTCTCTTCAGCACGTAGACAATGAACTATCTCCAGCTTACTGAAACCCTCTTCCATATGAGCTTTGGAGGTATCTCCTTTCCTTACTTTTATTTTTGTTGTTCCTTCTCAGGCTCTTCTACCTCTGACCACTTTTTACATGTTGATGTCCCCAGGGTCTATTCCTGGCCCTCTTCGTATCACTTCATGCATATTTCCTTGGACATCACATTCACAACAATTTCAGATCATATCCATATGTAGAAAATTTATGAAGTGTATACTTCCAACCTATATCTTTCTCCTAAGTTAAAGAACAACATATCCAACTACCTTCTAACCCCCAGATTCAATTTGCCCAAAACCAAACTCTGACCTGAATTTGCTCATTTCATGTTAAATATACTCCACCCTTTCATCCCAAGTGAGAAAACTAGATTTCTTTTCTTCCTTTCTCTCTCATTGCCTCATCCAGTTA
The DNA here is from genome assembly GCA_028646485.1 of Cryptoprocta ferox. Taxonomy (NCBI): domain Eukaryota; kingdom Metazoa; phylum Chordata; class Mammalia; order Carnivora; family Eupleridae; genus Cryptoprocta; species Cryptoprocta ferox. The sequence continues at coordinate 22,533,556 of CM053570.1, forward strand.
TTCACCAAGTACTCTCTAGTCCACTGGTTCTAGACTTGGCTAAGCATTGAAATCCCCTCCAGAGTAAGAAAAAAAAAAATAACCCTAAGGATTCTAGGATAATTTGTATGTAGTTATGCCAAGACATCAGGGTTTTTCAAAGATCTCCAGGTAATTCTAATGCACAGGAAAGTTTGAGAAGCACTGCTCTAGTTTACTTCCTAATGATCCCTTCTAAATATTCCTGATTCTTCATCATGACTGTCTTAGTTAAGATCCTCACCACTGTGACCTGGATTACTGAAGTAGCTTTCTTATTAGTCTCCCTCTCTCTCTTTTCAGCCGATGACATCTGGCAGATCCTTCCAAAGAAACAAACCTGATCATACCACACTTCTTTTTCAAATCCAACTTCAGGATAAAATCCAATTCTGTAATAAGCTGTACAAAATCACAATGCTACTTTTGCTCCAACCATTGAATTACTTTGCTTCGTGAATGTAACATGTATTCTGCATTCTCCTGACCATATGTCTATTCCTTTTGTCTGAATGAATAAGGAATGGTCCCTGTGCTCTAGGAGCATATGGTATAATAAAGCAGACATATGTAAATTGATAGAAAAATAATTATAGTGTATGAACCAGGATATAATGACAGAAGAAAGGAAAGGGTGATTATTTGTACCTGTGTGAATCAGGGAAGAGATCCTAGAAAAGCAACTCCTACCAGACTCTGAAATCATCCATGGGTGTTTATCAGACACTGATTAGAAACAAAAGAGGCAAGAGCACTCCAGGTGGAGTGAGCCACAGAAGCAAAGGCACGGATACTGTGTTTAAGAAACATGCTGTTTAAGAAATCTCAAGTAGTTCAGTTTAGGGTTGGGAGAAATGAATGGATATACTTTATGGGCAATGGAACTGGGTGTATTGGTAGAAACCACATTTACCCAGGCAAGGCTCTGAAACTATGGTCCCTAACCAGTTGGACATTTGGATCTGAATTTTAGATTATTCTATCCAGTAAATTCCTGTTCCTCATCTGGACATTACCTTCTCTATGAAGCCTTCCCTGTGTACTCTTCCCCTCCTTGACTGGGTCAGGCAACCCTCTTCGGAGATCCCATGGCACCCTTTGCATTTCTCTGTTATAATATTACACTGTATTAAGTTGTTGTTTGTGTGTTTTTCAAAAGATGACTGAAGTTTTTGGGGACAGGGCTTTTGTTCATCGCTGTATCTCCAGCACCTAATATTATATCTTATACTTAATTGGGATTCAATAAGTATTTGCTTCAAAGGAACGATGAAACAGGTAGCTGAGAAAAGGAATTCCCAGTAATGTACATTTTTATTGCCAATCCCAATATGTAAATGTTAGCAAATTTCTACATTCTAGAGAGAGAATTAGAAGGACAGATGGGTGGTACCAGGTAAAAGGTTTGAAAACCTCTCAGAATTTATAAAGTATACTTTATATCAAACAATATTAACCCATTATATTTATTTATATATTTAAACTTAAAGCACATTATCACATACACGATCTCATTTATTCCCCCTAATAATTATGAATTTGGAAAACTTTATACTGAGAATAAAGAGCGCAGATCATTTATTTCACCAGGGTCAAGTTAATCAATAGCAGAAGCAAGGATTAAGTTCAGGTCTTTTGCCTCCAAGTTCCTCTCTACTACATTAAGATTTACCATATTGATTTCCTATCCTTTCAATTTACATTAGAGATTCAAGCTGATTTTGCATCCTCAACCCTCTTGTGGCAGAGTATTCGGAAAAAAAAAAAAAGTGTTCTTCTCCCTGTTTTCATGCCCCCTTGCAATGTAACTGTGCAGCTACTCCCATCTTATGGGGGATTTATTTACCCGCTACTGGAATGTGGACTGACTTTGTGACTTGTTTTGATCAACAGAACATGGCAAAAGTGATGTTGTGCCAGTATCAAACCAAGGCTTGAAGAGGTCTTGTCCTTTGTTGCCCACTCTGTTGAAATCCTGCCTGGCCATGTGTTCAAGCTGGCATAGCCTGCTGTAGGATCAGAGCACATGGGACAAGGATGAGCCATCTAGTTGAGACCACCTGAGACCAGCCAGCCCCAGCCCACCTGGAAATTGACTACAGATAAAGTGGGATGAGCTGAGACAAGAAGAGCCACCAAGCTTAGCCCAGCCCAATTGCTAACACACGGAATTCTGAACTAAATTAATAGTTGTTCTAATCCACTAAATTTGGGGTGAAGCACATGCTGTGTACTTGTGTGTGCCAAGCACTGGGTTAAGTATTTCACGTGTATATCTCTAATCCTTAGGACACCACAACAAAATAGAAATTATCAGCCCCATTTCACAGATAGGAGAAAAAAACTTATTTCAAGAAGTTAAATAACTATTCATGGTTCTTCAGCTAATAAAAGTAAATAAAAATCTTGAGTTGTCTGGCTATAATATTTTTTCTCTGAATCATTTTTCTGTGTTCCTTAATCATACATTTATAGAAAACCTTGTGGGTTTATTCCTACGCATGGTAGATTTTATTCAATGCATGGCAATTTTTACTACTTTCATTCTCAGAGGCTTATCTCATTTTTATGTTCTTGGCCAATGGGTTATTTCACTGCAACACCAAAACTACCACCTAACCTAGATAGGAAGATGGAACTGCCTAGTAAATCAAAAAGTCAGAGGGAAGACCAAATGAGCAAGACCTAATGAGTGTTTCACTGTTTCCTAACCACTTAAACATGTTAAGGAATGAAGATAGGGTAGTACAGGTCCTTTATAACCTGGGCCCAAATCCATTGCTATCCTGTATCTTGACACACCATAATGAACCCCCTATCTATACTGCCCACCAGATATTCTTTTAGATTTCCATTCTTTTTCCCATGCTGGTCTCTCTTCTTAAGAGTACCACCCTATTCCTCTGACAGTATATCTCCTATTCAGTCTTCAAGGTCTAACTCAGGTCTCATTCCAATCATACCGCTCTCAATGATCTCAGAGATAGGATCACTGGTTTTATTGGGTATTAGGGTGCGGTGTACCTACTTCTATCTCAGTTTCTGCCACAGTACATCACAGATGTGTGTTTATTTATAATAGTCACTGACTTCTCTTACTCCATTCAATGGGAAAATATAATTTTTATTCACCTTTGTTTTCTTTTTTTTTTAAGTTTATTTATTTATTTTGAGAGAGGGAGGAGGGGCAGACAGAGAGAGAGAGAGAGAGAGAGAGAGAGAGAGAGAGAGGATCCCAAGCAGGCTGTACACTGTCAGCACAGAGCCCATCACGGGGCTCAAACCCATGAACCATGAGATCACGACCTGAGCCGAAATCAAGAGTAGGATGTGTAACTGACTGAGCCACCTAGGTACCCCTCACCTTTGTTTTCTTATCATTTGGTTCAGCATCGCATATCACTTAATGCACTTTAAAGTAAATAGCTATAGAAGGAAGGATGGTCTCATTATTTGATTATTAACTTTAAAAAATTTTCTGGTTCGGGGCACCTGGGTAGCTCAGTCAGTTAAGCATCCGACTTCGGCTCAGGTCATGATCTCGTGGTTCATGGGTTTGAGCCCTGCATCAGGCTCTGTGATGACAGCTCATAGCCTGGAGACTGCTTCAGAGTCTGTACCTCCCTCTCTCTCTACTCCACCCCTGCTCATGCTCTGTCTCTCTCTGTCTCTCAAAAACAAATAAATGTTAAAAAAAACTAAAAAAAAATCTCTGGTTCATCCCTATAAAGATTATTGTACTTGCTGTAATCATGGAGAAAAAGCACATATATGAAATTACCGTGACTACCATGTATTTTTATAACTATAAGCCATTTATTGTTGTCATAGCGTGACTTTGGCACTGATTTTAGTCTAAGATGATTAACTGTATTTAAGTTGTTCTATCACTGTTGACCCTTTACTGAGGTTGCAGTAAGTCAACTGAAACCATGAGATTTGAATTCACTGTACACACACAAAAAAGGCACGTTTCTTACACAAAACCTGTGTATGAGATTTGATTTTGCTTTTACTTAAAGGTCATGATACATTGCCTGTTTTAATGTGGTTCATTCAGGAATACTGCCTTTCAAAGGCACATAAAAGGGCTGATTTGAAAAATGTTATAAAGCCTCTATATTTAACTTTTAAAGTTTTTCTATTTAGAGGCCATAACAAACATGCATTTAATGAACTGCTTTTATAAATTAATAAGACTAATAATTAATATAGTGCTAATATGTGATGTAGGAATTTGAAAAAATGAGGTTAAAAAGAAAGTAATGAAAATTCTCAGGATAATTACATGGAAGGATGCACTGCATTAAATAGTTTGGGCACTCCTTCCAGTACCATACATACAGCACATGGGTGTTGTAAAGATTATTGAAACATTTTCTGTAAAGACTTTAAATTCCCAAATGAAAATTTTATGTAAATACTAAGTGTTATTGTAATTATTTTATGAGATGTAGCTCTTTTGCTCTCGTTAACTATGATTGCATGTTTAATGCACATTCAATTAGATAATTCTGTTGTGTGAGTTAGTGGTATCGTGTCTTAAGTACTGGATGGGAAGCTTCTGGAGGACATAGGCTGTGTCCCCTGTGGGGTCGGATTGCCTGTTGTGTTTACCAACGTACTTGACACATGTCAGGGACTCACAAGATAATTGTTGAATAAGAAATATGTAAGTGTTGATGTGCAATATATGTTAAATGCAATGCTTTCAAGAAATCAAGGACTTCTAAAAACACACAACTTACGCTTTTCCAAATACCTGTTATTACTTCACAGAAATTCTACAGGACGGCTTAAATTCAGTTCACCATGGGGCGTGCTTCACAGTTGCGGAAGATTGTGCCCTGGCTGCTTCGTCAACATTGCACATTCTTTCCTAGACATCTCCAGGCCCTTTCCCACGCTACCTTCCAGTCTGCTCAAATGTTGTTGCCTCAGTGACCCCCTGTTTAAGACTACAAACCATCCCCTCCCAGCCCTCCTTTCTTTTCCACGGAACTTTCTCTTACATCATTTTCTTATTTCCTGTACTTAATGTCCTTCCCTCCTCAGCTAGAATGTAAATTCCACCAGAGTAAGCATTGCTGCTTTGGACACGAAACAGTGCGGGCATGTAGGAGATGTCCCACACATGTGAAATGAATGATCGAATACCAACGGATTATGTAACTGCCTTTCTGCATGAACTACCTGATCTATAAAATGGGAACGGTTTGGTTTGCCACACTTATTCCATAGTCATTCTTCTGATAATGACTTGGTATTATGTATCTGACATTAAATACTTTTCAATAAAATCAATGATAATCTTTATGACTAAGAGAATAATGTCATATTCAGATTTGCCATTTTCTACAATTAGAGTGCAAACAATGACATTTGGAAACTTTGGTTTCAAACATCCACAGATAAGACTTTAAAAACTATGTCATTGGAAAGGGTAGAAAGCATTATCTTTATATGCTCCTTTGACCTTTCTGTAGTGTCACATTGTGGGCATTTTATATTTGTAAATTACTGTGTTTTTTTTAAATGAGTGGATCCACAGAATAAAATTTTGTAGATAGATTCACATTATTTAATAATTATTTGTAGATTTCACTAAAATGGCAGGAAATTCACTAATATCTATGATACCTTTTTATTAAATTATGTTTCTTGGCTCACATTTTTTTATCAGAATTCAGATTAAAATTTTTTTCCTGCTTACAAAAAATTCTAAGAACTGCGAACCCAAACAGGTATATTTCCCTGATTTGACAGACCCAAGGAGAGCCACTATTCTAAACAGATGCCATTTGAAGGACAGAGTCACATAATGGGACCAGCTGCAATGTTGGGTGAGGGAGGGTTGGGGAATGAGGTGGGAGTTAGGAATCATACCCTTTACCTGAGAGGCCTAAAGGGCAAGCATTCTCAACCGCAAAGTTTTAAGCTTTTCTTACAGCCAATGTTCTGTATGAGACCTAAGTATTTCCATTGCACCTGTCTTTCTCTTACGCAATTCTGTAAATACTCATCACCTTTCTCCCCCTGAGCCCACCTCCTTCAGCAGAGAAGGAGCTGAGGGAACTAACAATCCTGTGTACTCTTCCTACACAAATGATCCCATTTTCACTTTTTTTCTGCTCTCCTTCTTCCTCTTTGACATGTCCCATCCTCACTAATTCCTCAATCTCCATCTGACCTTTCCATACAGGGAGCAAAGTATGTACTCATGTGCTTCCACCTGCCCCATTTTAAGCTGCCACATCTGCCAACAATGGGCACCTTGGTAAACAGCAATAGAAACAAAACCTCTAACGTGTTTTGCTTTTCAGGATAATGATTAATGATACTCAATTAATAAAACATTCATTGTATCACTGAATATTGATAAATTATTCCCTTGCCTTAATATGCTGTTGACACTTAAGAATCAACCAAAGATGTTTCACACACTTTGTAAACATCTTAAGATTTCATCTATATTCCATATTTCAGTTCAAAATGTTCCTTCTCAGAAGCTTGGCATACTGATTTACAATAGAAATAATGACAGGACCTTTTTCAAAGTGATTGGAACCTTTCTGGTATAAACTTTATACAGCATAATGAATGGGCTGGCATTTGGTCCTTATTTGCATACTATAAAAATGAAACAGAGTGTACAACAAAGTCCCTGTTAAATTCACATTACCTGTTAAATGAAGATACTCAAAAGGCATTGTAATCTAATTAAAATCAAGAAATGGTATTCGAGCCTACTTATAGACTTCTAAAATAACACATATGCACTAATATTTGCAATGCATGCTAAAGGTATACACCTCATTAATCACATTGGAAAAAAGTTTCCGAATTTCTTTGCTCTAATTAGTCATTTCATAAAATTTTTCTAATACTAATATTAGCTATTTCAAATGCTGGGCTAAAGTCACTTTCGTCTATAATCAATGCATTAGCAATTCTAATCCAAAGCAAATTCTGAAGGATCCGTGCAGAGTTTAAAATATGATGTTTTTCACAATAACATATTGAAAATTTGAAAATGAGGAAGTTCTTTTTCTCTTAAATGTTCCTTTTTCTCATTGTTCATACCTTTCAGCTTGCTCATGAATGCACAGATGTTGATATCAATGCTGCTTTTAAGGAACAACAATGAGGTGTTTGTTTTGTAATCTTTTCCTCCTGTCTCCCACATATAATTACATGATCTTTGAAACTTTCAAAACACATAGGAGAAAAGTAGCCTTTTAAAATGAAGTAATTGTACGGCTGGGTTTGTAGTCCTCTAAATTAAAGGTAGGTTATACATTTTTCCTACTATATAAGATTTGCCGATTTGAAAGTTTCTTTAAAAATATATATTTATAAGCATCCCTTTGTGTTAGGAATTACTGGATATAGATAAATCCAAGAACTGGGAAGAAGGTATAAGACTGCAATTTGGGCTCATCAAATGCTTTTCTGTTTTAATAATTTCTCTATATTTTCAAAACATATAAAAACCATAGCAGTGACTGTTTTAATTACTTAGAATAAGGCAAGGAACAGCCTCTAGAATAATTCAATTTAAAAGACAAAGTCTGGCTCAGAACCTTTTGAATTATTTACAACCACCGCTGATTGTTCTACCATTTAACGAAGGAAAAGAGAGGTATCCTTTCCTCCCCCACCAAACAAGTCCTCATAGTAGAGTACTATAAAAGCTTGTGATGAGGATTTTAGTCTCAGATGCAGCCCATGTCCCCACATGTCTCATAAATTCTTCTAATGCATTTTCACATGCATGATCGTGAATGCCTATTCAGTGAAAAGGTTTACCATATGCTACATTTTTCAACTACCAAGAACAAAGGGCAAATGGTTCCTGGCCTTGTGTTTGGAACAAAAAAGTATAAAAGCAAAACAAAAAGCTCTTACATTTTTACTAAATAAAAGAATGAATGCAGATTGTAAAGACCCAGTGGAAGCTTCTTTTGGCACCATGCTGTTCCTTCTTGAGACAAAAAGTATTCAATGAGGGACAGATAGGAAGAAAGAGAGATACAAATGTAGTAGTCCTCTTGTGTCACCTGATCCATCTTCTTAGTAAAAAACTTTCTGCTACAGTATAGCATAAAGTGTTTCCTTCAGTATACTTTCAGAGTGATAGGGATTTCTGCTATTTCTTTAGGAAGCATTCACAATATAGTAAGTAATTAATGTCAACTGTATTTTTTTCTTCCCCCCACCCAAGATATTCTTAGGTAGGCCTCTTGAATCAGGCTAAGCAATCCCTTTCCTTTTTTCTTTAAATATATTCTAATAAATTGAAGTATTATTTCTTAGTAGAAATTATTCAGCCAAGTCAGAGAGATTTATTACATTTGCTAAATGCAATATATTCCTCCAAATTATTTAGGTAAATAATATATACATATATATAGAGAGAAAACATAGATATGAAAAACATATGTAGATTATATACATATACATATACTTTCCGCTCAATTAACTATCCCAATAACTCTGTAATGAAACAGCCACCTATAAGCCCAAATTACTCAGTCAAGACAGACAGACACACACACACACACACACACACACACACACACTCATACACACTTCTATAAATTGGAAGAAAAAAATCCTAATATACAAATTTAACCTTAAATTTTTGTCCTCTCTAGGCAAGGTCCTTCTTTTCAAATTGTAATGTATTACAATTAGTCTTTCTATCAGTTGGTTACCAGCCTTGGTTGAGTGCACAAACAATTTCTGGTAAAGGGCTCACTATATCAAAATTCCATAGCAAATATGCTGTAGGTGCTGAGAAGCTCATTATATGGGATGTTATCTCTATCTTACACTTACAGTCTCTAAGAAATGCCAGGAAAAATTCACTCAAAGAAAATTAGTGACCACATTTCATGTATTAAGGACATGTACAGTTTTGGCTTGGTGTTGGTTTCATAGCACATTTTCCTGATGTGTATCAGAAGGGACCCACAGTGGAAAATTAACTTGACTTTCTAACTAGCAGCACAAGATATTTGTGCCTTAATAGTGTTTCTCCTTTCATACAGAATTACTCTGCCTCACTCCATTTGTTACTGCCCAATATGTTGTAAGTATAAAATTTCTAAGAGTCAAGTCTTTCTAGGTGCAAAGCATTTTAGCTCACAACCTATATCTTACTAAGCTTGCTAACAAAAAGCTGCACTGAATCATTTCTATTGCCTGCTTTGGCTTTTGGTCTGGTTTAAAGGGTCAGCTTCTTCATCTGGTCAATTCATCTTAAATAATTTTGTCAATGAATCTTTCTCAGGGCGCTCTAAAGAATCATTATTAAACTAGGTATATCATTTAAAAAAAAAACTCATCAACCTTCACTATTCTTTTGCTAAATTTCCCTTTAACAAGTTAAAATTTCTGTCCTAGGAACACGGATGTTTTTACTTCATATGAAGCAACCCTTCCTGGAGCTATGAGGAAGAAGAAAAAACATTCCTTAAGGGAAAAGACAAACTCTAGGAGACTTGTAGGATGAAAAGATGGGGAAACTACTACCAATCTACACATTTTCCAAGGAGTTCTTTATTGAAGCAAGGGTCATAGCAGTCACTGATTCTAACTAATTTAATCAGTTGAATTTTTCCATACTCTCTATCCTGGAAACACTTCATTTGCAATAATAAAGACTACTCAGCTTCCTGAGCTGTCCCTATTTAAATGAGATACTTACCAGTAATAAGGCATCATCCATGCCTTGCTAATGACGATGTTTTTCCTGACATCCCTGCATCTCTTCTCTGTGATATAGTTATATTATCAAGTGTGTGTGCTTGTGTGTGTGTTTTACTCCTATAGCATGTACACCTTGTAAAGATATGGATTTTATGATGTAATGTCTTTTTAAATTAATTGTAATTTTGTATGTGTCTTTCCTGTCTGCCCAGCAAGTTCATTCCCCTTTGATGGTAGGGACCCTTTCTTATATACTTTATTTTCCCACATATAGTGTCTGATATATTTAGCTACACTCCTGATGAGTAGACATGGCAGCTCTTCAATAACATCTTACTATAAAAAGGATGAAAAAAATGATTAGCATAGCAAGAACAATCCAATAATACTGATGCCTAAGTACCATTGACTTTTTCAGTTCTCATTTTGCCAGACTTTGGTATTAAATCAGTTTTTGTTGAGAACCTGAAAAACATGTCACAATATAGGATGTTTAACAAAGAGGGCAATCTAATTCCTTATAGCTTTGAAAGGATTTCAAACTGTGTCATTCCATTTACCTGCAAGAACTAAATTCACATGAATTAGCCTCTCACTCATGTAATGTGGTACAGAAACTTATTGTCTTGTCAATGGTTCATGTAGAGCTACTACTGGAATAGGTAAAGGAAATGTATCCAGTGACTGTAGTAGACAGTGACAGTGCTAGATCCTTCCAGAATCACTGACTGAGTAAGTGCTTTGCTCTCTGATTTGCCTTATCCATAAGTTTGATCCATAATCAAACATTTGGACTTCTCTAACTTTTAACTTTGAAAATACTATTTTGTTTTAGCTCCTAGGTGTATAGCAACATATTTCCATTTGAAATGGATCCTAGACTACTTTGAAGCCACTGGCATAGCACCTCTCTTAAAGTACTTACGATAGGTAGCAATTGCAAATGTCACATTATTGTTGGTAAAACAGATACAAAAGCTGCTATCAGGAAATTATTAGGGATTTATGCCCTATAAAAATATCTGCAAACACAAATTAATTTTAAACAAATATGAAAATATTGTTCCACTCATTACTGGGACGATAGGACTAATCCAAACCCTCTGGGATATCCTTAACCTGGAGGTGCTCGCCAAAGTCCCCTTTAGTTAGGCCCTGAATTCATCTCCAAACTAAAGGATTTCTTATTGACTCATATTTTCATACCATTGGTTCTCAATATATACCCTTAAATATAATATAGCCACACCGATATTAATTAATAATATTTCATTTTCTAAGGAGTGTATGGAAAGATCTTGACTACTATCTCTCCTGCTTGCTACCTGTTTGACTACTGACAAAAAACATATTTCCCTAAACTCTAAACTCTACAAGGGAAGTCATGTGATGTAGTGAAAGGAATGTGGGCTTCCATACTTGTTAGCGGTGGACCTTAGGTAAGTTTCATAATCTCTTAAATAAATTATTAATGTCTTTGAGCTTCAGTCTCCTTATCTGTAACATGGGGTTAATAATGTTGCCTTAGTGAACTGTTGAGTTATTTTTTAAAGCACTTCTATTTATTTATCTGTAAAGAAACAGATTGCTGTCTCTGTCTCTATTGCTATTTCGAACCCTAGCTCCATCTCTACCTCTATATCTGTATGTCTAAGAAATAAATATAAAGTACTCAGCAAGTTATTAGCTAGTTCCTCTGCCTCTGTAATTACCTAAAATTAGATTTTATTTCTTATATACTAATACTGAACTAAATATGTAAATTTCAATTTCAACAAATAACATATTATAATACAAGTCTCTAAACAGTATAATTGTTTTAGGAAGGAAGTATAATTGTGCTGAAGGAAGTATAAGTACATTTCTTTTAAATAAAGCTACATATAGTAAGCAGGATATTGTTTAAATAGATCTATTCTGTTGCCCTGTCCATGTGATTTTGATTTTACTTTACTATGTTGTTTTTACTTCATTTTTTTCATTATTGAAATACAAATATGCTACTTATTAAAAAATACCTAGAACATCAAATCCCATGCAATAAGAGTGTTAACCATTGTAAATCCTGTCATGTCTCTGAGAAGCAGAGGAATTATCTTGTTATCAATTTAATAATGGAACATTGAAGTAAATGATGCCATCCACTGACACCAGTAACACTGTCTCTCTGGGGAAATTCATGTCTGTAAGAACTGTCAATCTAGATGGATACGGACATATTAAACACACTCCCTTCAATCCATAAATCTACTGTTCCTGGGATGCTTTAATAAAAAGATTCCTTATTTTGATAAAGACAAGCTATGCAGAATATCTTGACATTACGGATTTATAATTTCTTTATTAAAAAAATCTTTTATGGAATATGTTAGTAAATAATTTAACATTATCTTCTCCTTTTTTTTCTTTAGCATAACCTGCATGTAAATATTTCCAAGGTTTTAGATGAATAAACTATTCATAATTACACAGAGATGTAGGAGGTAGATAAAAAGGTATTGTTTCAGCTATTTGCTCTGGCAAGCTTTCTATAAAATACAGTTTACTTTTGTTGTTTTGCATTGAATTTGCCTCTAGTCCTAATTCTTTATATTATAAATGTCATACATTTTCCCATGAGAAAATATGACAAGAAAAGTAAAAATTATAAATATATCAATCAAATATACAGTAGTAGAAAAGAATGAAAATCTTCTCAGTATAAAAACACATTGTAACAATAAACAGAAAGAAATAAATCAGTTCAGCTGCATGATTCAACTACTAAGATGTTTTGGTATCTAAGATTGCTGGTGCAGATTAAATTGCATTAGTGGACACAGGTTTTAGCTGAAGCCAAGAAGCAATGACATCCTCAACTCCTAAGTACTGAAAAAGGGAAGAGTAGATATTGACAAAGGGAAAAGAATTTCAAGGTGGAATTAGGGACTCTAGAAAAGGCTCTTGAAACCACCAACTAATTTCTAACTTACTCCCCTCTCCTCAACCCCAGACGATACTATTCCAGAATGAAGAAAGGGGCAATTTGTCATGAGATCATTTGAACTGCTCTTGTTCTAATGCCTTCTGGGCAACCCAGTTAGCTATTCCACAGGCACCAGAAACCAAACCCATCATTTTCCTCCCCAAATCTTTCTCCTGGTGCATCCTATCTTTACTGAATAAGGCCACGGAATAGGCAGTTGCTTGAATGAGCCCTGAGAATCATTCAATAAGACTTTGCTACTTGCTGTTTGAAAAGTCACTATCTCGAGAAATTCTAATTCCTATACTACTCTAGAACTCATCACCTCTTCCCTGTCCACTACACTTGTTCAGGTTGTTCTTATTTATCAGCTGCACTAGGTTCTATATATCCCTGGTATAAATAGCTACTTAATATGTATTATGACTTTAATTCTCACAACAGTTTTTATAAGATTGGTATCAATATTCCCACTTTAAAATTTAAAAAAATAAAAATAACTTTTACTAAAGGTTAGAGAATTTAAAGTTTAGAAAAATGCAATATGAAGAATAAAAACACCTATCTCCAACTCTACCATTTGACTCTAGGCCCTTTTCACAAACGTGACCCCTATTAATGTAGTTTATCTATATAAAATAAACACTTTTATACCAAATAGACCATAGTATGCACAGCTGTTATGCAACTTAATTTCAAAATTTATCTTGGATATTCATCAAATCAGCCTCTATGGATATATTTATTTCTGAGTTTTTTCAAACCATTAAGTAATATCACAATAAACATTTTTCTACACATATGTTAGAGATTACATCCACGGAGTAAAATTCTTAGAGATTTCAAATGACACATGCATTGAAAAATTTTATTGCTCTGGTCAAACTGTTTTGTGGAAAGGGTACAGATAATCCCACTAACAGTATATGAAAATGCCTATTTTCTCAAATTCTATTATATTAATCAGAGTCCTGGCAAGAAACAGAGGGTACATTTAATTTGGGTAATTTGAGTAAAGATGAATGAAGGTGCTATTTGCAAAGGTATAGGCTTATGTAGGAAAACCACTAAATACAGTGCAGTATGTGAGGGGAGCCAGTCGGGAACCCTTATCACCCCAAGACCTGAAGGTTGATGAAGAGGGCTACCAGACAGGGGCTGGCACTTCAATAACATGCACAGTGATTCTGCATGGAAACATCCCCTTCCCCCTCAATGTCTCTGGTCTCCCCTGACTGAACTTATCTCAAAGCAAGAGAACAAGGTGGCCTGTTGTTGCAGGTCAACCTTCCAGATAAAGACACTGTGTGGAAGGGAGGAGAGCAGATCCGTGCAGCAAACTGAAAATGTCAACTATACTTTATAATTTTCCATAGTTGGAAATTAAAGAGCCCGTGTATGATGCTAAAGCATGTAGATATTTTTATTCTGTCATCTTGGTTTCTGAACTATTATATACTCCTTCACTAACTGGTTTTGTTGTTTCCACTCTTACTCTGCTTCCACTGAGTTTCTGCAGAGCCACTCAGGAATCTTTCCAAAATGCAAGTGAGATCCCGTCATTTCTCTACATAAAATCTCTCTCTCAGTAGCTCTCCATCTTTCCAGGATAAAGTTGAAACACCTGGGCAAGAATAAATGACCCTTCGTAATTGGGCCCCTGTGGTCTTGGGGTGTTTCTCCAACTATCATGCATGCTACCCATGCCTGCTACCTCATATTTCTTATTCGTATTCAGCACCCAAGCAGCACTAAGCCGTTCCCACTTGTAAAACGTCTTCTCACACTTGTGTGTGACTGCATTACTCTGCTCGCAGTGCCAGTTCCTCCTTTGCACACATGGTAACCTCCTACGCATTCTTCAAGATACCACTCAAGGGTCCCCTTCTTTAGAAAGCCTCTAGAAAGGCTTTTCCTAACCAACTATCCTTTGACAGACTTAGGCACTCAGTACTCTTGATCTCTAAGGGCATTGTGCATTTCTCACCTGAACATAGTTTTTGAACCTGTTTACTTGCTTATCTCCCTCTTGAGGTTGTGAACAACTTGGGAAGAAGGCTTTGTTGCTTGCCCATATTATTCGTCTCTCTCTTCGGTATCCAGCACAAACTCTGATGTCTGATGGCCTAGGTGTGAGTTCTGGAGCCTTCACTAATTGGCTGTGTGTGCATGTGCACATAGCAAAGTCTCTTAATTTCTCCATATTTCTTAGTTATAAAATGGCTAATCACAGTGCCTTCTCCCTAGGATTGCTGTGAGTGTTAGAAGAATTTAAACTCTGCCAAGCTCTTAACACTATGTCTAGTATAGAAACTCTCAGTAAATGTTGAGTCATTAATTTTGTTAGCTCAAGCAGGTTTATGCATCATCTCAAGCCACAAAGGATCCTATTTCCAAGAGATTCAGAGTGACTATTTGCATGAAAACCCACTAGATTTCCCTGGAGAAATTTGAAAAGGTTTTGGGCTTGACACTAAAAACTCCTGAGGATGTCAAGTTTAAGATTTCTGAGCAAAGAAAAGGAATAAGAGGTTGCCCAAATATCTGGGCAACCAAGAAACACAGGGGTAGTTATCGTCCTTGTCCAGTTATTGTTCACTGCATAATCCATAACACATAAGAGTACCTAGCACATAAAAAGTGGTAATAAATATTTGTTGAAGGAATATCTATGCCTTAATTTGGGACATAAACTATTTATCAGTATGGACCACTGCTGTGGCCTGAGGTGACACGCAAGCCCTTTTCCTCAGTGCCAGGGGAAATAACTGTAATTCCTCATGGGAAAAGAAACACACCATTCAAAGAGCATGGTGACAATTTGATGGTCTGAAAACTGTTACCTCTGGTGGGAGATTTTCCCTCAGCTTTGAAGATCCCAGGGAGGGCAGTAGCGATAGAAGGAATGTTTCTAAGAGCACAGGCAGGAAGAATTTCTATATGAGGCGAGGTTCTGAAATAGTAAGAGTGAAACCATAAGGTATTTGAAGTACTAGCTTCTAAGGACAGGAGCAAGGAGAAACAGGGATTGGAATTCTATATTACAACCGAGCGCTGCTTCTCAGTCAAATACCCCTAAAATTGTGATTCATTTCTACTCCTTGTTTTTTCTCTGTGAAAAGCAAGAGATGTAGAATTATCCTCACCATTAATTGTAAGTGGCCCTACAAATAAATTTATAAAAAGCAAAAGCCTAAATATTACATTATTGTATTATATTAATAAAAGTACCGATATTTGGATATGGAACTATTCAGAGTTTAGAAAAATGCACATTTCAAACAACTAATACATTCATTAGGAATAGGTGTATAATTAACGAGAAGAGAGCTTTCACAATTCGACTGTTTAGTCCTTATCAAGGGACCATGAACATGACTGGATAGAGCCTCAGAGGGCAAATAACTTTGAGTGAGGGGGTTGATATCACATTGGCAGACTTCCTCTGATAATATTTCCACTGCTGACCAGGGATTGTACTGGGCTGACCTCAGAGAAGACTATGAGGGCAGCAAAAGAAGGGGAGGTGAAATACAGTAAACTTCATTTAAATTTATCTTTTTTATCTGGGTCTGAGATTTCTCATTTCCAATTCCATGGCGTAGTTGGGTCAGTAGCATTTCCCTCAGATGCTGCAGGTCAGAATAGAGACCTGGAGCCTATGACAGGATGGTGGGTTCTGAAGCTTTGTGCACTGAGCATCTACTATGTGCCAGGAATTGTGCCAGATCCTAGGAGTATAATAGGCAAGAAAACAGATGTGATACCAGCATACCTACCTCAGGATTATGGTCTAGTGGAGAACAGAAACATTCAAAGAACGTACAAAATGGTATAGGACTACAAACTGTGATCAGTGTTCCAAACAGGTTGCTATGCTAAATAAATAAACATATAAATAAATAAATAAATAAATAAATAAATAAAATATAGGGACTTAATACAGATCACCCTTTCAGGTAGTAATTCCCCACAGAAGTGACCTGCAAGAAGGAATCTTACAGATGGGTTGCAATTTGTTGGGTCATGAATGGCCAGTTTTAAGAAAGGGGAATATCATGTATGAAGGCCCAGATGCAGTGAGAAATAGGCATGTTTAAATACATAAAAGGACTAGCTTTGATGGATGGCAGTAACTAAGGAGGGAATGAAATGAGATGCTATCAGAGAAGCAGACAATAGCCACAGTAAAATGTTGGTCCAGCAAGAGAAACCATATTGAGATGATTTTACTGGGGATGACTAGAAAACTCTCTAGCTCTCCTATGCTGGCCGTATGTCCATTTTCTTTGATTAAAGGATGGAGTTAAATAGAACTGAATTCTTGATTTTATTCAAGTGTGTAGGTAACCACACATCCATCCTGTAAGCTCATTTTCTGTCTGGTTCGTAGTCTGGCCAAGTGGGAGGAGGGGTATGATTATGGCTAAGCGGAGTGGGTGGAAGGAAAGCAGCAACTTCTTTTGTTCCTTTCCTTTCAGACCTGATATTATCCTAAAGAAGAGAGTACAAAATGACATTGCATCCCTCCTGCTGGGGAGAGTGCAGAATTGGTCATGGGCAATTGTGAGCACTGAGCTGACATAGTACCCTGGTGACCTGAACGAGTTAATGCATTGTCCAGAAGCGCTAATTTACAACCAGGAAGAATTTGGAGCATTGAGAGGCAGATTGAATAGGTCCATTTTTACCCATTGTGATTTCAGTGACAGGTCCGGTTTGCTCTAGTCTAAACTGACTCACCAAATCATGCATTCAGACAATTAAATCACCGACCCTTTGACATATTGTAGAATCTCTGCGATGTAACACAGCACTGTCACTGCAGGTTCCAGCTTAATGTGCCCTTTACTTTCCAGTCCTCTTCTCTTTTCAGGCATACTGCACTAAAAATCTTTGACATTCACTTTAAAATAAGATATTAATATTGTTTCTTATCTTTCTCTTAGCCTATGAATGCAATATCTAGCCTATAAGCCCTCAATAAAACCAGATATATAACCAGAAATACAGCTAATCCTTTTGATGCTAAGATTTGCACCTCTTTAACACACCAACACTATGTCATATCTGTTTGACTTTTTGTGTAGAACTTTCTTAGTGTCTAATATTTATTGCATTTATTTTTATCTACTGATGATAAAACACAATTCCAATAAAACATGCAGCCAAAATCAATGAAAAGAAAACACTTCTAGAGCTTTTCATAAAACTAATGAAAATATCTGGAAAACACTTAGTACCCCTGCAATCAAAGGACATGGGGAAAGCGGTCCCTATAGTAATAGTTATTCAGTGGTTATATGGGGAACCATATATATGGGGAAGCTCCAGAACTTCTGTGAGGCTGGTTCATACAGGAACAGTCATGATACTGCTGGATGGAAACAGGATGGAAATGTGTTTTTATCACATGAGTAGAGACAACAACTGAGAGTAGTAGTATACTATCGGTTAAGAAAAGACACAGACATGCTATAGATAAGAAAGAGAAACATGGTTTGGAAACAAGGACGGCTAGACTGTGAGAGAAGAATCCTTTGGCCCCACTGGTTAAACTGTATCACTAGAACCATAGTATGGAGAAAATGGAAATTGATTGTAGTACTAACTATACATCTTTTATTATTTGTTTTGCAAATATTTATAGCAAAATTCTCTATAACACTCATCACAGAGTCTGGGCTTGTAATTCTGAAGGGATCCTTCTGCCACCTTCATAAGATCAATTCTAAAGAGCCTTCTTCCCCTTCTCCAGACACCAATATTAGTATATGATCTAGAGGGCCCACATTCTAGATTCTTGTGCCCACGGTGCACAAAACCCTTTTCCAAATGCTGTTTCATTGAAGCTTAAATTTTTCTTAGAGTTTTCTACAACATATGAACCTAAACAATTAAGAGTTTCTAGACTGGCCACTGGAGCTTCCCACATGATCTTTATTCTAAAATATGTTCCAAATGCATAGGCTAACCAATTCAGTTTTCAGATTTGATTTTTTTTGTATTTAAAAGCATATAAGGTTATGACAATAGAATTACATTTATTAAATATAAATTACATAGATAATAAGTCTACCTTGGAAATTTAGGGCATATGAAAACTATGTTTATGGTAGTATATTACAAAAAATTGATAAAATTTTTGGAGAATGCATTCATTAATTTAAAATCCCTAGACAATAAATATATGTTCATTTGGCATACATAATTAATTTTGTTTTATTAAGTATAGATTAAAATCAGCAGGATAATTAGATGTTACCAAAATATTTCACATTAAGAAAAACAAGTACAGAATATCTGGTCTCCTACTGATAACAATACAATACAATAGATTACTAAGCTGATCTCTTTATTAAACTGATGATTTTAGAACCTTTTGGTAGAACACAATTGGGCAAATCAAGCTATTCCAGTGTAACATGAGAATTCTATAAAAGCAACAATTATCAAGGTAGAGAGTAAAATTATTGTATTGTCTTATTAATTAAATATTAGCCAAGAATATTTTATTACTAAAACTATAAATATATCAGAATAAAAGAAAAAATAGATATTTCTACTCTTCTTTTATGACCACAACCTTCTAAAGACTGTAATCTTCTGTAATGATCCAGCTCTTTGTTGCTCCAGAGGAAAATTTAGAAGAGACATTTTATAGAAACAGATGTCTATGATTAGTAAGTTTTCATAGCTCTACATTACAGATAAACTTCAATGTAGATAAAAGTATATCTGACATTTTACACAACAGACTTCATCCAAGCATGCTATGGCTTTATTCCAACCCCCTCACTTTGGTCAAATCCTTCTGCATAAGATCCTAAAAATGTTCTCACTTGAACCTTCGACAGAATTCTTTTAATTATTCCCTTTTTCACAAGTTTCATTCCTTGTTTGCATTTTAACTGCACAATTCCATATATATTATACATACTGGCTTCAGTTAGCTAAAAAATAAATCTGCATCTTCTGAATTCTTTACAACCACAATCAAAGAACCTAGTAAAGCAAACATAAAAAATTATAACATGTGTTACTTATGAGTGGTGCATACAGATAGATGTTTGTTATGCTATTTCTAATATTTTTGTTATGTTTTTCCAAAATTAAAAGCATTAATTTAAATTAGTATTTATTGAATATAGGCTGAAAAAGAAGGGTTACAGAACTCTGAGTGGGCTGAGAGTTGGGAAGAACAGAGAGGAATTAAGAGGCAAGAGCTCATGGAGATGTCAAAAAGCACATGTAGTAGGGGATACAGAAGGCAGGGGCTTTAATTCAGATAACAGGATCTCAGCTTTCAAAATGGTAGAGGTGGGACAGTTCCTTGGGAAAAGAAGACCAGGAGCTGTCTATGGAAGAAAGCTAGTGGAACATGATGGCAAAGGTAACCAGGGGATAAAAAGTCAAGACATGGTAACAGAGACTGTAAATGTTGATGTTAAAGTTGCCTAGGATGATAGCAGATAAAGATTAAAAGTCATGTAATAAAATTCTCATGAATACTTAGAGTTGAGAATGAAGAAGAGAAGGCAATGCAGACTGTCCACGAAGCTGTAGGACAGGAAGGGAGTGGCTTACTTTTATGGCATATGGCTCAATGAAAAGGCATAGTTGACTACATACTTAGAAGTGTTAGTGGGAATCTAGAGGGTGCTGGATACAACTACTGGCTTAAGAATAGAGATGGGGATGTATAGTGACGGGGAGGAGAAGGGTAGGCAGGCAGAATGGAAAAAAATGTGGCTTGTATTTGAGAGAGTTTTGAAGAATGCTCCCCTTTTTCAAAGGAAATAGATATTTTACTTAAGACAAAAAGGTAGATATTAAGAGTCCAGGAGAATATTAAGTTTATCAGGAGATGTCAAAAAGATATGGGTGTCAGAAGGAAGAATAAATAGAAGGAAGTTCCTCTAGGAAAGAGCAAATTTAAGTCCTGTTGGGTGATAACTGATTAGAGGGAATTAACCTTCAGCAGTGTGCAGGCCTCTTGTGACAACATAGGAAAGGAAATAAATCAGTACCTGTCCATATGTAGGCCATTTAGACTATTTAGAGTTTTGTTTTATATAATGTTCTTGCAAATTCCTATGACCTGGGATATTTCACATTCAGAGTTGGTAGAAGCACTTTGTCATTTATGCAGTATATAATATGTAAATTAAGTTTTTTGGATCCTGAATTATTTCATATTTAATCTTCAAATACGTTTTCTGGGAAAATTCTTATTAACAACTACTGATTTTGGTCACTATGTCACAAAAGGAGAGGCACAGAGCGAAGGATTTGTTTTGTATTTGCTTGTTTGTTTTTGAAATTAATTATCTATTTCTTGGTATATCTATCTGAAAGATAAGCTCTCTGATACTGGAAGTGTTGAAAACTAGACATGACCTTTTTTTCTCCTCATTATTGTCTCAAGACCCAACATAAACCAGCTCCTATTTCTGTTTTGCCAAATGACTGATATTTCTGTGTGCCCAAGATCTACAGCTTCATCACAGACAAGTGATAATACAAAACTCCTGTTTGTCTATTCTAGGAAATTACTAAGAAAACATAACCCCAATCCTTCACTCTACACTAGGTACCAAAATAATTTCACAGCTGATTTAAAACTCTTACACTCATCTTCATGCCCCAAGTGCAATGTGACCTGTCTAGCCAGGAAACTAACAGAGCATTCTCTCCCTTCCTCTTTCTGCCGTGTGTTCCCCAGCTCCCAGCAGTGGTCTGTTCCCATAGTTAACCTCACAGACAAGATAAAGCTTTCTTGCCCAATGAAGCAAGAAGAAAAAAATCTCTCTCTGAAAATGTACCTCTGTCTCAAAAATTTTTTTCCAGAAATAGATATTAATCCTGCCCCTTTGCCCACTCAGCCAATAGTCAAAGAACCTCAGAATATAAAAATTCTCAGTAATTTTCTATGTTGCTCCCATCAAACCATTTCATTACATATGACTAAAATGGAGTAGGGAATAGAAAATAGTATGTATTCACCTCTGGAATGATCTCATATATTTTCTGAGAAAGAGATCCCACTGGCTTCTCTTATGTGCAATTCAAAGATGCCTAAAAAAATGACTAAGTATTTATGGTTCAGTTAAAATGTAAAAGCTTTTTCTTCTACTATTCAATACCTACTGCAAAAATACTACTGCAATGTAAGTTACATGTTACAAAAGTGATTTCTCAGCCTCAGGAAGAGATCCATTTAATCGAATAATTGTCAGAAATGTAGAATCTTCAGGACAGTGATAAAATTGCCCAACCTCTTTGTTTATGGATGGGGCTATGACTTGCTCATGTTCATATATTTGGCAACAGAGCTGTGAAAGATTATTATTCTCCCAGACCCTGGCCGAGCATTTATTCATTTATTCCCTTACCTCCATGATTTTGCCCCATATCCATCTTTCCCATCCTCCCTGCCAAACTTCAGGCTCCCTAATTTGTGAAGCAGTTGCTTGAAATTACTTTGGAAAGAAAGGCAGTTCTTCAAATTCTAAACATGGAAAACAAGTAAACAAAAAACCCCAAGAGGTTAATAGTCAACAAATATTTATTTATCTGATTATAATGTACCAGGCACCATAGAACAAAATTAATAAAATGAAAGCAGTGAAGGTAGGAAGGCAATAGATTTTGTTCACACAGGAAAGTTTCAGAGTTAGAACTCATTACTTATAAGTAACAAGGGGATTATGCGCTAATTTGTATCTAAGAATGAAAGCCCAATTGACCAGCCAAGAAACAAGTAACGCAAAACAATAAAATCTACCTGACATATTAAAAAACAATAAATAACTTGATAACATCTTTTACACAAATAGATGATTCATATAATTTGAAAATAAACGTGTTCAAAATCCAACAAGTCATTAATTTTTTTTTTTCAGTGTGTGTAGGTAAAAACACCTACATAAGTTCGTTCATGTGAGAACCAGTAAGGAAGGTTTCTCTCAAAATGTGCATATGGTGATGACTAAACTGCAGTATTAATTTGAATTCAGAAAATGGCTTGCTTTTTTAATAGTATATTGGGTAAATAAGGTACTACAGTTTTAAAGGATTTAGAAAATTTTATAAGGATGCAAATAATTACAAAATATCAGCTCAGGAAAATTTAGGTTCATAAGTAATAAAATAGCATTTTTAGAAGTGGACATGAGACATAACTTTGGCTTTTGGTAGAATTCATACAAATTATTATGCAGCCTTTAGAACTGTACAGAGAAATGTTCAATGTTTAGCTCAAACTATTAATCAGTGTAACATGATATACATCTTAGCAAATTTGAGTTAATGAAGATAAAATTGTACTAGGAGTATGATTAAAAAGATGAGTATGCTTTATAACTTCTTTTATTTCATATAATTTCATTTTATATTTTACCCGATCAACTTGTATGCTTCTTAAATGTTCAGTAAATCAATAAGATATTGGTAAAATGTCTTTATATAAGAAATAAAGTTAGCATAAATTTGTTTGCCTTACTCCTAACAGAAAAAAAATCTATCATAGTCCGTAATTTATTCTCTTTTTTCTTTCCTTTATCTTCTCCTGTTGTTGTTTTGTTTTGTTTTTGTTTTTGTTTTTTGGTTTTGCTTTTTTGGTCAGAAGGTATGATTAGGTAGATACTGTCACAATGGATAGACTGTGTCGTCTATTGGAGAGACTGAAAATTTTGGAGTTTGATTCCTAGCTTTGCCCCATTCTAGCATTTTTTTATCTTGGTTGAGGTACTTTTTTGTTTTTAGGATTAGTTTCCACATTTGTAAAATGAGTAAAATAATACATCCTGTTTAATATTGTGATGAGCATTAGTGATCAAGTGTGTCTATTACTCAGCATAGCAAGTGGCACATGATGGATAGTTATTACTAATGAATTTAGTCATTATTAATTATTATGCCCTGACTAATAGATATTTGCAACATATAATTCTAAAGGATGTGTACCTGATGTTAATACTATTCTCTTTAGTGTGTTTTATTTGATGAGGGAGAAGGAAAAAGAGAGGTTAGCAATAACCAAAAACACATATTTAGAAAAAGATACATGGTATTCTTAATAAATGTGGACAAACTGAACGCTAACTTACATAACGTTGGGACCAATATCTCTAACCTTCCATTTTTTTCCCTTAGTAAACAAACAGATTGAGCCAGATGATGCTTGATAATTAATAATTCAAAGATTCTCTGGCATTCAAGGACTCTATGATTAACAATTCAGTTGTGTTTATTGAGAATGCTGAAGAATGGACACTCCAGTTTTCTCTGCAGATTTTTTCAGCAGATTTCCTTCTAAGATTAGAAGGATGCCCTAGTGATAATTCATAGTAAATCTTAATATAAACCAGAAAATCACAGGAGCTGTACAGAAATTCTTTAGTTAGAACTATGTGAATGGAATATTGCCCTTGGAGAGTTCTAGTGTGTGATTTGATATATTCTATGTAATCAGTTACTGACAGACTTTGACAGATTTGGTCATCTGTTTCCTAGATCCAGCCAACATGGCTTAGGGGACATAGATTTTAAATAAGAATAATAATTTAAACAAAGTATTTTGACAGTTGCCTTAAAAAAAACCTTTTATGGCAAATGTCCTTTATTAATATGGCTGATTTTTATAGATTATTGAAAATTTTAAGAAATGGCCAATTCCATATGAAATTTAATAAATGTTATAATTTATATGAAAGAGAAGCAGTTGAACTGGACTGGACATGGGGCTTGGCCATAGGAACACTAAGAGACCACTGTCTTCAGGGAACAGAGACCTATATACAAAGAATGACAAGATAGAGTGATATATATGCATTGATAGAACTATGATTATCCTTCCTCCACATCTGGTTCCTCTTATCAAAATTCGTTTACAATTATCTACACACCTTTATATATTGGTAAAAATTACCTGTATGTCAATCAATCCTTTTTAGAAGGTAGAAAAAGTAGAGCCTGGGACTCCAAGAGAAAAAAGAAAGAGAAATAACACATAGAGGAAAAAGCTTATGAGTTTGTGTCAGATAGTCTTGGGAAAGATATTATAAAATGTAGCCTTAAACTGACCCTTAGAAAAATTCATTTATTCTTTTTTCCTAAGATATACTAATTGAGCCCCTACCAAGCACTAGCTATAGTTCTAGGAAATTGAGATTCAGGAATAAATGAGAAGAAATTAAAAAGATAACTGCCTTTATGAAACTTATACTCTAGAGAAGGAATAAATTTCATGAGAAAGGAGATCCTGTTCTTTCTAGTTCAATACTATGTTCTGAAAATAGTGTCTAATACTTAGTACATATTGAAAAAATACATAGGTAGAATAAAATAAAAAATAGATACTTTCAATAGTAATGAGAATTATTGGGGTTTGAATGGGGACTGCTTTCTACAAGACAGTCAAGGAAGGCCACTATAAGTTGGCACCATTTGAATTAATACTTTATGTCGAAATCTCTCTTTATTTCTTTATAAGATTGAATTACATCAATGCTAGAGCATTTGATATTATCCCACAGATCTCAACTACTGTGATATGTTTGTTTTGTTTTGTTTTGTTTCAGTTTGGGTAATTTCTATTACTCTGTCTTTCAACTTCACTATTCTTCCCTCTGCTATATTCAGTCTCCCGCAAGCCTAGCCCATTAATCCTTTATTTCTAATGCAGCATTCTTCATTTATTTCCATTTGGATCTTTTTAAATACTTTACAACTCTATAACAAAATTCTACATCTTTTCATGAATGTTTTTCCACTGCATTTTTTTTCACATTCATCACAGTAATTTTAAAGTATCTAATTCTGATTCTATCTCTGGATCTGCTTCTACAGACAACTTGCGAGAAAACTTTCTTGACACTAGGTCACATTTTTTTTTCTCATGTCATAATTTTTTATTGTATTCCAGATATTTTATATAGAGAAATAGTAGAAACTTACATAAATAATAATTACCCCCAGAAAAGGATGCACCTATTTTCTATTACCAGGCTGACAATGTAGGAAAGAGACTGAGTTAATGAAGTCTGTTGTTAAGTTGAGTCTGGGCTTTGTTGTGGTTGTACTTATATTCAGCTTTCCATTGGCTTCAAATGTTTTGATGCTTGAATCAGAACTTTTCTCTTCTCAGGCACCTGGGTGGCTCAGTTGTTCAAGCGTCCAACTTCAGCTGAGGTCATGATCTCACGGTTCGTGAATTTGAGCTCCACATCGGGCTCTGGGCAGACAGGTAGGAGCCTAGAGCCTGTTTAGGATTCTGTGTCTCCCTCTCTCTCTCTGCCCCTCCTCCGCTCACACTCTGTCTCTGTCTCTCTCTCTAAAAGAATTAAAAAATTTAAAAAAATAAAAAAAGAACTTTTCTCTTCAGGAGGACTTGGGAATTGAACCCCAGAAAGACTCCAGAGTCTTCGTATTATGATTAGGCCAGCCACCAACTTTCCAAACCATGGGATATCTTTTGCTGCTTACAGAATGACTGCTAGCTTTTTGTGCTGCTGGGGAGTTCCTTTGCTCTGCTGTCCTCTGTGCTAGCTTTCTGTGCTTCAGAATCTTTCTGATGAGCTTCTCTTCCTCAAGCCTTCAGAAGAGCCACTGCAGTACAACTGGCAAAGGCCTAGAATGCCTTGCAGCCCAAGCATTCAGCAGAGCACTGCCCTATAATGGAAGATGGTTGTGCTTCCCTTAGAGAGGATCTCTCCCAGTTAGGCTGCTTTAGCCCCTATCTGGTAGACTCCTCAATGACATAAGATGGAAAAGAGTTGGTTGCTAATGGCTGACAAGGTCTGTGTCTGGGCTCCTTGTATTTTCACCCATCAGACCACTCCAAAGACATCTATTAAATACTCTTTAAAAGTATCCTGGTTTGTCTATGATCATTTCCCTTCCCTCTCACCATTCCTGCAGAGAGCAAAGCAGTCATGTGTTTCTTCTCTCCTAAAAGGAGAAATTCACTTTCTGGAATTTAGTTCATTTAAGTTAATTTGCATCCTCAGATCTCTGATAGGTTTTTAAAAGCCTGATTTTGCAGTTTATTGGACTTGTTCTGGTTGTTAGGGTAGGAGTGGTGATTTCTCTGGTTTTCTACATCCAAAGAGAAGCAGAAGTCCTGCCTGAATTTCAAAGTCTCCATCAACCATAATGCAACTATCCTGGCTGAGTCTGAGTTGGGAAGGTCTTGGAAGGAGTTAAGCAGAGACAAAGGAACAACTCTGAGTCAAAATATGACATAAAACCCTGCAGTTAAATAGTAGGTATGAAAGTATATGAAATGTGAAGTATCTGAGGCACAATTATAGTCTAGGTAATAATAAGAATTATTGTTATGTAGTGTTATATGTCATTGTGTTGAGTTCTACCCTGTTTCTAACAATTCATTAAAAAACGGATCACACACATAGCTTTTCCTATCTGTAAATGTGTTCACTTCCTATATTAAGGCACCATCCTCCGTACCTTGTAACCCAAGAGCCATAACTAAATTTACAATTTAAACTAAATCAAACAGAAACAGTCACTGATCATTTTAATATTGGGGGTTTTAAAGGACACATTATGAAGAAATTAAAATGCAAAAAGCAGCACAAAGTGAAATTAAATTATTTACTATGGAAAGATTAGTCAATCTAGTTACTTTCCTAAATTTTGCATGAATAAAATATTACACAAAATTTCCTTTTGGGTGATCAGTATATAGATCAGAAACTCCCCAAAGAAGCTGTATTAATAAAGTTAACTAATTCCTTATTAATGCTCCAGGCATTTTAACAACATGCAAAGTGAAATATCCACCTTAAAAATGACTTTAATGGTAAGTTATTTCTTTGCTTCATGTACACAATGGATAATTAGTTCAGGAAAAAAAATCTCAAAGGGAGAAAAAATAGCCAACTGTGAAATTCACAAATACTTTTCTTGGATTGGGTACAAATGCTATTCAGGCCGATACCAGGGATGCATAAATTCTTTCTATCCTATTTACAATCCAGCCTTGATTAGTTAGGAGCTCATTTTCCAGTTTGTGAATTATCTAGGTCTTTGATTCTTCTCTCCCCTCTGGCTGATTACCTTTCCCATTTCTTTGCTCATTAGCACCTCCACTAGAAGGGGAAGAAAACCCAGGTGAAAAGAAAACACGAATAACACATGAACATTTTTAAGTACTCTGAAGCTTGACTTTTTAAAAAACTAATGATTTTCTTATTGTAAATATGTGTATGTCAGATGTTCTGTTATCAATTTAAAATTCTACCACTTATAGTCTGAAAAAAAAATCCTCAAGGAATTACTTATCTTCACCTGGCTATCAGATTCTAGTATGAAATGAGGATGATATTCATACCTTCCTGACAAAGTTATTGTGAGATCAACTCAGAGAAATAGAAATCTGTCCTATAAATGGCTATACAAAATTAATAAGTTATTATATTTTGAATTCCTAACATCCCTTTTCAATTCTTGCTTTTTGTACTTCCCTTAAGATTTGGGGCTTGCTTAGGGAAAAGGGTCATTGCCAAAAGATTTTTTTTTTCCTTTTTCTTCTGTTCTTCTTTTTTTTTTTAACCTTCCCTTTTAACTCTAACCTGATTATGAAATGCACTCTTGGTATAAAACTAGAAGATACTGGTAAAAATATCACCATATCCTTATTGATGAATTTCATTGATCAGTTCTTTGCCATCTGCTATTGAAATGGATAATCACAAGTTGCCTATATGAATATGTATTCATACTAAAATGACACTCATTCTAATGTATATTTTCATAAATTTAGTTCTTAAAATGAAGACAAATCCCATAGAATACAATTTTCAGTAATTTGGAGGGTTCATTGTACATATTTATTCTATCAAAGTTTACCTCATTTGTGATTTAAGAATGTTTGGTTTTCCTGGTGATTATTAGTTGTCCAAGGCCTTTGTGACCATTCTCCTTTTAGATGGTTTACAATTAATAAGATCTTATTTGTGGGTCTCAGATACAACCTTAAATTCTGCTTAAATGGAATCAATTATCCAAACATAAATAATGGTTAAAAAAATAAAAACAGTCATTAAAGTATAGTATACAAACCTTTAAAAACAATACTGCTAAGTTTGTGTGTGTGTGTGTGCGTGTGTGTGTGTATGGTGTGTGTGTGTTTGAACTATCTTAAAGAATAAAGAACCTTTTCAAGTAAATGTCTAGAAGACCTAAGGGGAAAACATGAAAATAATTCCTTGTGAAATATAAACCTCTGGAATATGCCTTGTGGGTACACTGTAAAAGAATAAAATGCCTAGTGGTAAAGAAAAGAAGGGAGGGGAGAATGTTGTCTATGAGCAAGCTCCCATCCTCCCCCCCAAAGTAAAATAGGGTAAGTAGTTTGTAACAAAGTAAATGAAATATATAATTGTAGTGTCTTATATTAAATAAAAATCTTTATATTGCCTCCTACTTTTAAGCTCTGATAAAACAGTTGTGCTTTATTCTAAGATATTTTTAAATGGACCCTTTAAATTAAAAAAAAGATATATTTTAATTTTTTTAACGTTTTATTTATTTTTGAGAGAGAGAGAGACATAGAACATGAGCAGGGGAGGGTCAGAGAGAGAGGGAAACACAGGATCCGAAGCAGGCTCCAGGCTCTGAGCTGTCAGCACAGAGCCTGACACGGGGCTCAAACCCACAAACTGTGAGATCATGACCTGAGCTGAAGTTGGCCGCTGAACCGACTGAGCCACCCAGGCACCCACAAAAAAGATATATTTTAGAGACTTACAGGGGTGGCTGGAGGGGAAGGAGGTTTTACTTTATCCTTTCTCTCTCCTGGTTTCCCAAGTATTTTAAAAGAAGAATGCATTAGAGTTGAGTTCTCCACAAAAACATTATATTGACTGTTGGAAGATTACCAAATTGATATTAAGAAAGTAAGTGAGCTCACTGAACAAAACTCTACAGCTATCTGAGTATGGACTTGGTTTAATTTTATGACATGGTCTGGTTATATAGCAAACAAATACAATTTATAAATAGTTTCCATTGCCTCTCTAATGAACTAGTTCAAAGTAATAAGAGTCTAAATTCAATGCATCATCACCATCCCCAGGTTCTCTTTCAACATGGTTCGGTGTGTTTCATGCCATACTTCCAAATGGAGAAGACAGTATTGTTACCCAGAAGACAGCCTGACACATTACAAAGTAAAGGGGAGTTTGAGAAAAAGTACGTTGTAGGCAGTTAATGCTTGTATTAATGTGACTATTTAAAAAGGCTTGATAAAGTTTAGTATCCTATAAAACAACAACTTAAAAATCAACCCAACATTTATTTTTCTTTCTTAATACAATTTAAGGTCACTTTTAACTTAATTCGCGTGATTCAGTATCAAAGTCAATGTGACCAAAATGTGAGAGACTTTTGTGAAGGGTGATAGTTGACTGATGGCTCTGGCAATGGGGTAGAGTTTGAAACTCTCAGTGACAAGGGTTTAGCCATTCAGCCAAACCTGGAATTAATTCCCAGGACACAGTCCATGGAAAGTGCTATCATAATTTTAACCTGAACATATCTTTTAAGCAGATTTATTGAAGTATAATTTTATATATGATGTATATATTCTATATGGTTATATATTATATATGTTATATATACATAAATTATGTGTTATATATGTATAATTCATTATATGTTATATAAAGTATAACATAAAATAAATTGTACATATTTAAAGCATACAATTTTATAAGATTTAACATGTATATGTACTTAAAAAATTTTTTTTAACATTTTCATTTATTTTTGAGAGAGAGAGAGAGAGAGAGAGAGACAGCACGTGAGCAGGGGTGGGCAGAGGGCAGAGAGAGTGGGAGACACAGAATCTGAAGCAGGCTCCAGGCTCTAAGCTGTTAGCACAGAGCTTGATTCGGGGTTCAAACCCATGAACCGTGAGATAGTGACCTGAGCTGAAATCAGACACTTAACTGACTGAGCCACCCAGGCGCCCCTTAATCAAAGTGTATGTACTTTGAAACCATCATCACAATCAAGATAATGAACATGTTTATTATGTTTGTTCATACCTCAGGTATAGGAGTTCCTGTGGCTCCATATCCTTGCTAACATTTGGTATGATCAGTCTTTTAACTTTTAGACATTCTAATAGGTGTATATCTTATCATGGTTTTAATTTGCATTTCTATAATGACTAATGATGTTGAGCACATTTTCATGTGCTTATTTATCATTCATAATCTTCTTTGTTGAAGTATCTGCTCAAATTTTTTTGCTCAAAGTGAGGAGGGTTGTTTGCCTTTTTACTGTTGGATTTTGAAAGTTCTTTAAACATTGTGAATATAAAAATATTTTGAATATAAGTCCTTCAACAGATACATGATTTGTAAATTTTTTGTTATTTTTTTTAACGTTTAATTTTTGAGAGAGAGAGAGACAGAGTGCGAGCAGAAGAGAGGCAGATAGAGAAGGAGATAGAGACGGAGATACAGAATCTGAAGCAGGCTCCATGCTCTGAGCTGTCAGCACAGAGCCTGATGCAGGGCTTGAACTCACAAACTGCAAGATCATGACCTGAGCCCATGTCAGACACTTACTGACTGAGCCACCCAGCCACCCCTGTAAGTATGTTTTTACATTCTGGTTTGTATTTTCACTATCTTAACAACAGGTTTAGAGGGCAAAACTTTCTAATTTGGGTAAATCACATCATTTTTTTCTTTGAAGCACTGTGCTTTTGGTATATATCTAAGAAATATTTGCCTAACCTAAGGTCACAAGAACTTTCACCTATGTTTTCTTTAGGAAGTTTTATAGTTTTAGGTTTTGCGTTTAGGTCTATGGCTATTTTGAATTAGTTTTTACACATCATGTCATATATGAGTGAACAGTTACTTTTCTTGAATATGGATATCCAATTTTACTAGCATCATTTGTTGAAATGACTATATTTTGTCCACTGAATTCCCTTTTTACAAAAATCAGTTATTCACACAACTGATGTGAGCTGTTTTGGGGCTTGCTAGCCTCCATTAATCTATTGGTATATTTATCTTTATGCCAGTATCACCCTATCTTGATTCTTGTGGTTTTAAAATGTCTTGAAATCAGAAAGTTTTAGACTTCTATAGTGGTTCTTTTTGAATGTTTTTGGCTACTGTAAGTCCTTTGCACTTATATAGGGATTTCAGAATCAGCTTGTGAAATTCTACCAAAAAAAGTAATGCTAACATTTTGATTTGATATAAAATGTATACAGATACATTTTATCTGTATACCACTATGGGGACACTTGACATCTTAACAACGCTATCTCTTCCAATCATTGTATAGCCTCCCATATTTAGGTCTTCTTTAATTTCTATCAGCAGTATTTTGTAATTTTCAGTATTCACATCCTTCACATCTTTGTCAGAGTTATCACCATTTCATGTGTTTGCTGCTATTGGTATTTTAATACAATATGATATACTTATTTCAGTTTCTAACTGTCTATTGCCAGCATATACAAAGTATAATTGACTTTTATAAGTTGATCATGTATCTTGCAACCTTGCTAATAAAATAATTTATTATTTAAAGTAGAATTTTGACAGGGCACGACCAGGATGAGGTGAGTTAGGCATTCTCCAGAGGTGCATAATTTAAGGGATTACAAGAAAAGTTGGTAAAGAAAATAAACAATATTTTAATGCAATATTTTAAAAAATCAAGTCTGAAAATAACAGCCAGTAAGGTAGCTGCCTGCTTTTGTAAATAAAGTGGTTTTTATTGTTGCATTTAATCATATTTTCTACATAAACAATCATATCTTCTGTGAATAAAAAGTTTTACTTTTTCCTTTGGAATCTGCATATCTTTTTGTGTGTGTGTGTTGTCATTCTTTTATTTAACAAAGCAGAAACTCTGGCACAATATGGAATAGAAGTGGGGAGAGCAGATATCCATATTTTATTTCTCTTAGGAAGAAAGTATTGAGTCTTTCACCATTAACTAGGATGTTAGCTGTGGGTTTTTGTTTGTTTTTAATGGTTCTCACCAGGTTAAGGAATTACCTCTCTATTCTTAGTTTGCTGAAATTTATTTTATATTAGAAACAGATTTTTGGATTTCTTCAAATGTTTTTTGTTTGGTTTATGGAGATAATTACATAATTTATGTTGTTCTCATTATTTAGTTTGTAATTTATGTGAACTACGATATTCTCAAGTATTAAACCTACCTAGAATTCTTGGGATAAACCACATTCAGTCATGATGTATTATATCTTTATATATTTTTGGATTCTATTTGTTAAAATTTGCTTAGAACTTTTGCATCTATGTTCATGAAGGGCAATGGTCTATACTCTTTTTGTTGTGTCCTTGTCTAGTTGTAATATCAGGGTGTTGGCACCACAGATTTAGTTGGGAAGTATTCCCCCTGTTTTACTTTTCTGAAAATATGTGTGTAGAATTGGCATTATTTTTTCTGTTTTTTTAAACTAATAATTTATTAAAAAGGTTGATTTAAGTATCTAATATGGTGACTTCCACCTCAACTCCTGGCTCAATACTGATGGAAGTAATCTGTTTAACAATCTCAGAACTGTGCAAATCAATGAGTCGCTTGTGGATCTTCATCTGAAAAGGATCCCAAATCTTAGAACCTTCACCACAAGGAGTTTTTTTGTCGTGATTCTCAGAGTCTTGGCAGGCATTCAAACTGGTCCTTTCACTTGGAGATTCCTTTCCTTTGAGCCTCTAATCAAGTCAGCACATACCTTCTCCAAAGATTTCACATTGCAGCTGGTCAGAGTAATTCTAATTCAGTGAATCACTACCTCTGATTCCACGGGTATTTTCCCAGTGTCTAAAAGCCATGGCTGCAGTGGGGTTTCCTGACCCACTTGTTCCTCAGCAAGACAGCGGTGAGTCAGGAGCAGGAGTGGGGCCTCCAAAGCTCTGCTATAGCCGTGACCATGTCTTTCTCAAAGAGCTGGCATCATTCTTTCTTAAATGGCTGGTGGAATCTACTCATGAAGCCATCTGGGTCTGTAGTTTTCTTCATAGAAATGTTTTGAACTATAAATTTAATTTCTTTAACATTATCTATTGCTTCTTGACTAAGCTTTGATAGTTTTTGTCTTTCAAAAAATCTGTCCAGTTTATTTGCATAAAATTATTCATAATATTCTATAATTTTTCCTTCAATATCCATAGAATCTGCAGTGGTGCTACTTCTCTCATTCCCTATATTGATAATTTGTGTTTCTTGTCTCCTTTTTTCTTCAGTCTGGCTGTTTTGTTAATTTTGGTTGTCTTTTCAAGGAATCGGCTTTACTTTCCTTGATATTCTCTATTGTTTTTATCTGTTTTCTAACTTATCAATTTCATCCACTGATCTTCATTATATCCTTTATTTGGGTTTAGTTTATTCTTCATTTTGTAGTATGTAGAGATGGAAGTTGTAGTCATTGAGACCTTTCTTCATTTCTGATATATGTGTTTGATGCTATAACATTCCCTACTAGTAATGCTTTTGTGGCATACCACAAATTTTAATATTTTATATTTTAATTTTCATTCAATTCAAAGTACTTTTAATTTCTTTTTTTTTTTTAATTTTTTCTTTTTGAAAGACAGAGAGAGACAGAGCAAGCAGGGGAGGGTCAGAGATGGGGAGATACAGAATCTTAAGACAGGCTCCAGGCTCTGAGCTAGCTGTCAGCACAGAGCCCAATGCGGGGCTCGAACCCACCAACCGTGAGATCATGACCTGAGCCAAAGTCGGATGCTTAACCAACTGCGCCACCCAGGTGCCCCACTTTTAATTTCTCTTATGATTTTCCCTTTATTCAAAGGTTATTTAGATGTATTATTTATTTTCTAAATATTTTGGGATTTTCCATATACATCCCTATTGTGGCCAGGATACATACCTTGGATGAACTGAATTCTTTAAAATTATTTAGACTTCTTTTGTGGCACAGAATATGGCCTATTTTAATAAATGTTATGGATATATTTGAAAAGATAGTGTATTCTGTTACCATTGGATGGCATGTCCTATTAATGTTAATTAGATAGGTTGATAGCATTTTTGAAATCTTGAAAAACCTCACTCCATTGTTTTATTAATGATTTACTGATAGGTATAGAAACCAAATTAATGATTTACTGGTAGGTATAGAAATCAACTGTGATTCTCAGTTTTTCTATTGCTCCTTGCTGTTTTATTAGTTTTTGCTTCATGTATCTTAAAATTTTATTACTAGGTCCATAAACTTGAGAATCGCTATCACCTGTGGATGAACTGACCATTTCATCATTATAAAATGCTCCTTTTGTCCCTGGCAATATTCTTTGTTTTGATATCTATTTTGTTTTTAATTAATATCACAAGATTTTATTTGATTAGAGTTAACATAGTATATGTTTTTCCATTGCTTCCATTTTCTCCATTTTGTGTCTTTACATTTAAAATTGTTTATCTTGTAAGCAGTATATATATATATATATATATATATATATATATATATATATATAGTGAAGTCATGCTTTTTCATCCAATCTGAAAATCTCTGCCTTTTAATTGGGAATGTTTTGACCACTTACATTTAATATGTTTATTGATATGGTTAGGTTTAACTCTATCATCTTACTACATGGTTTCTATTTGTGTCATCTCTTTTTTTATTACCTTTTCCTCTTTTTTCTGTCTTCTTTTGGTTTAAGTACTCTGTACGATTCTATTTTATAACTCTACTGTTGCTTTTTTAGCTATAATTCTGATGCACTGTTTTATTGGCTGTTTAGAGCTTTGATTGTACATCTTTAAGTTATCACAGTCTACCTTCAAGTGATATAAAACTTTACATAACATGTCAGAAGCTTACATTAGTATAATTCATTTTCTTCCTTACAACTTTTACACTTTATTGTCATATAATTTACCTTTATATATTTTATAAATCACACGCTGTCTTATATTTTTGTTTAAACAAACAATTCTCTTCTAAAGTTAATTAAATAACAAGAAATAAAATCATATGTTTACCCATGTAGTTACAAATCCTGGTACTCTTCATTTCTTTGTGTAGATCCGTATTTCAACCTAGCATCATTTTACTTTCTCCCTAAAACATTTTTTAAAACATTTCCTGTGGTGCTGATCCACTGGTGATAATTTTCTTTTGACTTTTTGTGTTTGAAAAAGTATTTGTTTCACCTGTATTTTTGAAAGATATATTGCTGAATTTTGAAATCTACATTTACAGTTGTTGCTCTTTTTTTTCTTTTAGCACTTGAAAGTTGTTGTCTTCTAGTTTGCATTGTTTCTGACAACAACAAATTAAAACAGTGATTTTATATTTGCTCTTCTCTATAGAATATGCTTTTTATATCTACTTTCAAAATTTTTTATCACTGGTTTGATTAACTTAATTATGATGTACTCCTTGGTATAAATTTCTTCATGTTTCTTATACCTGGAGTTCAAGTTCCTTGTTTTTTATTTGTTTGTTTGTTTTGCAGGTAGGGAGGCTTGTAGTTTTATGCAAAACTGGGAAAATTGGAGCCATTTTGTTTCTTCAAACTTTGAAAACTCTAGTATATATTAGGCCACTTGAAGTTGCCCCTAGCTCACTAATGGTATATTTACTCCCCATTCTCCAACCACCCCTCTCCATCCATTTTAATTTGGACAGTTTTTATTGCTATATCTTCAAGGTGAATAATCATTTTTTCTGCAGTGGCTAATATGCTGTTAATAATTACCAGTGTATTTTTCATCTCATTCATTGCAGTTTTCATTCTGAAAGTCTGATTTCATTTTTTGTTTTTTTTAATTTTGATTTAGTTTTTTAAAGTTTTTTAATGTTTATTTATTTTTGAGAGAAAGAGAGTCGGGCAGAGGACAGAGAGAGGAGGAGACACAGAATCCAAAGCAGGCTCCAGGCTCTGAGCTGTCAGCACAGAGCCCAACAAGGGGCTCAAACCCATGAACCAGGAGATCATGATCTGAGCTGAAGTTGGATGCTTAACCAACTGAGCCACCCAGGCACCCCTGTTTTTTTTAAATCTATGTTCCATCTCTTAACTTAGTTTTTGAACATATGAAATATAGTTGTAATGACTGTTTTATTCCTTTTGCTAGCTAATTTTAATATCACATCAGTACTGGCAGTTTTAATTAATTTTCCTCTTATTTTGGATTATATTTTCCTATTTTCTCACATGATTACTATTTTTATTTAGTTTTTTAAAACATTTATTTATTTTTGAGAGAGTGAGAGAAACACACACACAGTGTGAGTGGGGAATGGGCAGAGAGAGAAGGAGACACAGAATCTGAAGTAGGCTCTAGGCGCTGAACTGTCAGCACAGAGCCTGACAGGGAGCTTGAATCCATGAACTGTGAGATCATGACCTGAGCTGAAGTCTGATGCTTAACCAACTTAGCCACCCAGGAGCCCCACATGATAGGTAAGTTTTAATTGAATGCCAGACACTATGAATTTTATCTTGTTTGGTCCTAGATATTTTTGTATTCCTACATTCTTGAGGTTTGTTCTGAGTTGCAGTTAAGTTACTAGGAAATATTTTGATCCTTTCAGGTCTGGCTTTTTAAGGTTTGTTGGGCATGACTAAAGCAGTGCTAAGCCCATGGCTAATTGTGAATCATGGGTTTTTCCAGTCTGGCTGGCAGGAAGAGTCATTATTCCCAGATCCTTTTAAGAATTGAGTACTAGTTCCTCTAATCCATTCAGAAAGTTCTTTCTGCAGTCTTATAATTTACTCACATGCATGAGCTGATCTTTACTCTGTTGAACACTCAAGAGAGACATTCTGCAGGTCTCTGGAGTACTCTCTGCATGCAGCTCTCTGGTTTCTGATGCTCTATCTTGTGAATTCTAGCCACCTTAGTCTCTCTGGACTTTCAGCTTTGTCTCTTCAACTCAGAGAGACGTCTGGGTTCTGCTCCCTGTAATGTGGCCTGGAAACATTCTAGAGCATTGGCAGAGTTCATTCTCTTGTTTTCCATCTCTCAGTGACCACTATCTTTATTGACTGTTGTTTCAGGTCTTAAAAACTGTTGTTTCATATATTTTATACATTATTTTATGTTGCTATTTCAAGTGGGATGGTAAACCCAGTCCCCATTATTCCATCTAAACTGTAGCTAATGTTTTCTTTTAAGGAACTAGGAATAACCTATTTAAGAAAAAAATACTTGGCTACATGAAGCCAGAAACTAATCACAGAACTATGAGCTTCATTATGCATTCTGATTCATTTTGGCTACTCTTGTTTGTAGAATTAAACGCATTTAAATTTTTCTCTTTCTTTGCTGATACTAATAACTGTCATTATTTAAGTCTTGTTTTAATTGGAAACTAAGTCAAAAGAATGAATGATATTGAAGCACAGAAGTATAACAAATAAAACACTGAATAAAGATCAGAAGACTTTGCATTCTATATTACATATAATAAATTCAAGTTCAGAAGTATCACTAAAAAGCATAGTGAGCTAGTTTTTCATTTTTTAGTTGGTAATTATTTCTAAAATAGTCACTTTTATATGCACTGTTAGTTCACAAATGCTTTGCAAATCAACTGGCAATATACTTCAAGAGCTATAAACAGGCTGTTACCTTTGACTTGCCAAATCCCCCCTCAGAATATTTTATGAAAACTAATTATGATTTTATGTAGCAATAAAAGCTAAATGCATATCCTATGCAATTTTATTTACAGTGGTGAATAACTGCCATGTGCCAACAAGATACATATAATATCTCATTTAATCTTTACAACAATCCCTGAGAATCTTTCTTGTTATCACACAGATGAGGAAGCTGATGCGGAGAGCATCAATAAACAGCAAGTCAGAGTTGATGCTGAGATTAAAATCTATTCTGACTTTAAACCTCATACCTTTAACTCTTGGGTTCTATCAACTCCAGAAAGTGAAAACAGAGATTTAGGATAACTGGACATAGACTATTATACATCATCAATACATCCTAACTTTTCAAAATTTCCATTACTATTATGACAAATTTTTATTTTATTTTTTTGTAGACTTTTAAAAAATCAATAAAGTAATGTCAGTTAATAACCATCATGGATTTTAGTAAAGAAGGGAGGTTGGGAAGTATCTGTATTCTCTAGAATTCATGAGTGATGTTAGAAAATCATTACCTAAACTCTGGTGTAAAGAAGGAAGGAGTTTCCTGGGGATATCCTAGACTTCCCTTCAATACTTGCTCCAGCAGTTTCCTAATTTATTTAAAATAAATCAACAGAGGAATGTGTAGAAATTGACAGAAACAGAGACTTGACAAGCTCAAAAAATTCCAGAGGGAACAAAGGAGCAATTCCTCCAATGCAGGGATGTTTACATTTCTGTTGGTGAATATCCTCTTCAGAATATGAGGGGGAAAGAGCCAAGGTGATGTTTATGCTTTATAAGCTCAGTGATAAGAAAGCAATGGTTTAATAAAAAATGAAAGCAAAAGTTAACAACCCTGTACTGGTCATCGTTGGCCTGACAACATATATATTGTAGTTTTATCTGTTACTAAATTTTATTCCTCTAAACAGATTGAGAGGGGGTAACAAAATCCCCATATTTCTAATGAGTGAGACTTAATTATATATAATCCAAAGAAAAGAAAGCCTGCCTCTGCTGAGTCAGCCTTTGTGGTGCCTATAAGAAGATTGCAGGAGTTGTGGGGCAGTGAATACCTATTGAATAAGCAGTGAGCATCCTCCTTGCTTAGATGATACCTAGATCTGACTCAATCTCTTGACTCCCTATTTTCAAATACAGAACTTAAGATGGGACCAGGTAACAGTTTAAACCAAGGTCCACAGTGAGTCACTGACATAGTTCTCTAAAGTCAGCTACCTCCCTGCAAAGCAGAAAGTGTTGAGCTATAAAACGTCCGGAGTTGGGACTAATGACAAAATAATGGTGGCTGATGACAGATTTCTTTCTTTGTCCAATAAAAAAGATTTTGCTTTCCTTTTTGAGAGTCTGTGGTTAAGAGAGCTCAATATAATTGACCATCTGAGTGGGGTGGGTAAAGGAAGACTGAAATGACATACTACTCTTAATTCC
Source organism: Cryptoprocta ferox (assembly GCA_028646485.1). Taxonomy (NCBI): domain Eukaryota; kingdom Metazoa; phylum Chordata; class Mammalia; order Carnivora; family Eupleridae; genus Cryptoprocta; species Cryptoprocta ferox. The sequence goes on from CM053570.1 coordinate 22,573,369, forward strand.
TCAGGATCTTTAATGCCAAGTGAAATACCTCTTCAAGGTTTAATGGAAATATTTCCAGCCCCAGTGACCTCACTTACAAACTGCGTGACCCAGTACCCTGTGCGATGCCATATTTATAAAAGTCAGTTTCCTCATCTATGAAATGAGGAAAAATTCTGCTTCACAGATACATAAAGCCCTAAATACAGGTCCTGGCATATATAAAAGACCCTTGAGTTCTGATATAGACCTTTTATAAATATGTAATGATATATGTCAAGGGTCATGAATGATATTGGTTTTATATACAGTAGGGTTAATTGATAAACTTTATAAAAAATATACACACACACCACATACACATATACATATGTACACACACACACACACACACACACACACACAGATATCTACCCCAGAGTTTCTGAAATGACTAAACTAGGACAGAGCCTAACCATAAATACCCTTTCTGAAGTTCCACAAGAGATTCTAACATACAACCAGAATTGAGAACCACTGGGCATAGGTTCTTAATCTGAGGTCTATAGAATTCTTGATAGAATACAGGAAACTCATGAACTAGATTGGGAAAAACTTAGACCTTTATTTTCGCTAACCTCCTGATGTACTTTAGCATTTCCTCATGAATGCGACAAACCACAGTAGCGCTATCAATAACCTGTAACTCTGCACCAAGAGAAGCCACAGAAAATTACCTTACAGTTGCTGCAGATATCTCAAGGTGTCACTGATAATCTCCATTATGTCAAAATTCCAGTAGTTATTAGATCTGCCACTAGATTATGTTTTAGTGACTTATTAAAGAGTAACATGTATTACTATACTATATTTGTAAAAATGTGTTGAGCACTGATTTTAATACAATAGGAATCCTTCGAAAACTACTGAATTGGGTTTTACGCATTCAAAAACATTCTGAAGAAAGACTTTTAGGCTTCAGTAGGTTGCATAAGGAGTCCATAGCACAAACACACAGGGTTAAGAATTCTGTATTTAGAGGCTATCGGTCAGGAAAGCACTTTCAGGAATGCTGATGAAGAGTAACTTCTTTGGAATCATTTTGAACTTAATGTGTGCAATGCTGATTTCTCAGTAAAGCACTGAGGAAGGGTTTCAGTAGAATGAGGTGTATTGTAATTGAAGTATATTTACATATCAATTGTTCTTCCTTTATTAATTTCTCTAACAAAGCCATCACTCCCTTCTCTATCTTCACCAGCTAATTCGCTTCTGAATCCCTATCTTTTGCCTAACTCTTACTTTAGCTGCCACAAATGATAGAAAATGTCAGTCTTTGTTTGCTAATTCAGTGCATTCAGACAAAATGCAGCATGTATTTTTTGGAAAAAAAAATTTCGAAGCCTAAAATATATGGTTTCTAAGGCTTTTGCAGTGAGAATGAAAGGATTCACTTAAAATTGATTTCTGTAAGCCCTAATTATACAGTACATTACATAATAAGCATTGCAAAATCTCAGCTTAGGAACAAAAAAAACTCTTAGTTAGTAATGAATTGTCACTACAATCATCAGTGTGCCAAATTTAATTCACAGATAGATAAAAAGAAACCTTGAAAGCCGGGCAGAAATCTACTATATGGTAGGCTTCAGTGCGACTCTGTCTAGTTAAGGAACAAGACCTTACAATATATTTCATGGGTTTCAATGCCTTTCTAGTCAAGATGTTCTTCCAGCTGTCTCCTCCAGTTCACGGGCAACTGGCGCCTACTCTCTCTGGAAAGAGAGTTACTAGCTGCTGATATCAGCTGACCTACATCCCTTCTCCACAACCCCCAGGACAACTTCTTTTTCAGAAAAGTTAGCCCTTGCTTAGAAGCTGCCACAGTGGGTTGAATTATCCGATCCCTGTCATTAAAGGTGGCAGCCACGCACTTGAGAATGATGTGGGAAAACTCCAGTGAGAGTGATAATTAAACTTGGAAAATGAAGGGTCACCTTCTTTCATTCAGCTCATTGGGTTTGGCATCAGAGTAATTCCAAAACAGTGGGGGATATTCTACTCTCAGCATGGCAATATCTAGGTGCAACACATTATTTCTATGGGTTCAAATGGGAATGCCATTTTAATTGTATTTAAAATGTTATCTTTGATAGAATAAAAATGTTAGAAATTAGTTCTAAGAATATAGAAAAAGAATGAGTATAATCTCAACAGTGAAAGAATTAGAAACAAGAAAAACATGCATTGTTTTCCCAGAAGATAAAAGCATTATAGGAGGAGAAAACTGTTTCCAGGGAAATTTTGAAAACAACATTTAAAGGTGCTTCTTCTTTCTACTTGACTATGGAATCACAAAGCAAGAGTTTCATCTCAGCTTTTTCGTCTACTTACTGTCATTTCTTGGAGCCCACTATATAATGTCTCACTTCTGCCAAAAGAGGGTAGAGCTCGAGACAAGCCAATGGTGGAGTTCTCTTCCAGGAAAAGGGAATTTTTTCAAATACAGGGGCTTATCTAAATACTATAGAAGCAATATCTGAGGAAATTATACTTCATCCTCCTCTTATGTTGCATTAAAAAGTAATACTGAAACTTTAAAGGCCTGAAATGATTACACTAGGTGTACTAGAGAACACTATAATTAGACAGGAGCACAGAATGCTAAAAGCAAGTTTCAAGTTCAAATTCTGGCTTAACCATATAGAATAGTCACCTTTTATCCAGGAGGGATACATTCTAAGACCCCCAGTGGATACCTGAAACCATGGGTAGCACTGAACCCTCTATATACCATGGTTTTTCCTATACATACATAACTATGATAAAGTTTAGTTTATAAATTAGGCACAATAAAAATTAGCAACAATAGCTAATAATAAAATAAAACAGTTATAACAACATACTGTAATAAAAGTTATGTGAATATGGTCTCTCTTTCAGAACCATATTGTACTGTATTCTCTCTTCTCATGATGATATGAGACGATAAAATGCCTATGGGATGAAATGAAGTGAGATGAATAACACAAGCACTGTCATATAGCTTTAAGCAACTACTGACCTTCCAACAACACATCAGAAGGAGGATCATCTGCTTTCAGATGGGGTTGACTCCTGGTAACTAAAACCATGGAAACTGAAATTGTGGATAAAGGGGAACCAAGGTATAGCTGTGCAACCCTGGGCATGCTACGTTACTTCTTTGTTTCCTATCAGTTTCCTCTCTGTGAAATGGGAAAAGTAATCATACCTATCTTATAAGATTATTTAAACACTGAGTGTTAAAATATATAAGGCATTTATAATAGTATCAAGCACAGTTTAATATTATAAGAGCTCACACTTATTATTTTTGTTATCATTTTACTGTTGTTCACTACCTAGTATAATACTTAAAACCCGTAGATTGTGTTTAAAATATATTAATAATTCTTCTTATAGTGACCCACTTTTTATCCTTGTCTTCTTGCGAAAAGCTTCCAACAAGATTTTGGCTCTTTAAAAAACAAAGGTCTCAACATAATTGTTTACTAGAGTTAATTGCATAATGTGAACATAGAGATGATTTGCAACATCAATTTCAGAAAGTGAAAAATTCCTAAAGAATAGAACCTACAGATATCATATGGGTCTTGATAGTTCCCTTTATTTATGAAGGTTTGACTTGAGGAAGATTACTTATATTCTATGTGTGTATATTTTATTTCAAGCTAAGAGAACTTTGAAACAATTAGAATACTCTAAAACAATAACAACAACAACAACAACAAAAACTTAATGGATGAGGCAATAGAATGAAATAGACAGTCCCTTTGTAAGATTTTTGAATTTATCAGTTTATGGGAAAACATCTACAAATTTCATTAGTTTTTAAAATATTATTAGAATACTCAAAACATTCCAATTTGTCTTTGAATCTTTTTCTACAACACAAAGACACACATTGCTCAAACCTCAACCTCCATTCATCACCAGCTCTGAGACAGAAAAGGATGGTGGTGGGGGCAGGAAATTGTGTGTGTGTGTGTGTGTGTGTGTGTGTGCGCTCGCTCACATATGTGTACCAGAGTGAGGGAGGGGGGAAAAAGAATAAATGAATTAAGGACAACTCTAACCATCTACTGAAGAGAAAATACTATCTATAGGTTAAAAAACTACTGGCAACATATAAAAATCCATAACGAAATGAAATATATGTAATCTTTGTGCACAGTACTTTTAAAGAAATGGCTTCATAAAAGGTAGTGACTCATTTAGTATAAAGGTATTAAAATTATTTGGTAAATTATTTCCCACTGAAAAAAATATAAATAAGCTATATAAGAAGATATTCTGCTTCTGCCTCAGGTTTATATTTAAAATGATTTATAGCCTGCAATTTCTTCCTAAGGTCATCACCTTCATAAATACTAGCCACATACAGTGAAAACCAACTCAATAAAGTGAGTATTTCATTTCTCTTCCTCCTGCTTATGTAGATACTTCTTCCATCTGCATGGCACCCATTTATAACAAAGCCTCACATTGTGCGGATTTTTATGAGTTCTTGAGCTTTTCTTTCTTTTTTATCTTTCTATGCATCAGCAAAGCAACTGGCAGATTCTTTAATAAAATATATTATACACATTAATATTTATAAGCCTATGAATTGGATGTTTAAATAAACATTCACCAACTTATGCCAATTCTTTTGTTTTAGACGTTAAATCACACTTACATTGTCTGGAAAGTCAGCTTTTAGTTCAGTGACACTTTGACACCAATATGCAGCCGTTTTTTCACTGATGAGCTCAATATTCAGGAAGGAGCTTTGTCCAGGGCCATACATGGGGCCAGAAGTAGTCCCCCGGATAATTCTAGGTGAAACATTTGTCACGATGTCCTGATAAAAGAGTAAAGATATTGGGTCTCCTTTTGACCAAGAAAAACTACAATCTTTATTCAATGATCCTTTCTATATGACAATATTTTACCAAGTCCTTTCTCACATTTTTAGAGAAGAATTTTAAAAATTTATTTTAAATTACATGTGAATATAAATTACTTCTAAACAAAAGAGTAAAATAAAGTATTTGTTAGCTTTCTTTAAATTACTTCCTGTAATTGTAAGGTTAGTATCCTAAAAAAAAAATATGTAAATGCATTTATACTGGTTTGGGGCATACATATTTTAATTTGTTTGCAATTAAATAATAAATAAAAACCTGATAAGTAAAATGTAAGAATATCGTTTCAGTCTAGTTAATCCAAATACCTTCAATGAGATTTTAATTTCAATAAAAGCTAATGTTTTGTAAAGGAAGAAAACACTATTTTTCTTAAAAAGTAATTCCAATGTAAATCAGCCAGGGAATACATATTAGTACTACTGGCTCATCAAACTTTAACACATACTCTGACAAACTAACTGTGTCAACCTACCTATAGAATTCTAACTATAAATTCACATTCAATGAGAACTCACTTCTTCCAAGACTGAAATGAGGATATCAATAACTTCCTGATAACTATAAACAGTAAACAAATTAACTCGCTTGTTAAGTGTAATTAACAATGCACAACTGCTTCTAAAGCTGTATTAACAAAGAAGAGTAACATTCTTACATTACTAAAAACTAAAAAGAAACAAAGAAGAAAAATGTTTCTTTAGCCAACTTCCAATTAAAATTAATTTTGAGTAAAGGTCATTTAGTTAAGGATTTATCAGAATTAGTCATTTGAGTACCCCTCCTCACCATCTTGTCACTTTTAGTGAGATAACATGAACCCCCATTAGTATATAGCAATTAAGGTCAATTTACATATTTTAATTAAGAACCACCCCATATAAAACAATTAGCGTAATAGGCATACTAACTGGATTTCATAACATTTGGACGTTTTTCCAACTAGATAGACAGGAAACCTTAATTAGCATTAATTAGTGCTGATCTGCATATGTTTGATAAGGCATACCCTTGCCACAAAAGATTATTTATTCCTGAATCTGCCAAATGCTACAGTTGCAGAGGATAAAAGGACTTTTCTTCACATTGCATGTTAATTTCTGGTAATTTACATTCACTTTTACATTCGAATTAGTATATTATAAAATAAGTGGTATAAATGTTACAATAAGCCTCCTTAAATATGTACATTTTTACTTATAGGAATCCTGCCAGTTAATGTTTTACTAATTAAGCCATTCCACTTCTTTTGTAATAATGGGCAACACCACCAGCCTTACTTTGATTTGCCATTGTGAAACAGTGTTCCACAATCTTATAACGGGTAAAATGTCAAGTAAAGTCACTCTAGGGAGCTCAGGTTTAATGGGTCAAATTTCTGTCTTGGCAAAGGCTTAAATGTATGCTCTACATCCCTGCAGGTAGCTTCTGTGCAGCTTACCCAGGTAGGCACTCATGTGCTGCCATGGTCTGAGAAGACAATTCTAGGAATGTTTTCATCAAATAAGGCTCATTTTCTTCTATATTCCAACTTTCAAGAGCCATACACTTTAAGCCTTGAAGTCTTCATTTCCTCTGCTCTACTCCCTAGTCTAAAAGTCTTTCACCTAGATAAACCCAATCTAGGCCACAGGTTTTGCCCTGTATAGAAGAACTTGGCCAAGGAAGTGAATAGAGTCCTTACTCAGTTCACCAACTCATGTGCCCTGGCACTGAATAGTTCCACAAATTCAGGGGCACCTATTTAAAGGACCACTTTATAATTTAGTGGTACCTCCTGCTTAGTCAATAAAACTGATTAATATTAGCAGCATCCTTGTTCCTGTCCATTCTTCAGGTCTTAATTTAGATTTCAGTCCCTTTGAGAACTCTTTCCATGTCTCCAGCATCATCAAGTCTTAATAAGCTGCTCTGACTTATGCCACCATAGCAATATATCCTTCCCCAGTTGGCATTTTTTAAATTTTTATTTATTTTTCAGAGAGATGGAGAGACAGAGGGAGGGGCAGAGAGAGAGGGAGATGTAGAATTTGAAGCAGCCTCCAGGCTCTGAGCTGTCAGCACAGAGCCTGACGCGGAGCTCGAACTCATGATCTGTGAGATCATGACCTGAGCTGAAGCCTGATGCTTAACTGACTGAGCCACCCAGGCACCCCCCAATTGGCATTTTTAACATCCTGTACTGTGCTGTCTACATTCTTGTCTGAACCTTCCACTAGAGTATAAGGATTCGGAAAGAAACTATCTCATCTGTTAACACACGCCCAGCTTCTAGCCTGGACTTTAGTAGCTGCTCAAATAATGTTTTCTGAAGAAGCCTAAACCAAAACCCTAGGCACTAGAATAGGTCTTGTCCTGAGGCAGGGGAACTGTACAGGATTTACTGCTAGCCTTATTCTGTTGCTGAAGAGACATTATACTCAAATTTGGGGTACTGGTTCTTTGCTTTAGATCCTTTCCTACTAGTCTGTTATTCTAGAATAGGGACTTTCCTTGCTTCCTCCGATACCTCAGTGACCCCTGAATACAACTCCCTACACCCAACTACAGCTAGATTCTGGTAATCGTGGGCTTGACACAGACTGCCCACCTCTCCCCATCCCAGCCTACTGCAGAGCCTCAGTGACAGGAAGCATGCTTGAACTTCCCCACACAGTAGCTTTTAAGATCTACCTGATTGTTGGCTCTAACTTGCTGGGTTTATCTGATCTTTAGGATCTAAATACAATCTAAATACAATGGCTTTATCAGATACAATCTGACCCTAAGGCCTTTCTGGGTCAGGTGGATGTGAATTTCTAACCTGGTCCAAGGCTACCTAGAGGATTTCTTGCTGATGAGCCTATTAGGATCTTAAGCAACTATAGTTGCTTCTATGTCTGTGCCCTAGGCTGGGCCCACATCTTCACAGTATGTTTAGGGTTTTGTTTTGTTTTTTTTTAATATCATAAAATAAAAAAGACACAGCATAGAAGAACTGCACCCAAACTGAGTAAGGAAAACCTCAATGGTCCAGTAATTCTAAGCCATATGCTATTTTACAGTAAGCCCCTTAATAACAATTAGGCCAACAACCCACAGTGGCCAAGTGGATCAGTAAATTGACAAGATTTAAATGGAGGAGTCAGGGGCGCCTGGGTGGCTTAGTTAGTTAAGCGTCCGACTTTGGCTCAGGTCACGCTCTCACTGTCTGTGGGTTCAAGCCTAGCATCTGACTCTGTGCTGACAGCTCAGAGCCTGGAGCCTGCTTCAGATTCTGTGTCTCCCTCTCTCTCTGCCCCTGTCCCATTCAATCTCTCTCACTCTCTCAAGAATAAACATTAAAAAATATATTTTTAATAAAAAATAAATGGAGGAGTGTCACACAAATGCTCCTTTCTTAAAATGCCCCACTTCAGTGGGAACTTAAAACCTGAAAATCTGACATTAGAGATTTTTCTTTTGAGTACTGTGAGTTAAATTTACTTTTAATGTTGAGGGTGTTTCATTTTTCTCTTCTATAATCTGGCATTAAACTCTAAATATATCAGGGAAGAATTATCAATGATCTCCTTAACCAAGATCAAACAGTAAGTGCAAGCAAATCAAAAGGAAATTTTATCTACTTCATAATCGGGGTTGCTAATTCCTTTATGTTGATTTGTGATTGGCTGTGTTTCTCTGAACAGGTCAGTTTTCTTTCTTTAACTCAAGCCAAGAAAAAAAATTCTTAACACCTGCCCAAATTACACATGCCTAATGTGTAGACCTTGTCAACTATCAGTGAGTCAAATGTTGCCACTGTAGCAATTTAAAAAATCAGTGTATTTCAAATTCCACGAAAGTGCTGAGATTCCAAGATTGTCACCCAGTGACAAATTGGTAATAGAAGTTTTATTCTAGGTTTTCTTTCCCAAATTCACTCACATTTGCTACTACTTTGTCAAAAAAAGCCTTCACCACTAACTTAAGACTTCTTGGAATTGTTAAATTAAGTGAAAGATGAATGAAAACTTGGATACAACCAATTATCCTTGGTTATATGATTATAGAGGTAGAGCTTCAATAATTGGGCAATAACTTACTAAAGCTTTTGACCTGGGAATACTAGAATTTGGGCATGATTTCATAAGATAGTATTTTGCTTTAATATTTAATAGCTAAATTATATTAACATTGCTTAAGGGAATTAATATAACAAACATATTCAGAATATTTAGAATACATGAGCTCATTCTCTATAACAAGATGAATTACCATAGTTCTAATCTTCAGTGCATTAACAATATACTGATTTTTTAAAATTGATGTTTATAGGTAAGGAAATGTTAGGTGATATCTCTGCTTTGTGTAATATTGTAACTACCATTATACAATCGAAATGTTCGTGACCCCTTAACATTTGAAGTGATGCTAGTGATTTTTCAGCATTAGTAAAGAGATTTAAATGGTAAACAGGCTGATTATATTTGCTTGTTTAAGTTCATTTACTTGACCTCTTTTATCCTAAAGAAAAAAAAACTATAGTGTTTCCATGGTTACCACTGGATCAAGATAGTCACAATGGCCTCAATGAACAGAAAAAGAAACTTTGCAGAGACGGCTTGTTAAGAGGCTAGGAAAAGAAACAGGGTCTAAAAAAGTTGAATGAAAATGAAAAACAAAATTTCCAAGTGAACCACAGCTACTATACCACAACAGATTAATTTAGAAATATGTTGAGTGAAAAAAGCAAGCTGTGGAAAAATATATAGAATATGATACCTAAAACAAACAAAACAACATAACATACTGTTTAGTGAAACATCTTATGTGACCAAATATAAGAGAATTATTAAAATAATTCAGGGGAGTGGTTATCTCTTAGAGTGGGTAGATGCTGGGAGAGAAATTGGGGATGGTAGGGCAACAATGACTTTCTAAAAGTATTAGTGATACATAATTTTAAAGAAGTTTCACTCCTGAACTGCAGAAACACATGGTAAAATGAGAATACTATTTAATGTGCTTTGTGGTATCATAGTGCATATTGTTATAAACTATAGAGAAAGTTTCATTGGTATACCTGAAAACCTGTAATTTAAATCTTAGGGGTAAGTCATTCCTTTCTTAATCCCCAAAATTCTGCCATAAATTGCTTTCACGTCAAACAATTTTTTTAATTAATTAGTTTTAAAAGCTACAATTTTAAAAATTAAGTGCACCGCATGACAAATTGTCTTCTAAAATATATGACTTTCTGTATGAGTGGGCTTTATCTATACATTATTCCATAATGGAGGAGAATCACTTTGCAAATAAATCTAACAACAAATATCCTGTTACATAATATGATTCTGTCATTATAAATCTGGCATACTGCTACCTTGGGAATAGCAAAAAGTAAAATAAAATTCAACAGTGGCCCAGTTTCCAGTGCAACTCCACTATTATGAAAGAAGTACCTAACATTTTATTTTCTTCATGAACTAAGTATATTAATATTTGATCACTCCTGAAAATAAATTTTATAATGGTCAGAATAATCTGTTCTTGGTTGTTTTGGAGGGGTGGAATGGGTAGGATGAAAATTTGTTCTTAATACATCAATTCTCCATCCTCGTGTCTTATATAAAGATAGCACTCAAAAACCTGAAATTGTGACAAAATTTACTCATTTGTCATCAGGAACTTTAAATCTACCCACATGGAAAGCACAGCGAACAAGAATAACAATTTTATCTACAAATACAAGATAAATTATCAGAGAACTTGTCCACTGCTGCCCAGCTCTAATGCTGAGCATTAGAGATGAAAGTAGAATTCAGGTACATTTGTGTGATATGAATAATATTCGTGACCACTTAATATTTGATGTAGGTGATACTAATCAGCACTAATTTTAGTTGCAAGAAAAACAAATCAATTCAAATATGTTAGATTTTTTTTAAAAAGTGGGGATGTGGCATTTACTTTAAGGAAAAGGAAGAAAAATCCCATAACAGGAAGGAAGGAAATGCATTTTGAAATGTTTCTCTGTCTTTTCTCTCTGCTTCTATTTGCATAGCTCTTCATCCTTCCCTCTTTCAGTAGAGGGCTTCCTCTGTTACAGTTCATATGATAGAACCATAGGCCCCTGACAGGTTCCAAGTTATAAGGTGTAGGTATAGCCATATTCAAATCTTGTCATCTCTCAGGTCCAGGATTCATATGTACGGCCATATAAACAAAAATGGAGTAACTGAGAGCTGAGCAAGTAGTTTTAAAGGAGTCATAAAGAATCTACTACACAGGACTGGTCTTTGCCAGGTTCACCTTAGAAGGCTTACAAGAAAATATCATAGGGACACTGCTAAAGTATAGTTGTTAATTAGGAAGTTGAATGTAAAACGGACAAAATTATTATCATGTAATGAAATGAAACTTTCCACATACTTTAATAAACCATAACAATCCATTTCCTACTCCTGTGGCCCCAAACCTTGCAAGATCAAAGTTGTAAGAACTCTTTAAAATTCTCTCATGTTTTAGGTTGCATCGAGAATTCTGTGACTCCAATGTGTTGCTGTGCTGAAGACAGTCAACACAGACAGCCTGGGGTACACTCAATCTCAGTCTTGCAGCTGGACTGAATTGACGCAATGGATAGCCTATGTAAGAACGGTAAGAGAGTACAAGTAAAACGAAAAACAAGCAACACATTGTGTTCTAGAATGAACAGGGAAACAATTTACAACCTGATGAGGTTAAAGGAGGGGAACAAGGAATAGAAACTGAATATAGTGAATGTCTACTCTATGTCAGGGAAGGAATTTTCCTCACTTACTCTCTAGTGGACTTTGGATCAAACATCCCTGACCTTAGATAGTGTCAAACATCTAGAGGATTTGGTATCTCACACTGCACAAGAATGGAGATTAACTTTTTGAATTTTATTTATGCATACTAGTAAAATATTCAATCACAGACTTGTGTAGCCTTTTATCTTTCCTTTTGCCCTTTTTCAAAGAGCTCATAACTTGGTAAACAGGACACCAAAAAGTAATTGGTTTTGCTCTTTGACTTTCTAACCTGTCAAACTGGCTTCACTACATGCTTCACTATATGACAGAGAGGTTGTAGGATTTTAAATGAAATATTATAGAACACATCTGGTGTGGTATTTGATAAATACATATTTATTCATTCATCAATATCAGCTTCAGAAACAGTCAAAACAGAAGAGTTCAGGCACCTGACCTTAACTAGTATATGGGCTGAAGCTGAGAAAGCAACAGGAAATGAGGATGAGAAGATTATAGAGTTGGGTCAGATTAGAGAGTCCTGAGTGACTGTTTTAAGGAGTTCAAACTTTTTTCTGCAGGCTTTGAGAATCCATTGTGTTCTGTCTCCTATTCAAGTTATTAATACCAATAGCTCACAGCAGCTGTGCATTCACAGAGATAAGTTTTACAAGGAACAGATGAAGAGCTTTTTCAGAGCTGATATCAGATGGATTAGAACGTGATTAATCAACAGACAGACTGATTAAATTATTGGGTTCACTGTTCAGATAAGAGGTTTTGGATACACTCTGCCAAACTGTAATTAACTTAGAAATTTCTGCTGGCCTGCTTATAAGATGATCATGTGATATGCTTTGAAGAAATCTTTTAAGGCCCAGAACAGCAGCTGTGAAGGTGTAAGCATGAGTCAGTTTTAATAATTAATCATCTCCAAGTATTAAAGCAGAATTTTCATTGAAAATGATAAATATTTTTAAAAGAAACTTTACTTTTTATAAAACTGTGTAAATCCTCTGGTTTTACTGTAGAAGCCACTGTAAATGAAATGGCCATCATTTAAGAAAGGAAGCATCTAAAGAATTAGACAGGAGTTTTCCATTTCTGCAATAAGGTTAACAAGATATTGAGAGGAAACTCTTATGGTATAGCACATTTTAAAATACTGGACAGGGAGATAAAAAAAAAAAACATGCACAACTGAACTTGTGTCAAAATAAAATTTCTCAGGGATCAAAAATGACAACAAAGCAGAGATTCCTAAGGACAAACCACCTGCAGGGTGTCTGCTCTCAAGGTTTCTGCTGGTCCCTGATGACCTACAGCCTGATTTCTAATGGCTTAGACACACCTTAGAGAAAGAAAAAGTCAGGGCTTAACCATAAGAAAGGACAAACAAAAAGCAATGCTCTCAATTTGTGAACTAGAAAACAACCAGAAGGCAATGGTGGTGTAAATGTCCATTTTAGCCTTAATTATGGATGAAAAAGAAGATAAATCTCCCTTAGGATTCCAAACTTGTGTGGGCTGCAAAACTTCCAAGTTGAAAATTTGGTTTAAAAGTGACCCCTGGTCATGGTGTCCACAGATAACTAGGAGATGCAGTCTCCAACTCTGTCCGGAGGGATTTTTACACCAGGTATCAAAAAATTCCTATAAATAAATTTCCATGGAAAGGAACTCATAACAGAATAATTCTGCTAAGCAAATGAGAAAAAAAATATTGGAAGTGAGAGTCAGGAGGGAGAAAAAGCTACAAAATCAAACCCACAAGGGAATACAGATACTGAGATGATCAAATTTAGAATAGAAATGTTTATTATATTTGAAAATAAAAGAGGGAATAAGGAACTCAAAACTTAGCATGAAAATTTAAAATATAAGCAAAAGAAGTATCTAGAAATTTATATATTTTAAGGCCCAGAACAGCAGCTGTGAAGGTGTAAGCATGAGTCAGTTTTAATAACTAATCATCTCCAAGTATTAAAGCAGAATTTTCATTGAAAATGATAAATATTTTTAAAATTTTATATTTCCCAATTACAAAGTGGGAAAACAGAACTTTAAGAGTTTGGGGTAAACGAGATTAGACATAGCTGAAGAGAATTAGTCAAGTTGATATATACGGGAAGACTACCTGAAAGGCAGCAAAGACAAATGGGATGCAAAACATGTTTCTGAGGTTGAGAGGCATAAAAAATGAGTAAGAATGAAAGGAGAAGTCTAAGTGGGGCTCCCAAGAAGATAATGAAAAGTCTTGAGAGAGGCAACAGTTCAACAGATATTGTTAAAGATTAATAGAATCAATGAGGGACACCAGTCTTCAAATTCAGGGACAACAACAAACTCAAGGAAAGTTTTTTATTTATTTTTTAACTGCTACCTTGTAGTAAATAAAACACCAAAAACAAAGAGAAGATTTAAAAAGAAGCCACAGAAAAAAGAAGAGTCCCTACAAAGAAAAGCAGATTGACAGTGAACTTCCTGGCAGTGTCAATGGAAGTCAAAAGAGAGTAAAATATTTTCTTTTTTATTTATTTATTTATTTATTTATTTTATTTTATTTTTTTAAAACTTTATAGTTTATTGTCAGGTTGGTTTCCATATAACACCCAGTGCTCTTCCCCACAAGTGACCTCCACCAAGACCATCACCCCCCTTTACCTTTTCCCCTTCCCCTTCCCCC
>CM053570.1:22588201-22604318 GCA_028646485.1 Cryptoprocta ferox
TGACATGTATTGAATGCTTGCTTTGGGCTAGTAAAATTTAGTGGTTAAAACCACAGATTCCCAGTCAAACTGCCTGGGTCTGAGTCCTGACTCTGCTCCTTATTAGCTATGTAACTTGTACATCTCAGTACCTCAGCATCTTCTATAAAATGGGGAAAATAGAGTTGGGAACGATTAAGTGAATGAAGTAAAAACCATTTCAACAGTACCTAGCACATATAAGAGCTATATAAGCTTTAGCAATTTCCATTATTACTCATCTAAGTAAGTAGTACTGTTATCTACGTTAACCAATGAAGAAACTAAATAACTTGCCCGGGGCCACACAACTTAAGTAGAAGAGTCAGAGCTCTAATGTGGACATTCTGGCTTCAGAGCAGATAGTAGTAGCTACTATTCTATATAGCTTCTATTATAGTGTTACTATAAGACTGTAGTCAAATAATCAGCATTTAACAAAGTTTAAAACTGTAGTGCACTGTGAATATGTAAGGTATTATTATCCATGCTGTAATAAGATATGTTTGAAGAAAACACTAATTTATTTCTTTCCCATATCTTGAAACTTTTAGCCATAGCAGAATTTATATTAATAAACATTTATGTCATTGTGTAATATAGACAGCCCTCTCACATGCACAAATTTATGTAAGTCCCACTATCACTTTCTGAGGTTGGCGAATTCCACATTGTTCTCTCCATTTGAAAAATGAGAATGTGCAGGACCAGAAAAATTAAGTAACTTACATAAGAATTCAGAGGTAGTAAATAGAAAGTCTCTAAAGTACGTCCAAAGCCCAGAATCTCATCCTTTGCCTTACCGTAATACTCTGCTGTTTTTTAATAATTTGTCTTTCAGTGGATCAAAAACTAATTTTTATAATATAGTTTACCGCTATAAACATATATATGTAAATATCAATATACCCTTGTGTACAAAAGCATAACCATTTGAACTGACATTCTTTCCTTCTTTTCTTTTTAAAGATTGTGATTGCTAGCATCATGTGCAGTTACAGCAAAAATGACTGGATGGAACTCTCCAAAATGGCTGAGGTAGTGATTTCTTTAGTATATATTTATTTTATTTCTCCTCTTCCATTTGTATTAGTTTTAAATAAAGAGCTGCCATGAAAAATAACACAGTAGAAATAAAATTGAAAGGAAAATGGTAACTTAAAACATTTCTATTATAATTTGTTTACCCTGTGTTTTCATTGAAATGATGGAAATGTAAATTTAAAAGGAATCTATTCTATAAAAGTGGTCCCTTGGATTTCACACACTACCTAAAAATCCTTTATTCTTTGAATCCATATACTCTTTATTTGCATATTAAGCAAACTGTATATTATGATGGATGCCATGATAAAATTTAATTCTACCTTTGAGAGTGTAACAGGATCTTACCTTGCCTTTAGGCAAACTAGTTTGACAGCAAGAAGAAATTTTGAATATAAAACTCTTGAATATTTAAAGTATAAAAGGTTCATTTAATACTATTCTAGTTTGAATACAGACATGCATAAAATGGTAGGACAGAATGCTCCTGAATGGAACACTAGTCAGCAGGTTTTCTATAATATCAATTGAATCTTGCACAAATGCAAACAACTAACCATGTGCCTCAAATTTGTATTTCAAATAGAAAAATACATACTTAAAATTGTATACTTATGTCCATCATGCTGTCATCAAAAATAATCCAGACAGCTTCAGCTGGGGTTTCTTGAAAACCTCTCAGAAATGTAGAAGACTAAATCTAACTGTGCTTATATACTAATGACTCTACATTATAAAATATTATAAAGCCTTCTATCGTGTTTGAAAATTATACATTTTATTTGGATATCTTAAAACTGCAAGGGAAAAATTACTTCTGGGACTTAAGGGGGTAAAATTAAACATGATCAGTAATTGGCTTTGTGATCTTTAGTGCTGGGTCCACTTTATACGTGTATTTACCTAATTGACCATGAAATCTTCCACAGAACCTGTGCTTGGCATGAGCTTTGCCAATTTTAAGCTGACTATGATGAATGGCTTTATCACGCTGCTTGCTTCTCTCTCTGCCTTTCTGTAGAATAAAATACTTTAAAATAAATATTTTCTTCAGTAATGAGCATTAACTTTTAAATAAGCAAATTTTACTTTTAAAAAGTCAAAAGACTTTCTGTTAGTAACATGCCAACCAAGTTAAAGATATTTTCCACATTCTTTAATTGCAGTTTTATTTAATATCATTTTCTAAGTACTCATAGCAAAAAGAAAAAGAGTAAAAACAAAGGAAAAGAGGATTAAAAGAAGGAAAAAAATTTTAAAAAGAAAAAGTTATGCTTTCCATTCAGTCAAACCAGTCGTAGAATCTCTCCGCAGGAAAACCATCCACATATCAAGAAGGTCAATCTTTAGATGTTGTCAATTAAAAAAAAAGCTTTCCTATAATCTTAAAATATTGACCATCCCAGGGCATGTCACATGAAGGCACTGTCCCCTGGAGGGAGCACCCCCCCTGGAGGGCCGCGTCAGGCAGCATGATGTGTCATAGCTCTTACGATAGGTACCCAAGAACGCTTTGTAGAATTTGTTTTGTCTTTACAAATGCATGCTTCAAAAGAGATTAAAACAGATTTTTTTTTACAATGGAAGAGCCCACATTCAAACAAACCAACAACAACAAAAAACATCTAAGCCAAACTTACTATACTGCTTACAATGTACATTTCTTTGGGGGTGGTGATAATGGGTGGTAAGAAATCAGAGATACCACACCAGCTGTTCTAGCACGAGTTTTAAGTTCAGCAAATGACTTATGTGATGATGAATATACTTTAAATTCATGAAGTTCCTCTCCTCATAGTAGATTAATTTTTGAATTACACAATAGGGAACCAAGGAAATCTGTTATGAGCTCTTTACTGTTATATCTGAAAACAGAAATGACACATGTGTAACAGCAGGACAGATCAAGTTGTACAAGATCATGAAAGAGTAAAGACTGAGAAACTGTGTCACAATGAAAATTTGCACAAGGAAGGACCATTTATTATTTGTTTCACAAGAGGCTACCACTGTGTTTTCCTATTCTATATTTTTAAAGTTTATTTATTTATTTTGAGAGTGAGACACAGAGAGAGAAAGTGGGGAGGGGGCAGAGAGAGGGAGAGAAAGAATCCAAAGCAGGCTCTGTGCTGTCAGTGCAAAGCCTGATGCAGACAGAGCTTTAACTCACAAACTGTGAGATCATGACCTGAGCCAAGATCACAAATAGGAGGCTTAACTGACTGAGCCACCCAGGTACCCCCAATATTTTACTATTCTAAATAAACATTTAAGACCATGTGGGTGGTTAAAAAAAGTAGAACCTAGGTACATTCTTAAAAAATATCCTGAATTCAACTGAATGATATGTTTAAAAGTTAATGTATATCTAGTATATCATCTTTACCATGTACATATTTTTTTATTTTATTTTAGTGTTTATTTTTTGAGAGAGAGAGAGAGAGAGAGAGAGAATGGGGGAGGGTCAGAGAGAGAGGGAGACATAGAATCTGAAACAGGCTCCAGGCTCTGAGCTGTCAGCACAGAACCAACACGGGGCTCAAACTTATGAACCACGAGATCATGACCTGAGCTGAAGTTGACCACTTAGCCAACTGAGTTGCCCAGGTGCTTCTACCATGTATATATTTTTAAAATATATTCCGTTAAGTTCATTTATTTATTTTGAGAGAGAGAGAGAGAGACAGAGAGAGAGAGAGAAAGTGAGTATATGTGTGTAGGGAAGGGGTAGAGAGAGGGAAAAAAAGAATCCCAAGCAGGCTCTGTGCGGTCAGTGCAGAACCCCATGCAGGGCTTGATCACACAAACTGTGAGATCATGGCTTGAGCCAAAGTCAAGAGTCAGGCACTTAACCGACTGAGCCACCCATATACTCCTATCATGTGCATATTTTTTAGAAAGCTTTGTTTTCTCCTGGAAATAGAACCATACTGAACCAAACCTTCCTTTTCACTCTAACCCAAAAATGCACCTGCTTTTATTGTTGTCTTTTACACATTCTTCAACCTGGTTTGAATTTGTTGCTTTGGGAACACCATAAAAAAGAAGAAGCCTCTAGAAAATTTTCACATCTTGGTGTCAAATCAGTAGCATTGTTAGTGTCTGCTCAAGTTTTCCGTATCTGATCACAGGCTTTCCTACTTTTCTGGGACATGGATAATCTATTCCAATTCCATGCAAAAAAAGATCTATGGAACACCTACTATGTGCAAAGTTTCTTGCCAACCCAAACAAAGGTGAATATGATATAGTATCCACGGTACTAGGAAGATACCGCAGCCAGAAAGATCAGAAAGACACCAAACTGAACCATACTGAAAGCTGTCAGTATCAGGTCTTAAACGGATCTTGAACTGATTTTAATAGATCTTGAATCCATTTCTTTCTTAATGTGTATTAGCTTAGAAAACAGAGCCTGTGTCAAGGTTAATGTGAAGATGCTTTAGTCAAGGATACCACCCCAGAGCAGGAAGGATGGGAAAAAGGGAAATGAGATAGGAAGAAGGGAAAGCAGATCCTGTGTGGATACATTGCAGAGTTGGCTCTGGCTTCACAAGGAAATGGAGCTAATTGCTCTGTCGTGGGCTGGAGAGTGCTTTGTGAAGTCATCCTGCCTCACCACAGTTTAGAGGAGAAGAGGGGTGAGATGTACCTACTGGTTCCTTCCTGTCTATTGTCTCTCACTGGTCAAATTTCACATCCGGGATCCGCCTTCCTCTGCACTCCTGGGTTGTGTATCCTGCCCCCCTTAGGGCAGCTGCTAACAAGGAAGCCAAATCCCATACCATGTTGTGAGACGTTTCTTGTTTCTTGTTTGAAGTGTCTTGTGAGATATTGTGACATCTAAACCCAGAACTTGGTCAGGCGTGGGCACGGGCACTTCTGGGCTGTCACTTTGACAGGAACAGTGGCAGCTGTGGCAAAGCCTGGGTCCCATGCTCAGGGAGGTGTGAGAGCTGGCAGTGGTCAGAGTTGTGAGAAGAGCAGCAGGGACTGAGGTCTCTTCTCAAGCCAGTGGCAAAAGCTTGAGTGGCGAGTAAGGCCATCAGATTTGAAGCAGCACATAAGTTGAGTATGGCTCAATATACATTGTTGCCACCCTAATCCAAGTTTATGAGACAGCTCCATTCCTCTTCTTGCCCTCAGGCAATCCACTCTCTTTCTTAAGATGCAAAATCCTTACCTTAACCTGTAAATCCTACTTGGTCTGGCCCCTGCCTGCTTCCCCAGCGTCTTCCTCAGTTTGGTGTCCACATCCCAGCACCACTGGCCTCCTCTTACTCCTCTAACATACCCTTAACTGAGAGTCTTTGCTGTTCCCTTGGCCTGGAACGTTCTCTCTTACTCATACGATGTTCTTTCATTCTTCACTCTGAGTCCCCTGACTGGTAGGTTAAACCTTCTGTCTTACTCCTTCTAAGATCCTGTCTTCAGAAGCCAATTTACCATAACACCAGTGAAACATAAGCTTCAGGGCTCTTACTTGCCCAAGTTCACTTCTATGCCCCTGTACCTAATTTTGTATTTGTAATTTTTACTCATTTTTTTATCTTAAAGAAGTTTCCCTTATTTGTTTACGCTTCAGGCTCCCCAAAATCTAGGTGTACTCTGGCCGTGCTTTTCCTTTGTGGCATTTAATACAGTGGTAATCAGCCATGGTGTCATTCGCTCTTTAATCTCTGTCCTGCTTATTACAAAGCAAGCTCCCAGGGTTGGAGACTCCTGGCTGGTTCACCACTTAATCCCCAATCCCAAGCACAGGACTTTGCCCACCCATGGCTATCTCTCAAATATTTGTTGGTATAACATAGGGGCACAGGGCTGGCATACTGACATGTGACAAAGAACAAGCAATTACAGAATAAATGGGAAGAGTGGCACTTTATTTGGCACCAATGAACTTGAGGTGATTAAGATATAAGGTAGAAAGTTTTGGTCAGGAACCTGATGAGGGAATGCCAAAGTTCTGACCATGATTAGTAGAATGTCACCTACCGAGAAAGGTCCAGGGAAAAGGCTCAAGTGCCAAGATCAGATGGCCACACTATTCCTAGCAGGGAGTCTAAACAAACTACTGAAAAGCCAGGTTCTTATCATTTTTTAACCTGAACTTGGGATAGCAGTGTGTCATGAAATTAAATAGATGTTAGAGTTCGGAGATCTCAAATAGGCTGGGGCAGAAAGCAGAGGTGAACTATAGAAATGTGTAAGAGCAGGTGGATGTAAGTCCCTGAAGAGTGACCGTTAGCACACAGAATGCAGTCAGGAGAGGTGGATGCCAGCTTGCAGACAAGAGATAGTCACTGACTTAGTGTCGAGTAAGGCCCAAGCCAGTTCAGTGTTTACTTCTACCAAATCCACTAAAGAGTAGTTTAAGATCCTGGAGAACTTGTAGTTTTGAATAGTTGAGACTAGATGATAGTGTTGCTACATAGAAAGTCAACTTTGAGCATTGTATATTCTTTTAGGAGATGAAATTAAGAGAAAATTCAAGAAGTGTACCTTCCATCCCACCAAGGAAAACCCTCCTCACCCTGCCCGAGCTCTGATGTTTTTTGCCAGCCCCCACCACCCGTGGAAGCCATTGCTTACCACTTGGGCTCCGAGATACTATATCAAGCTGCCCTCCACATGGACATCCATCTCATCCTTCTTGGGCTCTGATAACCCACAGTGGGCTCTCCTGGACCCTCCTAAATCCTCTCAGTCAGCTACCTTGCTCTGTCCCACCCAATGACTTTAAAACTACATGGATCAGGAAGGAAGGGAGGGGTAGGAAAGGGAAAAGAGGAAGAATTTTGTATCTGATTTTGTTGTATATACGGTACAAAGGTTTATGTTTTTGCTACTCTAGTTTCTCTGAGAGTTTTTATCAAGTGATTCAGAGAATTTTATAAACTACACTGCTACCATTATTCCGATAATTACTTAGAATAGTTTTTTGGGGGGGAGGGGCGCCTGGGTGTCTCAGTTCGTTAAGCATCTGACTTTGGCTCAGGTCATGATCTCACGGTTCGGTTCGTGAGTTGGAGCCCTGGGTTGGGCTCTGTGCTGACAGCTCAGATCCAGGAGTCAGCTTCAGATTCTGTGTCTCCTTCTCTCTCTGCCTCTCCCCACTCTCTCTCTCTCTCTTTTTCTCAAAACTAAATAAGCATTAAAAAAAATTTTAGAATAGGTTTTTTGCTTTTCTTCCCCCTCTTTGCAAAGTGTAAGTAGTTATTTAAATCATTTTACAGGTCACAACTGGAGAAGGACAAGTTGGAGATTTTAATTGGATGCCTGGAGGATGGATGGATGGATAGATAGACAGACAAAGAAACAGATAGATAGATAGTAATTGCTTATACTTGCATAATATTTACAATAATCCAGGCACTGTTCTAAGTCATTCATTTTTATTAAATTGATTTATATTTTCCAAAAGCAACCCATGAGTTACTTCCATTGTTTTCTACTTTTTGCAGATGAGGAAACTGAAGCAAAAGATAGTTAAATAATATGCCAACGCCACACAGGTTCTATGTAGTAAAAGTGATATTCAAACCCATGAAATCTGCCTCCAGAGTTTAGGTTATTAACATATATATTCTGCTTCATATAAATAAATGGGTGATAAGCAGATAATGTATGAAATTAGAAACAGCAAATTTTCTATGTCATGGCCTTCACTAGATTATTTTATTGTATAATCATTTAGGTTAGGTAGAATAAACTCTGCGCTAAATGAGTAAACTAAAAAGCTTATAACTAACAGGAGTCAGAATGCATGCCCAGTTTCAGTTAATTTAACATTTCATGCTAATTCAGCAATTAAGGCTTTTTGAATGCATATAGTTGCTTGGAAATGGAATTAACTGCCTTTTAAGGGGGTGTACATCCTGTGACAAGAATATTCAAGCAGAGGCCAAATGAATGTTCTCTGACTCTTGGTGTCACCTTGAGCAGGATTATCTCAGTTTTGAGATAATCAAAGGCCTTTTCAGATGTGTTTGGTGGGTTGATGTTTTTATGTGTGTATAATACTGGGGAAGTCTTTATTAATTAATCACTGGAAAGCCTTTAAATTGGATAGGTGGTTTTACAAGATTTTAATTTTACTTCAAGTTTAGAAGCTTTAAGGATGTTAATTGTTATGTCTTAA
Source organism: Cryptoprocta ferox (assembly GCA_028646485.1). Lineage (NCBI taxonomy): Eukaryota > Metazoa > Chordata > Mammalia > Carnivora > Eupleridae > Cryptoprocta > Cryptoprocta ferox. Next base: position 22,596,405 of record CM053570.1, read on the forward strand.
CACACTGTATCAACCCCAGTCTTAGAATTAATGATTTCTGATAAGTTGTAATAGTGACTAAGAACATAGGCTCTGGACCCAAAACGCTTGGTTTTAAGACCCTACTCTCATTTACAAGATGAGAGATATTACACAAGTCACTTGAACTCTTTGTAAACTCTGCTTTATCATTTGTAAAATAGGAATAATGATATATCTCATGACGAAGAGCCTAGTAAAGTATCTGGCATATTGCAAGTAAGCACTCAATGAATATTGAGTTATTATTATCTAAGTTATTATTGTCTAATTGTAACCTTAACTTGCACTTACAATTTAGGAAATACGTATAATGTAAATATATACAAATATCACCTAAAGTTTATCTAATCCACAGTGTTGTTGAACTGATTTGCTATCAATTGCTACATTTCAGCTGAATAAAGAAGTCTAAAGGAACTATTTGAAATAAGTAAGACTAAGAAAAATTCAATACTATATATAATTGCAATGTATAATCTTTTAATTTAGCTGGTAATTCCCACATGACATGGTTTTGAGATAGGTCCTATTATCTAGACTTAATACTTGTATAGATGGAGACAAAGAAGATTCACTTACTTCCTATGTATCCCCAATTCCTCAGCAATCCTAGGATTAGAACTCAGAATTTAGGCTGTGCTTTGTTCATGCTCACCACCAAACCAGCAAGGAAAAAGAAAATACCATGATTCATGGTAATTTTCAGATAATATGAAACATTTTAAAACTGAATTACGGAATCAGAAGCCATAATGAAACTGTATTAGAAAACAAGCCAGATGATCAAATGAACTTTCACAAATGTGTAAAAGAAAAAGCAGACTCACTCATGAACAAAGATGGTTAAGAAAGTCGACCGAGAAATAGCTAACTAGAATTCTTCATTTTGTTGAGGTCCTACTTACAATTTATAAAGCAGAAAAAAACAGACTAAAATGTTGAACAATTTGGAAGAAAAGTGAGCCCTTTAAGAAATAGCTAAGTCTGTGATACACTTAGAAAATAGTGAACTCTATTTTTAAAACCTTTTGCATGATGTGATAGACATGCTATAATGTTATGGAAACTGACTCAAACTTCTAGTTGACCTTATTTAAAGAGAAATTGTGGTGTTGGAGAAATTCTAGAAGTTAGGTAAAATAATATACAAACTTGAATCATTTTGTTTATCCCATCCCTCAAATTACCATATTGAACTATTTAAAAAAGTGTTTTGTTTGTTCTTAGAATTTTTCACAGAAGACTTCTCAAGAATTCTATGATTCTTCAAGTAGTCTAAGAACACTAAGAGTGAACTATTGTGTTCATTTTTGCAGGACCCAGTTTGTATACTCATGAGTTAATGAGTTAAATATTTAATTATTAAAGACAAAACTATCTGCACTTCATGTTTCTTATAATGGACTTATTTTCAATACAATACAATTGATTTTCAGTTAAAAACATTTAAAATTTTACTTGTATGCATTCCAGGTAGCCTACTGCATTTTTCTTTGCATTGCTATTTCCAGGACCAAGTATCTAGAATTAGTAGGATTTGTTTCTATAAAAATAGAGGCTGTGTAGGGAGGAATAAATGGGACGTCAAACAGACCTGAGTTAAAATCTCTGCTGTGTCACTTAATACACCAGGCTTGTCATTAACTCCCCTGTGTTTCAGTTTCCTTGTCTGTGAATTTGGTGTCCTGCTAATCCAAGGATTATGAGAATTAGAGACACCAATATAATAGAGCAGTGAGCGTCCTCTTATAAACACTTAAAAAATATTTGCTCTTGCTATTATTGATGTTGTTACAGAAACTAATTCGAGAGTCAGAATATACCTCACAAGATAGCTATAATGCAGAAAAGAGAAGAGTTTAAATTTGACAAATATGACCTATGTTGAGTTATGAATGGTAAAAGCACATTGGGCCGCAAATAAAGCTTTGCCTTTTCTTTCGTTTTCCTTCCCCGTTGTAAAGACTTCTGGAGCAGATGCCCTGGAGTTAAATTTATCGTGTCCACATGGCATGGGAGAAAGAGGAATGGGCCTGGCCTGCGGGCAGGTAAGGACCTCAACAGCTGCCATTACGTATTTCTGTGTGACAAAACAGGCCCCTGCATGGGCAGTAACTGTACCTTAGGCAAGAAGATGTGTGGATCAGATGACTGGCTTGAGACTTCCAGGTCTGCATTGTTTAAATATTTAGTGCTTAAAAAGTGGAAAATGAGGGAAACTGAAATTACAGCAACTGTTTAGTTTTATTGAGGAAAATATCACATTATGTGCTTGACAGGAAGCAATATCATAACAAATAGTTTTTAAAAGCACTGAAGCAGAATTAGCTGATTTCAGATGCAGTGTTCTTTATTCATTCCTGATGCTGATCCAGTTTCCCTGGAGCAATATACTGTACAAAATGCATTGTTCGTAGTGATTTTGTAGTAAATGGGGCACAGCACAAATTGCATTTTACATTTTTTTGCATATGATCATTATTCCCTAACTGTGTTTTGGGAGTTGCAAAAAGACTTTGATGCTATTTTTATTTTGGGATACAATAAATGGAAACTTCATGCTAAAATACTTTCAAAAACCTAATGAATAAAATGTGGAAATATATGTTAATATGTAGAAAATACCACATCTTTATGTAACTAGATACAGTGTTGTATGTTAAGGAGCAAGGTAAAAGCCTAATGCTAAAAAGGTGAGTGTTTTGCATCTAATTTGGCCTTTAAGCCCAGAGGGAAATGATGTGAATTAAATAATATGAAATGTTGTCATTTATGACAAATTTTCTCATCCCAGAAAGTTTACTTTTGTCTTTATGTCTGGTACAGGGCCTTGTACAGAATTGAGTAGGTGCTCAATTCTTTTTTTTTTTCCCCAAGTTCTTGGATTATTTGAATTAAACTTAGAGGCCAGAGGCTCTTAATTCAGAAGGGCAGAAATTTCTGCGTATTCAAATGAACCTAGGTTGCTATTTTCATATTAGCATTCAGGGAGGATTTTAAAGTACCTTGTAAATATTTAATTAACATTCAGAATAGATTTGTTACTTAGGAAGAAACCATTCTCTTGCAGCAGCAGGAGAGGAGGGCCTACCTAGTCAAATGTTTTTCAAGAGTATCCTCTGTTCATTCACAACAGGTTACCCAGAAGATCAGTCAGTGTGGTGACAGAACCAAGCCTCAAAATTAGTAGAGGAAAAATATCATTATATTAAATCATGACTTCTATGACGCAATGATTGGGTGACAGCGTGTCAAGATGTATAACTTGGTTGAAATGAGGGAGGCTTTTAAAAAGGACAGCTGGAACAGGGCCTGAGGTAGTCAAGGTTCTCTATCCCTTCCACAGTTTCTGAAATGTTTTTAGTTACATGGATAAGAACAGCTGTGGAAAATTTAAATCTGTTGACTAATGTGTTAAAGGAGGATGCATTTTAATATTTATTTCTTACTATAGAAATGACAATTATTTTGAAAATGATGCCCAACCTTGTGCTTAAGTTTTAGAGTGGGCTTTTTGCTCTATGAACACATCTGAACTTACCCAGCTGTTAAGTGTCTTAGGTATATCCTCTCCAGTGAGTTATTTAGATACATAAATTTTTGCACAGCCTTTGACTGAATGAGGATGCCAGGCATTAAAATTTTGCAGAGTTTGTATTAAAGATTTCTAAAACTCTTGGGAAACATGTTTTGAAAACCATGACACCTTAGGCTGAAGAAAACTTGGGGACATTGCCATTTCACTTGTTAATTATAATCTCTAAAACTAAACCAGTTCTTCCTATTAGCCACGTTTAGAAATTTTCTTTTGAATTATATTCTTTTTTATCATACAATTTAAAAATACAACTAATTTAATTATTTTTGATCCAACATATTCTAAATGATTACTCTGCCTCAGGACACATGAATGTTTGATATTTTAAATGGAGGGATGGAAGAATATTAGTGCATTTAAAAAAACTTTACTGTGACTTTTACGGTGGGCATAAGCTTGCTAGGCCTTATTCATCTTTTCCCTTACTTTCTTTTTATTTCTTTCTCTACCTCCTATTGCCTTTTCCTTTCTCTTTGAGATTCCTAGTCTTAAATACTTGTGAGTTGGTGGAATGGGAAATCTGTACTCAGTGTTGGGGAATTGAGAAGCCATTCTAATTCCTCTTCCCCCTTGTAGCATGATCCTGCGTTCCATCTTTTGGAAGCTCTGTGTGTGCAAAGCACAGAGCTGTGTGCATTGGTAGAGCCTGATAAGTGTTAGCTTCATGACTGAAACAAACGAACATTAGTTCCACGCCTAGAAGATTTATCTATTGGAAAGACTGTGTTGTACTTTTTCCACTTCTGGTGTTTCCAGAAATCATCTGGAATTTTAGCCCCTTAACAAGAGACAGAGTATCAGTATAGTACATTTTCTTCTCTAAACATATTTTTCTTCCATTATCTCATATATTTTCTCACAGATATGTAATAAGTGAAAAATAGTGCCTTTGTAGCTAAGTGATCTTATATTAACTACATATGTATATATTTAAACATATATCTATATATTTCAATTCTTTATAAATGTTCCTATAAGTGACTAAATGTCGCGAAATTCTTGAACAGAGAAGGCTGTAACCTCTACTCCACAACATACAGAAATCATATTTATTTATGGAATTTGTAGAAATAAAGAAAATCTTAAACGGACCTTGGGAATTTGAACTGTATATTTCCTGCAAAGTGAAACTTCATATAAAATCCTAAGCACTTAACATAACACTTCCTAAGTGTTTAAAGGCAGTCTCATTCTTTATTCTTTCCGTCAACAACCTATATTACCTTGATCAAGCCACTCACGCCTCTGAAACATCAGTTCCCATCTCTAAACTATGGGGTTTGAACTAGATGATCTCCAAGTGCCTTCTGGCTTCACTCTTCTGTGAACGCTAACATTATAGGTAACAGGTGAAGATGTTATTTTTAAACTACCCATACAAGCATTAATAAAACAAAAAAACAACTAAAGAAATAAATTAATGCATATTATATTGTTCTTTTTAAAAACACTTTAACATTTTCCCCGGCCTGCATAAAAGTCAGTATGTTACACGTGTGATTCTTAATTATGTTTACATTGATCAGTGCTGCTGCTCAGTTTTTGGTATGTTTTCCGGTATTTGATGAATGAATATCTAAGTAGCCATTGTTTTAAAAAGCTCTGGCTTAATAATACTTTGTAATTTGTACTTGGTGTGGCTAAAACAGAACCCTTGGTCTTTGTCTTCTGTATGTCAGCCTGCGCTCTTCTATCACATTTTGCCGTTTTAGTAAACGGAATTCCCCAATAACGTTGATTCAAACAAAAGTGAAAATATGCTCCAGCTTTGATTGTATTCTCCAAAGTGTCAGAGTTATATTACAACATGAAAAAATATTTTTGGTTTCCTTCTTCTCATCACCATAACCCTCTGAATAGGTTGAGTTTGTATCCCATTGTACAACAAGAATAACAAGAGTAAAATAAAAACAAAAACAAAATAACAATGAAAAACTGAGGCCCCCATGCTTCCCAGGTTACAAATCTGGTCAGCGGTTTCCAAGGCCTGAGCCTTAATTAGCATGTGAGCCTGAATATAGGTAAGTCGTCAAGAACAATTCCTAGTAAATTGGTATTCCAGTGTCAGCATTAAATATTATTATTATTATTAACTGAAAGTTCAGTTCAGGACTAAGTTATCTCTAAAGTCTTTGTAGGTCTAAATTCCCATTTCTCTAAATATATGAAAACACAAGCAAACCTGAATCTACTATTTAGATGTTGCATCTCCCAAGAGTAAGGGAGCCTCCCTGATGTCTTAACATTCAGATTTAAAGCTGTCTACATTCAGTCTGAGTAAACTAATTTCCTGTGCCAGTGTGTTACTTAATAAACATAATGGAACTATAATAGATTCTACAAAATTCAGATAAAATGGCACCTCTTTGAGATCTTTACCTTTTCCCAAATACAAAGTGTTCTTATTGCATTGGGTGAATACCCCTCTTTTGTCCTTGAATAATTATATTGAGCATTTTTAATTCCATCCTACAGAACCTTCAATTCAGACAAGAGCTGAAGAAATGTATTTCTGTTGTTGTTTATTTTGTTTCTGAAATTGTTACCAACATTCGAAAAAGAGGTGGATTTGAGAGAAACATCCTATTTCTTACTTCTCTCGAAGTGAGATATGGCCACAGATGGCCTGCATGGCCATGCAGCAATAAGAAATTAGACCTTAACTGCCCTCCTTTAACACTGTATGTGGTTCAAGTAAATAGCAGCAAACATTTGACCAAGGATAAGTGTTTGTTCCTGAGCATGGATTTGATCGCTATGTGCTTGTCCAATTCAGCCTTTAAATATCAAAACCAACCCTTCCCAAGAATTTTGCTTATCTTATGTGTTCTGATGTTGAACAGTCTCTAAGCTGCCTTCCTTAGCCAGTGGTACCTTTAATTCTTAGGCCCTCCATCAGCTACCAAAAGAAAAAACAGTTGATGGGGGTTATGGATGGAAGGTATGGGATAAGATGCCTTACCTTCCTACCTTCTTATTTTGTCTTCCACAAAGCAAAAAGGAAAGCAAGAGGCAGCATGCTTCACAGGACTTCTCAGTACTAGTTACACAGTCCTCTTGAAAAGATTTTTTCCTGCCATCAGAAAACACTAAATTTTAAAGCGTTTTCTTAGGTTATTTTTCACACAAGCCATTTACTTTTTTACCTTGTTTGTGTCAATGATGTGACATAGTAAAGCACAGACTTCTAGAACTGAGAGGAACCTTAAAGTATTTCTAGCTTGACCCCATTATTTATAGGAAAATATTGGGGCCTAGGAAGATACCTAATTTGCCTTTGCCTGAGGTAACCAAACTAGCAGGGCCCATGGCCTTTGATGCCCTTGTCAGTGACCCACATCTGGTGCTCTGTCCATTTCATATGGGTCATTTGGGTGTATCCAAATCTCTAGTTAAACTGAATAAGCTAGTACAGTGCCCTGGGAGCTCCTGACTCCATACCTTTCTGCATGCTATTATTTTCTCTGCCTGGAATTCATATCTTTTCAACTGAAATTATCCAAATAGAAATCACCTGTCTAATTCTATTTTAAATGACATCTAATCTATTAACCGAGTATGTCTTATCAGTCAACTAAGCTTTCCATGAGGGAGAAAAAAGAATATATTGTATGTGAACAGGTTTAAAGGTGGATACTAGATGCATACTCTCATTTGAATCTGTGGTAACCTAGAGATTGAATCCCTGTTAATGAATTTGAATGTCTTTACTCAACAATTCTAAGAGGATACAAAGATGTTATTTTCCTGCCCCCTAATAGGATTCCCATTTTTTAGTTGTTTGGATGCCTTCCTCGGAGGTGTGATTTGCTAAATAGTGCACGCCTGTTTCAGTAATGACTCCTTTGGACAGAAAATTCAAAAATGATAGTATACTTAGAGGGAAGACCACTGTAGCTTCACAGTTAAAGTAATGTCTAAAGAAAGATGATAAAGATGGCGGTGCCATTGTTATTACCTGCTACGTCTTGTTATCTCATAAATCCCTCCATTTATTTACACACATCTTCTGCATAGAATTTCTAAACACTGAAATGTTTAATACAAACAGTCTTAACATTAATTTTATCATCAGGAAATAGATACACAGTCCTGCTATCATGCTGATTTAACTAAGAGCAAACAGATTTAAAAGTGGTAAATCTTAAAATGTTTACTGATCTTAAATAATTATTGACTTAAATTAAGATCACCCAAACAGCACTTTGATATTTCTCTCATGATCTGTTCTATGTCCAATTTAATTTACACAAACTCTGTATGCCTATTAAAAAAAAGAGAGAGAAAGGCTTTGT